>JADRCH010000235.1:3201103-3242745 GCA_019843965.1 Rhynchomys soricoides
AGAAAGAAAGAAAGAAAGAAAGAAAGAAAGAAAGAAAGAAAGAAAGAGAGGGAGGGAGGGAGGAAGGAAGGAAGGAAGAGAGGGAAGGAGGGAGGGGGAGAGAGAGAGAAGGAGGAAGGAAGAAAGAAAGAAAAAAAGAAGGAAGGAAGAAAATTTAAGACAAAGTGACTCTTGAATATCAAAATCTCAATAAGGAAAAGCTAACCCTATAAGGGTTAATAAAAATATTTAATACATAATTTGTTAAATAAAATATATACCTAGCAATTAACACATTCAAAAGATGTTTCCCATTATTAACAAAACATAATGCTGCTACACAAGTTTTACAATAGAAATCCCACACTTGAGCATCACTCAAATCAAATGCCATTGTATTTCCTTTATAAAACATCAATGGTCAATGGGTCAGCAAGAGAGTTTAGTGGGTAAGGGTGCTTTCTACCAAGCTGTCCAACCCAAGTTTGATCCCCAGGATTCTGGAGGGAGAAAACTGATTCCTTCAAGTTGTTCTCTGAATTCCTCACACATGCCCACACACATACACAAAAGCACACACAGTGAACAATATAAGCAAGAAAATAATAATTTTTAAAATATACATAAATGTTTACAGCTACTCCAAGCATTGTCTCAAATTATAAACAACACAAGTGACTTTCAACTGGGGAGAAGCTAGCACAGCACAGAAGACAGTTCTAGAAGCCTGTGAGGCAGTACCTAATGAGAGGCTTAGGTCCTTGTGGGTGTGCTCTTGACTGGCATTCTATTTACTCTATTACAAGTCACCATGAGGTGAATGTACTGTGTCATCCTTGCTCCCACCATATTGTGCTTGCTGAAAACAATGTCACAGGATGACCATGGGCTAGAACTTCTGACATCATGACTCAGGATAAACTTTTGTTCCTTATAAGTTGATCATCTCAGGCATTTTGTTACTATGGAAACAATGGAAAGGTTGCCGATGTAACCATGTAACGTAATAATAGATTTAGATCAAATATGAGGAAGGTGAAAAGCTTTGTGGGTGACAGGAACAAACTGCTTATTTAGGCTCAAAGAATCTCTGTCAAAATGAATATTTATCAAATATTAATAAGTACAAAATATTAATGAACTAGCCAGGAACACACTAGAACAGGAAAGCATAAGAACAGGAAAAACGGGAAGACCTGAAGCTATCTTCACTGACTCTTCAGCCATACAATCAGTTGCCCTATAGTGGAGGAATCAGAGACTACTAAACACAGCTTGTGGTGACTCATTTACTTAAAAGGAAAGGGAGGAAGACTTCCTTTGTGCTGTGTCACAGCTGTTCTTGTTTTTACTTTTGCCTATTATCCTAAATAAAATTGTCAAAATAATCATAAAATTTGGATGAGGTTTGTGAATTACACCTCAGCCTTACATAATTGTTAATTTTCTGATATGTGTGTGCTAGTGTGTCATGTTGTGTGTGTGTGTGTGTGTGTGTGTGTGCTTTTGAGCACATGTGAATGCATGTATATATGTCTTTATATACATAAATACTCTATTGTGGTTACATAGGAAGTACACATTGAAATATTTAGAATAATAGAATATCACACCTGTAACATACTCCCCAACTGAAATAAAAGATAGACAAGAGACAGATGGTAGAGGCAGAAAATACATGACATATGAAGATACAGAAACAGAAAAATGATAGTCAGATGACAGATAAATAGACACATAGATGACAGATGAGTATATGAAAGATGTATAGACAGATGATAGATAGATAGATAGATAGATAGATAGATAGATATATGATAGATAGATAGATAGATAGATAGATGGATAGATAGACAGACAGATAAGTACATGATAGATGATAGATGATAGTGTCTTAGTTAGGGTTTTAGTGCTGTGAACAGACACCATGACCTAGACAACTCTTATAAAGGACAACATTTAATTGAGGCTAGATTAGAGGTTCAGAGGTTCAGTCCATTATCATCAAGACAGGAACATGGCAGCATCCAGGCAGGCATGGTGCAGGAGGAGCTGAGAGCTCTATATCTCCATCTGAAGTCTGCTAGTGGAAGACTGATTTCCAGGCAGCTAGGGTGAGAGTCTTAAGCCCACACCCACAGTGACACACATACTCCAACAAGGCCACAGCTCCAAATAGTGCCACTCCCTGGGTCAAGCATATTCAAACCATGACAGATAGATAATAGATAGATAGATAGATAGATAGATAGATAATAAATAGGTAAAAGAAAGATAAAAAACAGATACACTAAAAACTAAAATATCAGTAATTAGAGAATTAGTGTAAAGATTAAACTAGATTTCCTTGCATCATTTTTTAAGTTTGAAAATATTTCAAAATAAAAGATCAAACAAAGGCAATATTGCTGCCTTTCCTCCATTTTATAATGTCTTAAATTCCACAAAAATATAAGCAGCACTAAGAACATTCACTACCATATTTTCAGGAGCCTTGGTTGGTGTGTTTTCAGATTTTAAAAATCAGCAGGAATGGGAACGCTGCAGTGTGGGTGAGGGAACACTTTACAAAAGCTATGAAGATTGTGAAGCCATGTTTTTCATTCCTGCGGTCATTATGGGCTCTTTAATTTGGTCACAGTTCAGAGCTGTAAATATATTTGCCCTTGTGACACACTCATAAAATCTATTTATCAATGCTCTCTTAAATAAAACACAGCCTGAAGAAAATCTTTCAAACTGACACCATATATTATTGAAATTAAAAAAAAAAATAGATACTTTTCTGGTGAAATACAGGAAAACCAAGAGACATTTAGTGATATGTGTGCACATGCTTGAACTACAGTCTGAGACTCTTTTATATGAGGCTTGGGTCTGCAATTACTCATGTTAATTCATGTGTTCGAATTGCTGCCATATTTATTACAGTGGTTAAATGTTGACTTCAGCGTGGGACGCGTCCGTCTGACAATACTACATGGTTCTGATCTGAAACGAAGCATTCTGTTCTCTTTCTGAAGGACCATTGTGAAGGAGAAGAAATAAAATTTATGGATTATTTTAGAGGTGGATGCATTTTGAGAAGGAAACTTCACTACTGGTTAAATTAAAATTAACACAAGAACACACGGTTTAAGTGTTACTTAAAATCCACAGAAGCCAATTAAAAAGGGAAAATGTAGCTAGCGCTGTAAAATTTAATGCTACCTCGTTCAAAATGACTGGACATAGCCACCCCACACAGTAAACCCGACCGGAAACACAAGCAAGCAAGGCAGTAGAGCAGAGTTCTGTTTTCTCGTCACCATTGCTTGGTTTCACTGTCCATTTAAGCATGGGATTTCTCATGCAGCAGTCAATAAATATCAGGAATCTATGCTCAACATCAGCTGTGTTTGCTGGGTGCCTGTGTTTTGATTTAGCCCCTAACTCTCAGACAAAAGATGGGTGGTTACTCTCTAGCAAGAGAGGGGACATTTAGCATCATACAGAACGATCTCTGTCAGCCCTTCACAAGGTTTTGGCATCACCAAAGTCCCAAGCATGTCTTTTAAAAAGAAATACAGACATGGGGTGCTTCTGAAAGATTTGCTTTCTTATTTCTTCTTTCCATCTAATTTACTTTTTATTTTACTTTTATATTTTATTACATTTATTTTTTATTGGATATTTTCTTTACATTTCAAATGTATTCTCTTTCCCAGTCCCCCCCCCCCCCAGGAAACCCCTTATCTCCTCCCCCTCCCCCTGCTTCTATGAGGGTGTTTTCCCACCCACCCACCTACTCCTGCCTCCCAGCCCTCGAACTTGCCTACTCTGGGGCAGCCAGCCTTCACGGGGCCAAGGGCCTCTTCTCCCACTGATACCAGATAAGGCCATCCTCTGCTACATATGCAGCCAGAGCCATGGGTCCCTCCATGGGTATTCTTTAGATGATGGTTTAGTCCCTGGGAGCTCTGGAGGGTCTGGTTGGTTGATACTGTTGTTCTTCTTATGGGGCTGCAAACCCCCTCAGCTCCCTCAGTCCCTTCTCCAACTCCTCCATTGGGGACCCCAATGGTTGGTTGCAAGCATCCGCCTCTGTATTTGTCAAGGCTTTGGCAGAGCCTCTCAGGAAACAGCTATATCAGGTTCCTTTCAGCATGCATTTTTAAAGAAGAGTCTAAATTTGATCCCATCCTAAGCCAGGGGTGAGAACCAAGTCTGTACCATGCAGCCTTGTTTTTGATCCAACATGGGAAAAAATTTTGAAGACAAAAGACATGTGGGAAGGTATCAACCAGCAGTTGAACAAGTTGGACAGTCCCTGGTGGTTTCGTAGGCAGGAATTTTTATATCTTACAGTGAGATCCCAATCTTTCAGCTCATCTCATAGCAGAGAGTCTAGCAAACCCAAACTCACCTTGCTTTGAGTCTAGCTGGCTACATGCTGCCAGGGCACCAGGCTGAACTCCAAGAAGGAGGCTTTGCTGTCTCACCGCACTCAGAGTTTTCACTCATTTAGAAAACATATCCACATTCTAACTATGAATCACAAGAAAAGGCATAGTCAGGACAGAGGCAGGAGACATGACTTCTATTTAAAATGCCTTTCAAAAGCTAAGTAATGCCGCATATTTCTCAGGATCCATCAAAACATCATTCACCATCACTGGGCAATAAGTGATCTCTAGGAACCAGGTTTTAAGTCAGATCTTGTGCTGAGTCTGAGCCTTAAACAGTGTGGTCTGTTTTTTCAGGTGCCATGTTCTCTGTTTAACAGCACAGCCCTAACTACTTACTGTAGAAGGCTAAACTGACCTGAGAGGCTGTCCAGCAGGAGAGGGACTAGGTGACAAAGGGCAGATGTTACTAAATAAGGAAAGAAAAAAAAAATTAAGGTCCTGATTTTGTTCCCAGTGGCATAAATGGCTACCCCTGCTTTAATACTCTGATATAATTGTGGTACCAAAATTGCACAGAACAGTTCTATGGCAAGGTGTGAATTTTCTATGCAACAATGACCTCAGTCTTATATAACTTGTAAGTTCTTTTGTTTTTTAACTAATCGCCAAGGTAAGCATCTCGTCTATAGCCACACCACCATTTTTTGTCTAATCTCAAGGGGTAACATATAAAGCAGTGTTTCATTATGGCTTCTTCATACATATGTGTCATAAATCTGTGTTCCAGCCCATTCTCCATGACCCCAACCCTTCCCTGCACCCCTTGCTGGCCTCTGAATGGTTCCATGGCAGTCAGTGAAGGAGCAGAGGGTTACCTCTCTTCTACAGCTTCACCCAGTCTCACAAAAGTTCAACTCAGATTTGCACCCCACTTGAGGATCCATTCTGTTGGTGCAAAAGTCACTTCAAGCTACCCTGTAAGCCTGATGCAGTTCCAGCTCTGTCTCCCCCAGTGTCCCTATATGAAAGGTCAGCCAACTATGACCAAATGCTTCATGTCCCCAAGTGAAAAAACAAAAGCATGGGGCTCCACATTCAAACATAAGACAGTAACATTAGAGCATTAAGCCAGACACAGACCCCTTGTAAGCACCAGGCTTTGCATGATGCAGAGAATAGACTCTACTGCTGTCAGTCAGTCAGTCAGGAGACAGTCTTCTAAAGCAATGGCTGACCGAAGAACTGGTTTGAGCCTTGACTTACAGCCCCCATGAAGCTCTCCAACTTCACTAGGCTGCTCTAACACATTTAGACAGGCATGAGGCATGTGTCTGAATGTTATACCCAACCCAGATTAGTATTTTTAATTTGTTATTTTGTTTCATGTAAATGGGTGTTTTGTCTGTGTATGTCTATGTGGCACATGCATGCCTGGTGCTGGCTGAGGCCAGAAGGTGGATGTTGGATCCCTTAGAAATAGAGCTTAACGTGGTTGAGAATCACCTTGTGGGTGTTGAGAATCAAGAACTGGTCCTCTGCAAGAGCAGCCAGTGTTCTTAACCACTGAGCTATCTTTCTTTAAATTTATCACAAAGAATTCATAAGAGTGGACAAGCACCTACTTTCAAGGGAGCTACCCATTTCTAATACTTAATATTCTCAAACTTATAAATAGTATACAAATCAGAAGTTCTTAAAATGATTATTATTGAATAATAAACATGATCATTAATCTAGATTGTCAAGTTTATTTGATCTGGAATCAAGAGGAAACAAACCTCTAAGCTAGTCTATGAAGATGTTTCTAGGAAGGATAAACATGAGGGAAAGAATTTCTGACAGAAGGGGCAGATAAAAGGCAGCTACACAATAGACGATTCATAAATAAATAAATACATGACAGATAAAAGATAAATATGATAGATGCTTACTAGATGATAAATGATTGATAGAGATAGACACACGATAGATGATAGATAGATAGATGATAGATAGATAGATAGATAGATAGATAGACTGACAGACAGCTTGGAAACATGATAGGTAGATGGAAGATAGATGGATAGACAGAGGACAGTATGTAGATGATAGATAGTTGATTGGTAGATGATATATATGTAGATGACAAACAGAAACACATACTTAGGCTATGTGACAGATGAATAGACAGATAACTCTAAGTTGCTATGAATTGTTGGTCTCGAACCAGCTTTAATGAACCTCCTCTTTGCTAAGCAGACAGCATGGCACAGAGCAAGGACAAAGCTGTCTACATACCCAGGTGCCAAGTAGACAAGAGCATGACAGGAGGGAACTGGAAGCTATGGGATGTTTCTGTGTCCTCAGAGTCACCCTCAGCATGCGCAAGGCTCAAAGCTGGACCCCTTGCATAGGTTAAACACACAGTCAGAATGCAAAAGTATAACAGATCAGCATCTCTGGGTGTAGACATGTGGAAAACATCAGTAGTCAAGGCCGATGTCTTCCCATGACACTACACCAGGACACCACAACAGAAACACAATTTCCATGTCTCTAGCCTCTTGGAAGTTTACAACCTGGAGGTCTTTATGTAACCCTCGATCTTCCTTTCTGCAAACTAAAGAAACATTTCACAGTTCTGCAGCATTCGAGTAAATCTTTCATAACTGATAGAAATAGACAAAACTGAGCAATGAGGCAAGGACAACACTGTCTATGTTACCCAGGTGCTATGTAGACAGGGACTTGGAAGCTGTGGGATGATTCTGTGTCCTCAGTCACTCTCAGCATGCATGGTGAGTCAGAAACACAAAACTAGACCACTTGCATAGTGTTAAACACATAGGCACAATGAGAAAGTATAACAAATGTGTTTTAGGAGCGAAATGACTACAAATTAGCAGAGGAAGCCTGAAAAGCAATTACCTAAATGAGGTTTCCATCCAAGTGAATGATGAAAATGAGGTCAAAAGTGACTATCCACAGACGAAAACAAAACAGACAAGGGAATGCCATGTCTCTAGTCATCCGTTGTAACCCGGTGTACACAGACTGTATGGAAAGGAACTACTTGGTGCCAAGGAGGAAGCAAACAATTCTCAAGGAGATGCCTGGAGACAACACCCCAGCTTCCCACTTTCCTGCCTTGAGATTTTTGGATCTTTAAACTTTCTCTGAGCCCGTTTCGCCTGCACTGATACTACAGGAGCAAGCCTGACTTGTTTTGTGTTGTTTTCTTTCCAATGCATTTTTTTTGAGGCTCCTTATAACCTGTCTGCTTCATGGTAAAAAAAGGAATAAATACCTCGACTTTGAAATGTTTTCATTTAGGTTATTGAAAGCCCCATAAGAAATGACTCTAGGGGAAATAGATTGATTTCACACAAACTTCATATTTGTATCACAGTAAAATTATTACAGAGTTGGCCCTGTCACACAGATCACTGTGTAGATTCAACTGACTACAGCTTTAAAATACTCAGGAATAAAAAAGCATTGAAAACATACAAATATTTCCTTGTCATTGTAACCTAAGCATCTTAAGTCACAAGATGACTTAGCTTCATACACTAAGTGCCATAAGGAATCTGGGGTTATTTAAAGTAGGCAAGAAGATGCATGTATCTAACACGGAGATATTGCATAGCTTTATAGAAGGAACTTAGACAGCTAGATATCTAATATCTGAGGGAAGGGTCTAACCATCCACTCTCCATGGATATCAGGAACAGCCATACCATTGTTCTAGAGAAGCCAGAGCATTCATCTACCACGACACGATTTACTAGCAGCCCAACTAAGAGATAAAAATCCTAGATCAAGATTGGTGGAACTTGGAAAGGAAAGAAGAATAGAGGCAATTTAATGTTCATTACTATAGCTACAAGTCTTCAGAAGACAAGAAATATATTACTTCTTACTTGTCAAACTCATCTCATGAGACCCATGCTGGCAATCTTACCTCTAAACCATTTCAAAACTTACTCGACATTAGTCTGATTTTGAAAGCCTAGTATAAATGTTGGTCTTTCACATTACTGATAACTTGCGTGCTTTATTTTGATTTTACTGCCTTATATACTAAAATAATACATCAACAGAAGTATTAGACCTTTGCAAAGGGCTAAGAGTAGCTGCCATGGGTTTGTGCTCTCTGTCAGCGCTCTCACCTCTGACCTGGGCTGTTATAGTAGGGGAAGCAATGTGTGAACTTCCTTTTTTCTCTAAGTTTTATACAAACCCGAAATATAAGAGAGACACAATTTTTTTACCTTGCGTTTTTTCACTTAACACTACAGCATTAGCAAATTACATGTTGTAAATCATACTACTATGTTTATAAGCCATAATGATCACATACAAATCACATACAAATGATCACATAACTTGGGAGTAGAGCATTGCCTAACATTCATGAAGCCTTGACTCAAATTCCCAGAACCCTACACATACCCACAGAAGAGATTATATACAAAAATATCTGTGACTATGTTCTAATAAAATATATCTCAACACAAATTCAAATTTTATATTTTTCCATGGTACAAAGTACTCTGTCATTTTTCCAATTCTATAAAGCTGTAGAATTAATTCTCCACTTATTTTCTCCTAAGATAAAGATCAAATTATAATATTCAGGTCCCTGGGATGAAATGTCTAATGGCCCAGTCTGGACAGTAGCAATAATACATATCTGTCTATTGAGGTGGCTATTTTGACATCTTTTCCAACCAACCAAATAAACTATCTGTGGCTGTTGATTGAGTGGCACTCACACAAGTCAAGGCCCATGGCTTTCTAGGCTGACACCCAACCTACTCTGAGACATAAGACATAATACAGTTAACTCAGTGGTCCTCAAAGTTTGTGGCCAATAAGAATGCTACATTGGGTTTTAGCAGTCTTTTCTATGAAAATCACAGTACAAAAGTATGGTACTGGGTTCCACCTCTCTTCTCAGGGTGTCCCAGCACTGCCAGTACACCAGCTTGGAAAAGACAGAGGGGGATGATGGAATGGTTCTGGAATGGGTAGGGTTTGAAGTCTACCTCTTCCTTTGGCACATCAGAGGTCATGCCCACCAGGTCAGGACAGGATGAAGTAGTCAGGTTGGGAGTGAGTGGGGTTGGGGGAGGCCTTCTCTGACAATCTTTAATGAAGCAGCTCTCTGAAATGATCTTACCTTGTTCTATTACTTTATTGAGGGCAGATTTGAATGCATATACTTTATTATGGGTAAACCAAGGGTTATATAATTTGGGGGGGGGTATGTGAGAATATCCAGGGGGAGGGAGGGAAATGTCATTGATTGAAATCTAAGGCTACTGTGATATCTCAGTAGCATGGAGAGGCATTCCAGGTGCTGGATACATGACTGACTACCTGTGACTGTGACAACCTGGTTGAAGGTTGTCTGATATGGCCCGAGGCAGGCACAGAAACAGGGAGGAGCTAGCTCTACTCCTGCCAGTCTCAACTTCTGAGATTTCTGGGGTTTGAACTTGCTCTACCTTACCAGTTCCATGCCAATTCCTCTGATGTCATGAAATCATGGTGGCACATGCAGAAGAGAACCTCTATGCTGTATTCCTGTGAGACAGGTTCTCTCACTAAACCTCAAGCAAGATTGGCAGCCAGCAAGCTTCAATGATGCTCCTGTCTCTATGTTCCAGTGCTGGTGTGTGTGTGTGTGTGTGTGTGTGTACACTAGAGATCACAACTCAGATTTTATGCTTGCATAGAGCATTCTCTGATCCACAGAGCCATCTCTCCAGTCCAAAACCTTAATTTAATAAACACCACTTTTACTTCTTCATTAAAAAAGAAGATAGAAAAAATGAAAAGAAAAAGGTATTTGGAGCCAACAAGATCTAAAAGGCTACTACAAGATCTAAAAGCCCATTGTGTGCTGAGTATTGTCAAAACCATCACACCATGGATTTGTGTTCTGCTCTGCAGCACTCATCATCAGATAGAAGAGTATTCTGAACCAGCCATGAGCAGGTGTTGACTGCACATATTAGATGCATGAACAAGTGGTCCTGGTGGCATGATACACTGGTAAAAAAATAAACCAAAACCAAAAGGAACAAGCCAACCTTATAGCTCCTTCTGATAATCCTTGAGAAAACAATGAAATGGGATGTAATGGCTTCAGCCATAGGAGATTCTTTTCCTATCCAAGATGGAGGCTGACAGCTGTTGATGAGTGTCCAAGACTTTAAAGATAGAATCCATAGCTCTCTAACAGTTCCACCCTTGGATGGTTTCCATTTCCAGTTTCTGGTACCTCACTGTCTGTAACTTCCACCACTGTCTGTGTTTTAATAACTATAATGAAACTACACATTATAGACAAAGAAATCTGTAGGAATACTCCAAGAACTCCATCAGCCTTGTTTGTCTTCCATGCAAGCACACACAGTGCAGCACCACTGTGATCTTTCGGCTTAGGTGTGGTGTGTTTTGTTTCGAACAAGCACATGAAGCAGCGGGGTTTCTTATAGCATTTCCACATATACTTAATGTTGATGACTCTTGTTCCCTCTTCTCTCCTGAATGCCCTGGCCCCTCCCCCACTGTATGTTCTACCCCAGCATTCATCTATCCACTTTCATATCACTTGTGCTCTATCGTCCCAATCCCCCCCCCCCAACTCATGCACACACCTCTTTTCCCCATCTCACAGACTTCTCTCTAATTTCCTGGCCCTTACCCACACTCAATCCTACATAAATACACACATACAACAGCTGGGAGTTAAGACCTGCATCTGGGAGAGAACATTCAATATTCATCCACATGGAGGATTTTGTCACTGAATAGTAGAGAAGCAATAAAGGACAAGGACAGCTGTATCTCCTATCTGTGCTCCCCAGTTGTTATATGTTGGCCCAATTCACTTTCAGCTCATCAAAAAGTCATCTACAGACTAGAATAAGCTTGATTTATTTTAAAATCAGTGATTGAGGTGACTGTGATGGTACATGCCAAGTCAGAGTCCAAAATAGAAAAACTGAAAATCTAAAACCAATTTGGATTATAGAATGAGATGCTTTTAAAACCAATTTTATTGCTTAAAAATGAATCAAACAAAGCAATGCTCACTAAAGGACATTTTAGCCCAGAAGTCTTGGCTAATCCTCAGTACCAAATACTTTGAATAATTTATCTACAAGAGGCTATTCTAGAGGCCGAGTCACATGAAGGCATGGTGCAGGGATGGTGGTGGAGCCACAAGGGAACTTAAAATGCTACAAACAGAGGACATTCAAGGGAGGCATCAGCATGGTACAGTTGCATTGCAGCCGTTAAAGCCATTTAAGAGGAGTATCTCAGGGTAAATGGATAGTGACCCTTATTTAGCATAGTAGTTGTGGTGACAAAATATTTGATAGTTTACAGGAGAACAGACTTATTTTGGCCCAGGCAGGGCATACTGTCCATTGGAGTAGGAGGATGAGATCACAGTTCCTCTTATGCAGTCAAACCAGGAATAGGTACATTAGGGTCAGAACCAGAGTGAGACCCCACCCAGGGCCTACTTCTGTTACCAAGGTTACAAGTCCCAAGTTTGCAGCATCCCCCAAGATAATGCTACCAGCTAAGAACCATGTGTTAAATATGTGAGCTGTGGAGGGTAATAGTTCATGGCCTAAACCCTCTCAGTAGTGTACCTCCATATAAAATTAGGCTGTCAGTGTGATTTAATTCCCAAAGTGTTTGCTATGCAAAAGACTTTTTCAAGCCCATCTGGGATAACCGACTTCCCTGATCTTATGACTGGGGTCCTACAATGGCTAGAAGACTGTGTAGTCTGTTCTACACAGTAACTAGGGTCTCAGCAATATTTGCATTTCAGAAGGAAGGCAACTCTCTGAACTAAAACACAGGTTGTATTCTTTGAAATTGAAAGAGGTCATCTGTGACTCAGTAATGCCAAGTAGTATATTAGGAGACTTGTTTGCTTACAGGTAGGTCAAAAAGAGAGGAGAGAGAGAGAGAGAGAAAGAGAGAGAGAGAGAGAGAGAGAGAGAGAGAGAGAGAGAGAGAGAAACAGGAAACAGAAAAGCTTTTTCATTAAAAATTTGTGGGCCAAGGGATGAGAAATATCTTTCCAGAATATCCCTTAAGCCAGCTAATATACAACCAAGCTGATGCATATGGTAAAAGTTGGTCTTACTTGGCAAAGGGTCTCAACACACCATGGATGGAATCACAAGGCTTAACTGTGCTGCAAATTAAAAACTTCTCTTAAAACATGCTAAAAGAAATATTTTGAAAGCCTTGCTTTCTGGGTTGAGTGCTTAGACACTGAATACTTAGAAATGTGATATGATATGTCAGTGTTTCTACAAAGAGAGCAGACTTAGGGGTCCAGTTATGGGCGTTTAGAACGACGATGTCTGATAATTAATTCCACATGCCGTTTTGTGGTCTTTTCATATGAATGAAAGCAACAGATAATGAAAGAGTGAGAAAAGAACAAGGGGTTAAGAATTTTCTCACAGTCTGGACTAGTCACAGAAAGCATGGCTAGTTTGTAAGTCCATCAGAACAGAGATGCACAGATTCGAAGTGTATCCCTTCTTGATTATGCAGGAGATAAGCTCCTAATATCTTTTTACCCAATGGAAAAAGAAGAAAAAAAGATCAACATTCAACATTCTAGAACATTCCCACTTATCAACCTTCAAGAAATAAGCAAACATAGCTGATTTCTGTGCACTGTGTTCAAGCTTCCAGTTCCTGCCAACCAGCCTGTCCTTTGGCCTATTTCTCTTTTACTTCCCTCACTGACTACATTGACCTTTGGTTCTACTGTCTGTTACTGATGCCCTCATCACTTCTCCAACTCCTTCCCAACAACTGGCAGCATTGTCTACCAGACATCCTTTGTATAAACAATCTTCGATGCAGTTCTCCACATTGAAGTGTTCAACATGCTTAATACCTAGCAACTATGTTTTTATAATGATCTAATTCTTTTCCAATGTATACTGGGGATAAATTTCTCTGTTTCCCCAGTCTGCTAAATTTGTTTACTACAACTTTGGGTTGCTTTCTCTGTCTAGTCTCTAATAGTTGTTATTTCAAACAAAATTGTTCCTCCATCTTTCTCTTCCACCCTTCTTCTCCCCCTTCATCTCTCTCCTCCTTCCTCCTCCTTTTCTCCCATCACTTTTCTCTCTCTCTTCCATTCTTCTCTTGCTGACTTCTCATTAAATTCTATTGATCCATCTTTTCATGCCTAAAACACCTCTTTAATTTTAGTTACTGCCTTTGATAGTTAATCTCAATTGTCAACTTGATGAAATCTTAATTCAGCTTTGAGATAATCTCCCTGGGCATGGGAAGACCAGCCTACTGTGGGTGCCACCATTCCCTAGACTGGGATCTTAGACTGTAGAAGAAATAAGATGATGACATGGATACAGGTATTCATGAATCTCTTTTTTCTGTGTGTGGATCCAATGTGATCAGTTGCCTCAAGTCTTGCATTACTTGCCTTTTGTCTTCTAATTCTGCCAAACCTCTTAAATCCTTCATGGCACTTCTAGAACAACTCCTTCCTAACTGGTAAATCTGATGTCTTTATTTTCTTTACTAAACCATCTTAAAACACTTAGCCCTGGAAGCTTCAGTTGCCCGGTATCTACATGGCAAGTCATGTACGTAATCAAACAACCTGTTTTCCTAAACATCTCTTGTCTCTGAGCAAAACAGAATTTGTTGTAAAAAATTCTTCCTTTCTCCTGTGCTCAACTTTAGTCTATCTTGGTGTGTCTTGAGATTAGGTATTGTGAGTCTTCCAGATCTGTTTTTTTGTTGTTGTTGCTGTTGTTGTTGTTTTGTTTTGTTTTGTTCAAGATTATTTTGGTTATTTAGGCTTTTGTAACTCTGTATGAATTTTTAATAATTGAGTTTATTTTCTATTTACTTTATTTTCTTCATTCACAATACAGAGTATCATGACAGAATGCTGATTAGATAAGTGCTTGCTGTGTGCAACAGAGGCTAGCCTTGAACTCACAGTGATCCTTTTCCCTCTGTCTCCCATGAGGTAGAATTACTAACTTGAAGTATTATGCTCGTCTTAATTACTCACAATTTGAAACCTCTTTAGTAGAAAATACAACCCTTGGTGACACTCTCTGCATCTATAGTAAGTGCTCATGTTCTTTTAACTCACTCCTCAATCTCCTTGATGATACAGTTGACTATTTGATGCCTTGAAAGTTTAAGAAAGTCCAATTCTTTCATCTTCTACCCCATTGGGGCATCTGCAGAGCAGGCATTCTCTTTTGCCCCAAGACTGTATATGGTAATATATACAGTCAGGTTTACTTATGTTGGACTGAGTAAATCTGTGCAATGTTGGGCATTAGTAACAGGAAGCACATTTGTGCCACATCCAGATCATATTTTCCCAAAGGAGCTTATCATTTTAAAAAGTTCATATTCTGTTCCTGTCACTTGATCACCCAACTGATTCTTGACTCAAGATGGAAAACCAGAGGGGTCTGCCATAGCCTTTATACTTCCTACAGCATTCTTATGCTGACATCCATCACCCTTCCTAGTGGATGTATATGCTACATACCTCCGATACTAAGTATACATTTCTGGATAGGACTGAATCTCCTTACCTCTACAACTGTGAAGACACCTATTTCTCTGATTCTGGAGCCTTCCCAAAGTCTTGCCCTTAAGTGTAAACCTCCTAAAAGATTACTAGACAACTGGAAGATTATACCATATTTTAAAAACATCTTTAATATTTTAGGGAAATAAATCCAGTTTTGGTCTAGGTAAGTCATACAGAAAAGCCCACAGTCTTATATGGTACATGTGCCCCACTATGTTTTATATGCTATAAATATAGGTCAAATTCCAGTTGCTTTGAACAGCCATGACCCAAAAATCACTTCCCTGTACAACCTCTAGGTTAAAGCATTTATAAGTGTCCTCAAAAAACCATACCAACTGAGAAGTCTAACATTTCAGACTTAACACAAAACTTCTATTTGAGAATACTCTTTCACAGTCAAAGACTCAGAAAAACATGACTATAACCTAAGAGCACACTGCTCATTCACTGTAACATTTCTAAGCAAAGCAGACCACCATTAATTCCGACACAGGAAATAAAACAACCATTAACAGCATCTTTTCTCAAGCTGATAAGATCTTTGGTAGCTAAGGCAAAATAGGAGTTCTATACAAAACTAAAATTTGCCCTCATTGGGAGTCTAAAACCAGAACTTTAGGATTTGTTTATCTCTAGCTAAGCACATACAAGAAGAAACAGAAGAAAGACAAGCCCAGAAAAGTCTAAGTAAAGCCATGTGGAGATACTCCTGAGATACTCATATTTTGAAACTAGATTAAATCGCCCAGTCACTGAGTGAAATGGGGAAGTAGAATCAGAACTGAGCTCAAAGGAAACAAGGAAGCATTATTTACAAATGAAAGTACACAGAAAAAAGAAATCGGAAAGCACAAGATAAGAAAAGATACTTCAAGAAGTACATTTGCTCTTACCTGAATTCTTCCATTATTTCAAATAAGGCTGAAAAGTGACCATTGTGTTTAGCCACCTGGAGACCACAGATGACTTTATTCAATGAAGACAAAAGAAGCTTAGCTTTGCTGCTTCCCAGCTATGCAGTCTTGGCTATCCTTGATCTTTTATCTCTTTAAAAATCTTGGTTTGCAGGCAATAATAATGATTCCTAGTTCAGTAGGAGACTACATTGACTAAGTGGAATAATACTGCCAAATGCTCCACACAGGGTATGTCACCTCTTAATTCCCAGCTGCTGTTTATTCTGGAAGGACGTACAGAAGTCATAGATAACCCAACCCCCTGGCTTTTAATTCTCATATGTGTACCACGGGATGGTCAGTGACGGTCCTCCACATACGCTGCACCCATTCAGCCACACAAAACTTCTGTTCTCTTTTCCTCCCTCCTGAAATGTCACCCTACCCCGTATATTTACACATTTACAAAATGAAATATTGCCACATTTCCATGAGGCCAACACTGTGACAGTCTCCTAAGCAGCTCCAGTTGCCTTTGGCTTAAGAGATAAAGAAATCAGGCATCTCATTTTTCAGCTCAAACTCTTAACCTAAGGTGCTGCCAACATCCCAGGCTCTCAGTGAGTTCTGAATACATGCACACACCTTAAATATGCTCATGTACTCACTGTGGAGGTTTGACTTCTAAATTTACAGTACCTACTAAAAATATGTGCTAAAAATATTCCTATCTGCCTACAATGTGTCTGTAGGAGAACTCTAGTGACCAATAAAAAACATCGATTCCCACTTGACAAAGCACGGGGTAGTAATCCCTGTGCTGACAGGTGGCTAGTAACTTCAGAAGTAATTGTAGAGATACTGTCTGCAGATGTTTGGGAATGTACTACAAATTCTCACAAATGGGTGCCGTAGGAATATGTGCAAATGATGGCAGATATAACTTTTATTCTAAAGAGACACATCCTCCCCAAAAAACATCTGGAAGGTCTTGTGTGTGAAAGAATTAGAGGTGGGTAACGGGGCCCACGCTGAGACACATGGCATTTTACACACACACACACAGAGCTTCAGAATGTCAGCCAAACACTGAACTGGTGTGAGAATTCTAAGCCTTCACCCCACATGCGCCCCCCCCCACTTCAGGATGGGAGCCAGGTGAACAATTCTCTTTTCTTTGTTCAACAAAGAGAGCAGACTAGTTCAATATATAAACTATGTAACTGCTAGCAACAGTCACCGTGTGTGTGTGTGTGTGTGTGTGTGTGTGTGTGTTTGTGTGTGTGTGTGTGACTCCACATCCCAGAGGATGAGTTTCCAAAAAAGAGTTACTTGTCAGGACCTGTATGCTAAACACATTAAAATAATGTGTTTGGGGATGCACTATTTAAAAATAATGCAAAAAGTACTTTCCTACTAGTATGAATTCTTCCTGGTTAGCATTGAAATGTAAGAGGAAAAATTCATTAATCAAATAATCCCTGTCTTGTTAAGCATGTCATCATTAGTGATCCAGGTATGCAGATCAATATATTACACATGTTCCTTAGGAAAACTGTATTCCTGGGGCTGTCCTTCATTAATGTCAATATATTTTTACTTCAGTAAAGCTTTATTTACAGAAATGCCCTGTAGTCCATAGTTGGGAATAATATGTCTGAATCAAAATATTTAAATATATATCCTTTGGATTATAGCACCACCATACTCTAGTTGAATAGCTGTGAATATTTGTGTCCCTAGTTATTCAGGATTTCAACTTACAAATTAATAACTCCAATAGGCCCACCACTTGACACTGAAAACTGTTCTTCAGATAGAGCAGATACTGTAATTACATTTTTAGGAGTGTTTAGCAGAAAATCTTAAGCCAAGTGATATAGGATTCACTACCCTGGCTTCATTTTTTTTTACTCGCATGCCTGGTGTTTGCATGCACAAACAAATACACACACACACACACACACACACACACACACACACTGCGCATGCACGTGTGCGAGAAAGAGAGAGAGAGAGAGAGAGAGAGAGAGAGAGAGAGAGAAGGAACTGAGGACCTCTGGGTTTAAACACTTGCTTTAGACTGACTACTCATCAACCTTCTTCAGGACAAAAATAGGTTACCTTCTAAAAGATAGACTTTATTGTTAAAGCATTCAGTTTATTGCCACAGTTCTTCATATTGGTGATTGTATATTTTAAAAGTAACCTTTCCCAAAGAAAGATGGGACTTTTATCCTCATCAGCTGAAAATTCCCAGCCTAAAAAGGTATGTTTTCCTACTCAGGGTCTTTAGTAATGAACAGCTTAACAGTATAGCGTATGGTAAGGACATACAGTGAGTCACGCAGTGATGAGGTGCAGGGATAAATACCAGCCATGCAGATCAGTGCACTGCAGCTCTTCTTAAAGTCCTGGATGCCTGTCTGAGATCAGTCAGCAGTTTTCCCTAAGTATTCACACAGAGAGAATCATTACTATCTATGATCTCACAGGAGAAGGACAATCAAAGCTCTAAGCTCATCCTGCTCTGGTCTTCTCCCTCTGCAAATCTTCCCTTGGTTCTCTTGGCTCTGAACCCTTTAGTTGCAATAAACCAGGACTAAATTGTTTATACATGTGAAAGAATTTTCCACACCTTCTATGAAGTCTAGAAAATCATTGACTAGAAGAAGGTTCTGAGAGCCTTTGTGAACTTTCAGTGAGGTTGTCAGAAATGAGTGCAGTCTAGTGACTTGTATTCTCTAATATCAGGTCTGACTGATGAACTCATGCAACATCACAGATGGCTGTAATATGTCTCTGTACTTATCAACTTGTTAGTCAAAAAATAAAAATAAAAATAAATAAATAAAGCTCTACTTTGACTTCTGCTCCAGCTCCTCCCAGCACCAGTCTCTCCTCTCCACTGCCACGGACATGATGGCATTTCACTTGCAGAGCATGAGATCAGTCTCTTAGAAATGTTTTGAGCAGCACAAGTTGACTAAATTACTAAAAGGATAATCTACAGTAAAATCTCTAAAAAAAAAAAAAAAAAAAAAAACTGGAAGCAAACAAAGAAACTGATACTCACACACATAACAAATGCCACTTGGAAAGAGAGTAAGTTAGTTCATAAAATTTTACATTTTCCTTGGGCAGCAAACTCTGAGAACTACATGGTACACAGCTCACCTGATTGCTCTTTTTCCAGGAAGAATTAGTGGAATATGATCCCTATCCCAGCAAAAACCAAGGTGTACCCTAAACATCTGGGTAAGTAAGGTTTCCTCTTACAGCCACTATTGAATATCATTTTAAGATTTAGGATGTGCCCAAATGTAGTCTTTTCTGTTGAAGAAAATATAAAAATAAAGTCAAGAAATTTGGGGAGAAATTTAAATCTCCTAGAGGAGATCTTGGTGGTTTTTAACATTTTCTCATATTTTAAAGATATGAATTTATTCCAATGTCCCAAAATAATTACAATAAAATGAATGTCTCAAATTATTGTCAGCCTCAAACATTAATCAAGAATATAGCATATTTAATTTACTACGTATAATGATATTCTCTAAACAATGTAACTCCTTTATATGTCCTATGTCCCCAAAGAGAATTTTGTACATTGTTATGAAAATTTTGAAATCTATAAGTAGGTAGACATTCTATAATCAGTATCTTTAATATTTTTGTGTTCTTCAATGAGTGCTGAGTTGATTGTATTAACTAATAAACTATGAAATTCTCTTTAATTAAGAGACATCAACTGAAAAAAACTAAGCCTCATATAAAGTTTGTTCTCTTTGGAGATGAATAAATTTCAATCTGATGTATGTACCACATTTCATTATCTGATCACTGGATCAAGATTCTGGACATCTAGGTTGATTCTCCCTTCTTCCTATTATGACTAGAATAGCAATAAACATGGATGGACAAATATGTCCATGGAAGGATATGGAGTCCTTTATGTTTATGCTCAGGACTCTTAACTCTAGTATGTATGGTAATTCAATTTTAGGGTTGTTGTTTTGTTGTCCTTGATATTGTTGCAAATGTTCACACTGATTTTTACAATGGCTACCCCAGTTCACATTCTGACCAACAATGTATGTATGTGTCTCCTTTACCCACAGCATTGTCAGTATTTGCTACCATTTGTTTTCTTATTCAAAACCATCTCAATTGGGGGGAGAAATGAAAACGCGGCAGTTTTAATATGCATTTCCCTGATGGCTAAGACTATTGAATAATTTTTGTTGCCTTCTTGGTTTTGAGTTTAGGTTGAGGAGGTATTTGTCTGTGAACTTTTAAAAAGATTCTTCTCTTATACAAACATCCTGACCAGTTTTTACTTCCTCCACTCCTTCCATCTCTACCCTCACATCCTCTCTCCCTAGATCTCCTTTGTTTCCTTTCAGAAAAGAGCAAGTATCCAAGAGAAAAGAAATTATAGCCAAACAGAACAAAACAAGATACACTAAGACAAGGTGAAAACTCTTCTGTGGAAGCTGGAGAAGGCAATGCAACAGGAAGAAAAGAGTCTCGAGAGCAAGCAAAAGAGGCAGAGATGCACTTGCCATAGTAATCATATGTATGTGCAGAGGACCTGGTGCAGACCCATGCAGGCCCTGTGCTTGCTGCTTCACTCTTTGGAGTCTGTAAGAGTCCTGCTTAGTTGATTCTGTGCGCCATCTTCTCCTGGTGTCCTCTATTCCCTTTGATTCCTACAATCTTTAACCCACTTCTCCCAAGTTCCATGAGGTTACCCTGATGTCCAAGGAGAGAGAGAACCAATGGAGATCTCCAAATTAGAATCTCTCCACATAATGTGTGACTGTGAGTCTCTGCATCTGCTCCCATCTACTAATAGAGGAACCATTTCTGATAACAACTGCACAAAGCAACAGTCTATGAGTATATATCATTAGGAATCATGCCATTGATATTTTTCCAGTCCTGTTTGATTCTAGGTCTCTGGCATTTCCAGTCTATAGTTCTTGGTCATCCAAAAAGTGTAAGACATAGGCTCCCTCTTGTGGGGTGGGCCTCAAGTTAAAACAAACATTAGTTGGCAGCTCCCACATGTGTTGAACACTTTTCAAAAAAAAAAAATTAGTCATTTGTATTTCTTCTTTGAAAAACTATCTGTATAGATCATTGGTGCATTTATTGATTGCCAAGATTTTTGTGTTAATTTTGTCAGGTATTTTTATATACTCTAGATATTAATGTGCTGTCTAAAGGATAGTCCTTCAAATATCAGTTGGCTAAGTTGTCATTTCTTTTATTATGCCAATTGAAGGGAATATATATTTCCAGTTGATTATATATTTCATATCATCTGGAACAAACAAAACAGGACCAAAGGTAATTCCATACAGAGGGCTATGCTGGGAATATCTATACTCCTCTATGGTATAGAAGGTCAGCTACCATAATCACAGCCACCTGTACAGAACTTTAGATTCATGAGCACAAATGTTTCCCTTTACAGGCCTTTTGTTTTATAAGCTTGTGAATCTGTGAGAAGCAACAGACTTTATGAGGACTTTCCATAGGAAATGTTCATGAGTGGAGGTACTGTCCTGGGTAGCAGCATCTCATCAGCACTCACTGAATCTCACCATCATGAGGCCAGAACTAGTTAGTGGCTTCCAACTGTGGAGCAATTAAAGAATAGCACACATTATCTCTCTTATCAGGATATTATTCCTCCTTCTCTTTCTATGTAGGAATCCCTTGCTTTGTGTAAGATTAAGGTGAAATGTTGAATACTCTCTGAAGTATTATCCAACAAACTCTGCCTTTTCTCTAATACTTGGCTTCTGGCTCCATTACCCACTGCTGATATCTGCTGCACTTCTTTCCTAAGCCCTTTACCAAAGTAATTCCTTCTTCTCTCACATTCTCAGTAGGAATTTAGGTCATGGGTTTACTAATACAGGCTCCTACTCTTCTCCTGAAGCTACAAATTGGAACACTTTTATGATTCCATTTCAGAACCATGTCTCCAAGGCGACTTTGTTTTCAAAGTAAATGTTATTGTTTATATTTAAAGTGCACAAAATGGGTATTATAAAATATAAAGGGGCAATAAGATAGTAACATAGACATGATGGTTAGTTTTGTTGTCAACTTGAAATGGTCTACAGTCACCTAGAAAGAGTCACAGTGAGGGACTGTCTAGGTCAAGCTTGCTCATGGACACAGCTGTAGATTTTCTTGACTACATTAATTGAGGTGGGAGGACCTGCTATCGTTGAGTCACCATTTCTTATACAAGAGATCCTGCACTGTACAAGAGAGAAAGTGAGCTGAGCATAAACTTATATGCATTCACACTTTCTGTTCTTGACTGCGACTAACTGCTTGGAGTTCTCCCTGCCTTAACCGTCATGAAGCGCTAGGATGGACTGTAATATGGAATTGTGAGCTAAAATCAACACCCTCTCAACTATGTAGCTTTTGCTGGGGAGTTCATCAGGGCAAACAGAAACTAAGACAACACTGAATCAAATGATTGTATAAGCTTTTTACTCTTACTCATGTTGGGGCTAGCAGGGATAAAAGCAGCTAAAACTACATATTCAGCAAAAATCTCAAATAAAATATATTATTGTCATGTCTTTATGCTGCACATTAACTCTCTAGACTCCACACTAAATATCATTGTGTGTGTGTGTGTGTGTGTGTGTGTGTGCATGTGTGTGTGTGTCCATGTACATAGATGCTTATATAGGCCAGGAAAAAAAAACCTGGGTCTGATTCTTTAGAAGCCATCTACCTTTTTTATACATGTGATAGGATCTCTAGTTGGCCTGAAACTCATCATATAAGCTAGCTATCCATGAGCCCTAGGAATCTCTGTCTCTACATATCACCTCAATCACATATTTGCATTGTTTTATGATGTTGTTGTTTTTGTACATTCTGGGGATAAAACTCAGGCACCTGTACTTGCAAAGCAAGAACTCTACTGACTGATCTATACTACTGACAAATCCCAAGACTTATAATATATCTTTTGATTTCCCTTTTTCCAAAGCCTCTCTTAACGACCATTTTGCTCTCTGTTTCTGTATATTTGATTTAAATAACATTTTAAATCTGTATCTTTAATTATATTAAAATTCTATATGTTTGATATAAATAAAATTATGGAATATTTCTCTTTGTTACTAAATTTAACTAAGGTGCAAATAAATGACAACTGTGAGTGTTGATTAGCTATCACTTGGTTTTTCAGTCCACATACACATTGTACAATGTCTAAAGCACACTGAGCATGTTCTGCTATTCCTAATTATGATTATTACTAGAACTCTGTTGATTTTTATCACTTCCATTATTAGTACATTCAGACATTGGCTCTCAAATTTGTCTGCACCTAGAAAACACTTTAAAACATCTCTCACAGTGGTTTCATTGAATTGCTCATGCTGGGCCCCTGAACATGTACTTATTCAATCCCTCACACAGGAGACACACACACACACACACACTTCATTCAGCTGTTCTAAGTGCAGCATTGGTAGTTTTACAAGTTCCGGAAAAGAAGCCCAGGTTACTCAGCACCAACCCCACATCAAGTCAATATTTCCCCAGCCCACAATCTTTACTTCAACAGCTTCATGTCATACTTGAATGCCTCTATTTTCTCTCTTCTTGAGTCTGGAGCTTTCTGTGATATGGAGAAAAAGCTTTCCTTGATGTATCACATAGTCCAACAGCTTCCCTTTGTCAAGTAAAATATAGCTCTTGACCATAGCCTTCTGGTCTTTCTTGATCAGGCTCACTAGCCACTTTCCACTCTTGCCCTCTTTCTCCAATGTTCTCCAGTGTTCAACCACAGCTCAATCACTTCCTAGTCTCAAAGATTTGCAACCTTTTTCACATATCCACATGACACTTCACTTATTTCTTTCAGGTATCCATGTTTTGTCTGTCAGCTTTTAAGATCCTTATGATGGTTTAATAAGAATGACCATCATTTGAATTTGAATGCTTAGTCATCATTCATCCAAGATTGGCATTATTTGAAAAGGATCAAAAGGATTAAGAAGTGTGGCCTAGTTGGGAGAAGTATGTCTCCTGGGGAGGGCTTTGAAGTTTCAAGGGACACAACAAACCAGAATCTCTTTATTGACCTACAGATCAGCATGTAGCTCTCAGCTACTGGTCCAATGCCATGAGTGTCACCATTTCCCAGCCATGATGATAATGTACTAAACCTTCAGAAATATAAATATCCCCCAGTTAAAAGCTTTTCTTTATAAGAGTTGCCTTGGTCATGATATACCATGACTAGGACAGACCTTCTGTAGTTAACCTGTGAAGAGTAGCACTTGATTTGCCACTCACTGTGCTCATCCCCTGCTCTTCTCCTCAACTGTGTGTCTTCTTCAATAAAATATAAGTACAGAAAGAGGAGAATTGAGTTCTCTGTGTCTCCCCAGATCCTGAAGGAAGACCCAACACTAATGGATTCTCAGTATCGCTTTAAGTGATTGAAGAAAGTAGTGGATGAAGGGGAAAGAATTCCCCCTCATCAACCTCATTGATAGACAAATGAACAAATGCAGTTAATATTCTTTTTAATCCTTATTTTAAATAATATGCTCATAGCATCTCTGCTAACACCACAAAAGAGTCTACAAGAGTGAAGTACCTACTACACATTCATAAGCCCAAGGAAAGAGAAACACACGTTAATTTTCTAGATGCTAGACTTTAAAGAAACTCTTTCTTTGCTTCTTCATTGTTTATAGAGCAATATCTTGCATCCTAGAAGGCCTCTTGTACCTGGCATGAGCACTAGCTACCTTTTGAAGAATCAGTAGACTCTACAATCATAACTTGCTGAGGGGAAGAAAGAACTGAACCACTTCCATCCAAACATTTTCATATGGTCTGATTTGAGACAAATTCCAGACCCTGGTGGAGTCTCAACTTCCTTACCAAAGAAGGCAAAGAGCAAAGAGAACATTCCTGAGTGCTTTCCCTTCTCAAAGACCATGTGATTCTAAAAAGAAAAAGAAAAGAACTCACTTTCTGTCTACAGTCCTAGCGATTTATCCAACACTTACTTTTACACAAGTAAAAATTAGAAATTCTCTTCACTGGATCCAGCCTTGTGTTTTTCTCACACATTTCTATAGATGGCTATTTATTGTTGAATGTAACTATTTGGAACAAGAAGTGTTTGCAAGATGAATTTAAACTTTGAACCCAACAATATGCTGAGGCTTCTTGCACCAAATGGCAAAAGCAGATAATTAATTTTTTAAAGAGCATTGCCATTGCAGGACACACAGCATAAAATTTTGCAGAGAAAATACCTAGCCAGGGTTGCTCCCTTCTGCACTGCTAGGTTGAGCTAGGAAACAGCAGAAAAGAATTATGGCTAGATTTACTTATGTTCACTCTTGCCTAGTTCCTACAAAGGAGTTACAAATAAAAGAACTGTGGCCTGAAAACCTACTGAGAGCCAGAGAGAAGCTCAACTCTACAGAGCTGTGATTACCCACAGACCCAGGCTTTCCAAGCATGCCAGCCAGGAAAATCTATGGTTGTATGTGGGCATATTTACATGTTTCCTTATTTCTCTATCTTTTCATTTTAAAGCTATGTATATTGTTACTGCATAACTGCTTTCTGTGCTTTTTCTTTAAATTTGTTAAATTTTTCCCTAATTAATATTGTTTCTTTTTTTCTTTTTTCTCTCTCTTCCTTTCTGCATTGTCCCAATTGTTTTTTGTTTGTTTGATTATTTGTTTTTGTTGGGTTTTGTTTGTTAGCTTATTTTTGTTTTTGTTTCTTAGCATGTTTTTGTTTTTGTATTTTTGTTTGGGTTTTTGTTTGGGTATTTTTGTTTGTTTGTTTGTTTGTTTGTTGTTCTTTTGTAAGTGCTCATTGGAGAATATCCCCAGAATACACACACACACACACACTTCCAGGCAGGTCGAACTGTAAGAATATGAGTGGTCATTCTTTGGAAATGCACCTCTAATGTAACAGCAGAGAGGAAAGCACAGTGGTTATTGGCATTACACATAACTGGGTCCTTTCCTTCAGGCACAGCCACATGTTGCTAACAGTCCTTCAAAATCAAAACAATAAAATTTCTAAATAAACTGGTGCAAAATGATCATACCTAAACATAACAAAGGCTATGAATAAGCAAACATATTAGACATCAAACTGAATAGGGAAAGAAAGAAGCATTTCTTCTAACATCGGGACTAAAATAAAAGGAGCTCAGTTTGATCACTCATATCCACCAATCTTAACTAAAGCAATAGCAAAAGAAAGAAAATGCCGTACAAATTAGAAAGAAAAGTGCATCATCCCCTTCTGCAGATCATGTGATTCTCTGTGCATAACAATCCATAAATCTCCATCAAAAGATGGCTGCAACCTACAAAAATCAGTAGCTCTTCTGTACCTCAATAATGAGCCTCCTGATGAATGAATCAGGAAATGCCCCCCTCTCTCTCTGATATATATGTCAGAGAGAGAGAGAGAGAGAGAACTAGTCATACAACTAAGAATGTAGAAGACCTTTAAAATGAAAATTATCAAGAAACAAGAAATTGAAGATGATGGAAGCCTAGAAGATAGAAAGATCTCCTAGATTTATGGGTAGGCAGAATTATTATAAAATCAGCATAAGTGATCTGTAGACTCAGCAAAATTTCCATCAAAATATTAACATTACTCTTCAGAGAACTAGAAAAAGAACACTAAAAATCATTTAGAAGCACAAAATATCCTAAAGAGCAATAATAACTGAGCAGAAAAACAAAGCTGAGTTCAGGTTTCTATCAATGGCTGTGGACCTCAGCCTGTGCCACAGGACTCCATAGTCAAATAGTGCCAGGAGAAAGCCAGCCTCCCAGGAGTGTAGACAAGCCTGGGAGCAGGGTTAAGACCAACACCTCTGTTCAGAAGGACCCTCAGGACACAGAGACTGAGGAGTAGTCTTCTGGTCTATTTCTGTGGCCAGGGAGCTGATACTGTGACACAGGGCTCCATGCTCAAATAGTGCCAGGAGAGAGCTAGTCTCCCAGGAATGCTGACACACCTTCAAGCACAGGCAAGACCACCACTTCTGTTCAAATTCCTGGATCAAGAGGGACCCTTGCAGAGCCATCAGGACACAGGAACCAAGGAACAGCTGGGGCAGGATACTTCTGGTTTCTGTCTGCACCCCAGAGCTGACCCTGTACCACAGATCTCCAAACCCAAATTCCTCTCAGAGAGAGCTAGTCTCTAAGGAGTACTGACACAGAGGCTTGCAGGGCTCAATCCAAAGTCAGAGAGAGCAAGACCAGCTAACACCAGAGATAATAAGATGGAGAAAGGCAAGGGCAAGAACATAAGGAACAGAAACCAAGGCAACTTGGCATCATCAGAACCCAGTTCTCCCACTACAGTGAGCCCTGGATATCCCAACACACCAGAAAAGGAAGACTCAGATTTAAAATCACATCTCATGATTATGATAGAAGATTTTAAGAAGGAAATAAATAACTCCCTTAAAGAAATACAAGAGATCACAGGTAAACAACTAGAAGCCCTTAAACAGGAAACACAAAAATTCCTTAAAGAATTACAGGAAAACACAATCAAACAGACAAAATTACAGGAAACACATAATCAAACAGGCAGAATTACAGGAAAACACAATCAAGCAGGCAAAAGAAATGAACAAAACTATCTAGGATCTAAAAATGGAAATAGAAACGATAAAGAAATCACAAAGAGAGACAATCCTGGTGATAGAAAACCTAGGAAAGAGATCAGGAGTCATAGATGCAAGCATCATCAACAGAATACAAGAGATAGAAGAGAGAAACTCAAGTACAGAAGATACCATAGAAAATATTGACACAACAGTCAAAGAAAATGCAAAATGCAAAAAGCTCCTAACCCAAAATATCCAGGATATCCAGGATACAATGAGAAGACAGAACCTAAGGGTAATAGGTATAGAAGAGAGTGAAGATTCCCAATTTAAAGGGCCAGTAAATATCTTCAACAACATTATAGAAGAAAACTTCCCTAACCTTAAGAAAGAGATGAACATAAATATACAAGCCTACAGAACTCCAAATAGATTGGACCAGAAAAAAAATTCCTCCCATCACATTATAGTCAAAACACCAAATGCACAAAACAAGGAAAGAATGTTAAAAGCAGTAAGGGATAAAGGTCAAGTAACATATGAAGGCAGACCTATTAGAATTACACCATACTTCTCACCAGAAACTATGACATCTAGAAGATCCTGGGCAGATCTCATACAGACCCTAAGAGAACACAACTAGCCCAGGCTAGTATACCCAGCAAAACTCTCAATAATCATAGATGGTGAAACCAAGATATTCTATGCCAAAAAAATTTACACAATATGTTTCCACAAACCCATCCCTACAAAGGATAATAGATGGAAAACACCAACTCAAGGAGGGAAACTACAGCCTAGAAAAATCAAGAAAGTAATCTTTCAACAAACTCAAAAGAAGATAGCCACACAAACATAAAAACAACATCGAAAATAATAGGAAGCAACAATCACTATTCTCTAATATCTCTTAACATCAGTGGTCTCAATTCCCCAATAAAAAGACACAAACTGACAGACTGGATCCATAAACAGGACCCAGCATTTTGCTGCATCCAGGAAACACACCTCCGAGTTAAAGATAAACTCTACCTCAGCGTAAAGGGCTGGAAAATGGACCCAAGAAACAGGCTGGAGTAGTCATTCTAATATTGGATAAAATCGACTTTCAACCAAAAGTCATAAAAAAGATAAGGAAGGACACTTCATACTCATCAAAGTAAAAATCTACCAAGAAGAACTCTCAATTCTGAACATGTATGCTACAAATGCAAAGGCACCCACATTCATAAAAGAAACTTTACTAAAGCTCAAAGCACATATTACACCTCACATAATAATGGTGAAAGACTTCAACACCCCACTCTCATCAATGGACAGATCTTGGAAACACAAACTAAACAGAGACACAATGAAACTAACAGAAGTTATGGACCAAATGGATTTAACAGATATCTATAGAACATTTCATCCTAAATCAAAAGAATACACTTTCTTCTCAGAACCTCATGGTACCTTCTCCAAAACTGGCCATATAATCAGTCACAAAACAAACTTCAACGGATATAAGAAGATTTGAAATAACCCCATGCCTCCTTTCAGATCACTATGGATTAAGGCTGGTCTTCAATGGCAACAACAACAGAAAGCCCACATACACATGAAAGCTGAACAATGCTGTACTCAATGATAACTTGGTCAAGGAAGAAATAAAGAAAGAAATTAAAGACTTCCTAGAATTTAATGAAAAAGAAAGTACAACATACTCAAACTTATGGGACTCAATGAAAGCAGTGTTAAGAGGAAAACTCATAGCTCTGAGTGCCTCCAAAAAGAAACTAGAGAGAGCATACACTAGCAGCTTAACAGCACACCTGATAGCTCTAGAACAAAAAGAAGCTAATACACCCAAGAGGAGCAGAAGGCAGGAAATAATCAAATTAAGGGCTGAAATCAACCAAGTAGGAAAAAAAAAAGTATACAGAGACAACAAAGTCAGGAGCTGGTTCTTTGAGAAAATCAATAAGATTGATAAATTTTTGGCCAGACTAACCAGAGGGCACAGAGACAGTATCCAAATTAACAAAATCAGAAATAAAAAGGGAGATATAACAACAGAATCTGAGGAAATTCAAAAAATCATCAGGTCCTACTACAAAAGCCAAAAAAACTCAAAAAAAAAAAAAAGGAAAATCTGGATGAAATAGACAATTTTCTAGACAGATACCAAATACCAAATTTAAGTCAGGACCAGATAAACCATCTAAACAGTCTCATAACCCCTAAAGAAATAGAAGCAGTCATTAAAAGTTTCCCAACCAAAAAAAAAGCCCAAAACAAGATGTGTTTAGTGCAGAATTCTATCAGGCATTCAAGGAGGACCTAATACAAATACTCTTCAAACTATTCCACAAAGTAGAAACAGAAGGAACACTGCCCAATTCATTCTATGAGACCACAGTTACACTGATACCAAAACCTCACAAAGACCCAACAAAGAAAGAAAACTTCAGACAAATTTCCCTTATGAATAGCGATGCAAAAATACTGAATAAAATTCTTGCAAACTGAATCCAAAAACACATCAAAACAATCATCCACCATGATCAAGTAGGCTTCATCCCAGGCATGCAGGGATGGTTCAATACCAGGAAATCCATCAATGTAATTCACCACATAAACAAACTCAAAGAAAAAAAACACATGTTCATTTTGTTATATGATGAAAAACCATTTGACAAAATTTAACAACCCTTCATGATAAAAATTTTGGAAAAATCAGAAATTCAAGGCCCATACCTAAACATAGTAAAAGCAATATACAGCAAACAAATAGCCAACATCAAACTAAATGGAGAAAAACTAATGGAGAAAAGAAATCTCACTAAAATCAGGGACTAGACAAGGCTGCCCTCTCCCTCTCCCTATCTAGGCAATATAGTACTTGAAGTTCTAGCTAGAGCAATTAGACAACAAAAGGAGGTCAAAGGGATAAAATTGGAAAGTAAGAAATCAAAATATCACTATTTGCAGATGATATGATCATATACTTAAGTGACCCAAAAAACTCCACTAGAGAACTGCTACAGCTGATAAACAACTTCAGCAAAGTGGCCAGATATAAAATTAACTCAAACAAATCAGTATCCTTCCTATACTCAAAGGGCAAACAGGCTGAGAAAGAAATTAGGGAAATGATCCCCTTCACAATAGTCACAAACAATATAAAGTATCTTGGTGTGACTCTAACCAAACAAGTGAAAGATCTGTATGACAAGAACTTCAAGTCTCTGAAGAAAGAAATCAAAGAAGACCTCAGAAGATGAAAAGATCTCCCATGCTCATGGATTGGCAGGATTAATATAGTAAAAATAGCCATCTTGCTGAAAGCAATCTACAGATTCAATGCAATCCCCATCAAAATTCCAACTCAATTCTTCATAGACTTAGAAAGAGCAATTCTCAAATTAATTTGGAATAACAAAAAAAAAACAGAAGAGCAAAAACAATTCTTAACAATAAAAGAACTTATGGGGGAATCAGCCTCCCTGACCTCAAGCTGTACTACAGAGCAGTAGTGATGAAAACTGCATGGTATTGGTACAGTGACAGGCAGGCAGATCAATGGAATAGAACTGAAGACCCAGAAATGAATCCACATACTTATGGTCACTTGATCTTTGACAAAGGAGCTAAAACCATTCAATGGAAAAAAGACAACATTTTCAACAAATGGTACTGGTTCAACTGGTGGTCAACATGTAGAAGAATGAAAATTAATCCATTCCTATCTCTCTGTACAAAGCTCAAGTCCGAGTAGATCAAGGTCTCCATATAAAACCAGATACACTGAACCTAATAGAAGAGAAGGTGGAAAAAAGTCTTGAACATCTGGGCACAGGGGAACAGTTCCTGAATGGAACACCAATGGCTTATGCTCTAAGATCAAGAATGGACAAATGAGACTTCACGAAATTGCAAAGCTTCTGCAAGGCAAAGGACACAGTCAATAGGACAAAACAGCAACCAACAGAAGTGGGAAAAGATCTTTACCAATCCTACATCTGATAGAGGGCTAATATCCAATATATACAAAGAACTCAAGAAGTTAGACTCCAGAGAACCAAATAACTCTATCAAAAAATGGGGAACAGAGCTAAACAGAGAATTCTCAACCGAGGAAACTCGAAGGGCTGAGAAACACCTAAAGAAATGTTCAACATCCTTAGTCATCAGGGAAATGCAAATCAAAACAACCCTGAGATTCCACCTCACACCAGTCAGAATGCCTAAGACCAAAAACTCAGGAGACAGCAGATGCTGGCCAGGATATGTACTCACTAATAAGTGGATAGTAGCCCAAAAGTTCAGAATACCCAAGATTCAATTTACAGCAACCTTTGGACTGAGCATGGGGTCCCAGATGGAAGAGTTGGAGAACGAACTGAAGGAGCTGAGGGAGTTTGCCGCCCATGGAGTGAGCAACAGTGTCAACTGGCCAAACTCCCCCACCCCCATGCTCCTGGAAACTGGACCATCAACCAAAGAATACACATGGAGGGACTCATGGTGCTGGCCACATATGTTGCAGAGGAGGGCCTTGCTGGCCATCAGTGGGAGGAGAGGCCCTTAGGCCTGAGGGTGTTAGATGCTCAAGCATAGAGGAATGCCAGGAAGGAAAGACTGGAGTGAGTGGGTGTGAGAATACTGTCATAGAGACAGGGGGAGGGGGATTGGGATAGGGGGGTTCCAAAGGGCAGACCTGGAAAGGGGAAAACATTTGAAATGTAAACAAAGTATCAAAAAAAAAAAAAAAGCAGGATAAGCAATCTGTGAGAAGCAAGACAATAAACTTCACTCCACTGTGAATGCTGTATCAGGTTCTTTTTTCAGGTTCACACCTTGAGTTCCTGTCCTGACTTCCTTGGATTATGGGCTATAAATAATATGATAAAATAAATCTTTTCATTCACCCCCCCAAAAAAACAATGCTGAAGGTAACACAATACTGGTTTTAAGACATACATAACCACAGTTACAAAACTAAAAAGCACTGGAATAAGTCATGCATGTCAAGCAGTCTTAGGTATCAGGTGAATTACTGAGTGAATGTTTGGCATGGCATGGCTATGTCAAAGACCTCAGTGGCTCTGACCATAGGAATGGCAAATCCTTATCCAGGTGAGGCTCCAAGGGATGACATACCCTTCTTCTGGTCTATGTGTAGATGCTGAGAATGTAGAAAATGCCCACTCAGCTTTCTCCCCCTGTGTTTACAGTCTGAATACTGCTCTAGGTAGGATTAGTGAAACCTGCCTCCCACTCAACAGGCTGTAATAACCCCGACTCTTTGTTTCTCTGTATGTAATAAACCTACCTCCTTGTTCAGCTGTATGCAATAGTCTTGATACCATGTCTTCATCTGATTCTTTGCAAGGCTGGCAAAACACATTATAAAAAATGGGGTCATTGTCATCAAATGATGCTAGGAAAACTGGGTGTTCCCATGGGCACAATGAACAAATCTCAAATCAAAATGGATCCAAAAAATCTAGATGTAAGACCCTAAACTCTGAAACTCTACAGGAAAGCAGAGAAAAAACTTTCAAAATATTTGCACAGGCAGCAGTCTCCTGGATAAAATGTTATGAGCACAGGCAGCAAAAGCAAGAACTGATCGATAGCATCACATGAACTTAAAACCACAGAGAAAGGTCGACAGAGTGAAAAACACATACAGCAATGGAGAAAAGTCTTTTGTTGCTATCCAGAATCCATCGAGAACTAAAAATAAAAACGTAACACTAACCCCAAGTAATCAAATTTAACAATGGTCAAATGATCCAAATAGATATTTCCCTAAAGAAGAAATACAAGTGGCCAAGGGATGTTATGCAAAAGTGTTTGGTTTCTTTAGCCACCAGGCAAACACAAATAATGTTTCATTGGTCCCCACAGGAAAGCATGGGCCCTCAGGAACACTATTTTCCTGAGGAAATATAAAATTGCTGATAGGATGAGGTGACCATTTCAGGTTCCATATCCCTTACTACTAGGAGTCTTAGCTAAGGTCACCCTCATAGCTTCCTGGGAGTTTTTCTTGTCCTAGGTTTCTAGTTTATCCCAGACATGTATCCCATCCTCACCAATCCCAGTTCTCTCTCCCAGGTCTCTCTCCCTCCCCCTCCCCACACTTGATCCCTTCTGTTACCATCTCCACTCCTCCACACAATTCCCTCTTTCCCTCCCTCCCTCCAACCCTGATGTCTATCTTATTTTTCCATCTCAGAATTCAAGCATTCCCCATTGGGCCCCCTTGGTTACTTAGCTACTTTGGGTCTGTGGATTCTACTTGTGGGTCTGTGGTTATCCTGTACTTTGTGGCTAATGTATACTTATAAATGAGTAAATATCATGTTTGTCTTTCTGGGTCTGCATTACCTCACACAGGATGATATTTTTAGTTTCATCGATTTGCCTGCAAATGTCACGATACCCTTGTTTTTAATAGCTGTGTAAATGTATTACTCTATTGTGTAAACATACCACATTTTCTTTATCCACTATTCAGCTGAGGGATATCTAGGTTGTTTCTAGTTTCTGGCTATTACAAATAAAGCCGCTGTGAACCTAGTATCCTTGTGTTATGGTGGAGCCTCTTTGGGGTATATGCCCAAGAGTGGTACAGCTGGGTCTAGATGTAGAACTCAGTTTTCATAGATACTGACAAACTGATTTCCAAAGTGGTTGTACAAGTTTGTACTCCCACTCCCACGAGGAAGGAAGCATCTTTTAGTTTTAAGAATGAGACCCCACTAACATGGGGAAGACCCTGGGCTCAGTCCTCAGCCCTATTGTAGATTCTTATGCCTTGTTAATGTCTAACTCTAAAGCAGTGTATTCAGAATGAGCTGGGGACATCCAGGTTTCGTTAATGGTCTCCTTAGAACAAAAAAGCTTGGGTTTGTAACAATTACCTACTTTTCTACTGTAAGGACTACCAGCAAGGCCAATAGGGACTCAGAGAGACTGAACCACCAACCAAAAAGCCTGCGTGTGAAGAACCAAGGCTCCATCCTCTCAGAGGTGAAGGGGAGTGGGTAGGGAGGAGAAACTGTGTGAGGGAAGGACCAGGTAGGATGTAAATAAATAAACAAACTGATTAATTAGAAAAAAGAAATTTTATGTTCTGAAAATATTCTGGATTCTAAAGTTATCTTCTTTTTGCCAATTGCTTAGTAGAAATAATGTGTATGTGATTTTTGCTTAATATTAAAAAAAATTGATTGGTTGAAGTACGAATAAATCTGAGCTAGATGTGGCCCTTTCTTTCATGGCCCCATATTAAAGATCATCAGCTCGTCAGAGAAAGGAAAACCTTCTGTCATAAAGAGATTAGTGATTTGTCACTGAGGCTCCTTTCTGTGGTTCCAGATGTTGAACCCAGAGCCTGGGTCATGCTAACCAAGCATTCTACCATTGAATTTTATCTCAGTTTCCATCTTTTAGGTTTTATTTATTATTGTTATTAATTAATTAATTTATTTATTTGACATCCCATTTGCAGCTTCACCCCTTCCTCTCTTCCTAGTCCCTCCCTCTCACATCAGCTCTCCCTTTCTTCTCAGAGAAAGTTAGGTCTCCTGTAGATATCAACTCACCTTGGCATATCAAGTTGCAGTAGGACTAGATGCTTCTTCTCCTATTGAGCCTAGACAAGGCAGCAGTTATGGGAAAGAGGTCCAAAGGCAATCAACAAAGTCAGATACACAGTTGCTCCAGTTGGCAGGAGTCCCCACTTAAAGACTAAGGTCCCCTCTCCCACCGATTTTTCTCCCTCCCTCTGCTTCCTTTAATCATTTTGTTTCCCCTTATAAGTGTGGTTCAAGCATCCTTGCTTAGGCCTTCCTTCTTGTTTAACTTCTTTGGATCTATGGGGTATATTGTGGGTATTCTGTACTTCCTGGCTAATATCTACTTATCAATGAGCACATACTATGAATGTTCTTTTGAGTCTGGGTTACCTTACTCAAGTTTCTAATTTCTTAGTTCAAGTTTTCTAGTTCTATCAATTTGCTTGCAAAATTCATGATATCCTTATTTTTAACAGCTGAATAGTACTCCAAGTGTAAATGGTACCAAGTTTTCTGTATTCACTCTTCATTTGAGGGACATCTGGATTATTTCCAGTTTCTGGCTATTATGAATAAAGCTTCTATGAACATAGAGTAGCATGTTTCCTTTTAATATGGTGGAACATCTTTTCGGTATATGCCCAGGAGTGATATAGCTTGGTCTTCGGGTAGAATTATTTCCAATTTTCTAAGAAATCATAGGATTGGTTTTCAGAGTTTCCAATCCCACCACCAATCAAGGAGTGTCCCTCTTTCTCCACATCTTAACCAGCATGTGCTGTCCCTTATATTTTTTTTGATCATAGCCATTCTGATGTGTGTGAGATGGAATCTCAGGGTTGTTTTGATTTTCATTTCCCTAATAACTAAGGATATTGAGCATTTCTTTAAGTACTTCTCAGCCATTCAAGATTTCTCTGCTTACAGTTCTCTATTTAGCTCTTTACTCCAATTTTTAATTGGGTTATTTGGTTTATTGGAGTTTAACTTCCTGAGTTCTTCATATATTTTGGATATTAGCCTTCTGACAGATATACGATTAGTGAAGATCTTTTCTTAGTCTCTAGGCTGCTGTTTATCCTCTTGACAGTGGTCTTTGTTTTACAGAAACTTTTTAGTTTCATGAGGTCCTGCATATCAATTGTTGATCTTAAGCCTAAGCCATTGGTGTTCTGTTCAGGAAATTGTCTCTTGTATCTATGTGTTCAAGGCTAAGTCTCACTTTCTATTCTATTAGGTTTAGTGTGTAAGGTTTTATGTTGAGCTCTTTGATCCACTTGGGCTTGTTTTGTGCAAGGTGATGAATATGGATCTACTTGCATTTTTCTACATGCAGACATCCAGTTAGACAAGCGTGATTTGTTGAAGATTGCTTTTGGCAAGATAGCCATTTTCACTATGTTAATCCTACAGATACATAAGAATGGGAGATCTTTCCATCTTCTGATAGTTTCTTCTATTTCTTTCTTCAGCAACTTGAAGTTCTTGTCATACAGGTCTTTCACTTGCTTGGTTAGAATTACACCAAGATATTTTATATTTTTTGTGGCTATTATGAAGGGTGTTGTTTCTCTAATTTCTTTCTCCACCATTTATCCTTTGTATAAAGGATAGCTACTGATTTCTTTGAGTTAATTTTATATACAGCCACTTTGCTGGAATTTTGTATCAACTGTAAGAGCTCACTGATAGAATTTGAGGGATTGATTATGTATACTATCATATTGTACTCAAATAGTGATACCTTGATTTCTCCGTTTCCAATTTGTATTCCCTTTATCTCCTTTCTTGTCTTATTGCTCTAGCTAGAACTTCAAGTACTACATTGAATAGGAAGAGAGAGAGGGCAGCCTTGTCTTGTCCCTGATTTTAGTGGGATTGCTTTAAGTTTCTCTACATTTAATTTGATGTTGGATATTGGTTGCTGTCCGTTATTTTGATTATATTTATGTATGTGCCTTGAACCCTTCATCTTTAACATAAATGGGTGCTGAATTTTGTCAAAGGCTTTTCAGCATCTAATGAGATGATTGTGTGACTTTTGTCTTTCAGTTTGTTTATACAATGGATTACATTGATGAATGTTTGTTATTGAACCATTTCTGCATCCCTAGGATGAAGCCTACTTGATTGTGATGAATATTTTTATGTGTTCTTGGATTCTATTTGCAAGAATTTTACTGAGAATTTTTTCAATGATATTCATAAGTGAAATTGGTCTGAAGTTTTCTTTTTGTGTTGAGTCTTTGTGAGGTTTAGGTATCAGGTTAACTGTGGCTTCATAGAATGAATTAGGTAGTCTTCTGATTCTATTTTGTGGAATTATTTGCAGAGTATTGTTATTAGCTCATTAGACATTAATTCAATATGTTCATATTTTCTAATATTGTGGAGTACAGGCTTTTGAAGTAAGACTTAATGAGTATTTGGATTTCCTCAGTTTCTGTTGTTATGTCTCATTTCTGATTTTGTTAATTTGGATAGAGTCTCTGTCTTTTAGTTAGTTTAGCTAAGAGTTTGCCTATCTTGTTGATGTTCTCAAAGAACCAGCTTTTAGATTTGTTGAGTCTTACTGCTCTCTTTGTTGCTAGCTGGTTGATTTCAGCACTGATTTTGACTACTTCCAGCAGTTTACTCCTCTTGGGTGTGTTTGCTTCTTTTAGTTCTAGAGCTTTCAGGTGTGATGTCAAATTGCTAGTATAAAATCTCTCCAAATTATCTACGAAGGCACTTTGTGCTATGAATTTTACTCTTAGCTCTGCTTTCATTGTGTCCCATAAGTTTGGGTATGTTGCGTCTTCTTTATTGAATTCTAGGAAGTCTTTAATTCCTTTCTTTATTTCTCCCTGGATCAAGTGATCATTCAGTAGAGAGTTTCCATGAGTATGTGGGCTTTCAGTTGTTTCTGATGTTGTTGAAGACCATCCTTAATCCATGGTGATCTGATATACTGCAAGGGGTTACCTCAATCTTCTTGTATCAGTTAAGGCTTGCTTTATGCCTGATTATATGATCAATTTTGGAGAAGGTTCTGTGACATGCTGAGAGAAAGGTATATTCTTTTGTTTTGGGCTGGAAGAGTCTGTAGATAACTGGTCTGTCCATTTGGTTCATCACATCTGTTTGTTTCATTGTTTCTCAGTTTATTTTCTGTTTTGTTGTCCTGTCTGTTGTTGAAAGTGAAGTGTTAGCCGGGCAGTGGTGGCGCACGCCTTTAATCCCAGCACTCGGGAGGCAGAGGCAGGCGGATTTCTGAGTTCGGGGCTGGCCTGGTCTACAGAGTGAGTTCCAGGACAGCCAGGGCTACACAGAGAAACCCTGTCTCGAAAAACCAAAAGAAAAAAAGAAAGAAAGTGAAGTGTTGAAATCCCCCACTATTATTGAGTGAGATTCAATGTGGTTTTTGAGCTTCAGTGAAGTTTATTTGACAGATGTGGGTGTCCTTGCATTTGGGGCATGGATGTTCAGAATTGAGATGTCCTTTTGATGAATTATTCCTTTGATGAGTCTAAAGTGTCCTTCTCCATCTCTTTTGATAACTTTTGGTTGAATTCTTTAGATATTGGAATGGCTACACCAGCTTTGAGAGGGGGCATGGGTTTGCTAGGGAAAACTTTTTTCAGCCCTTTACACTGAGGTGTTGTCTATCTTTATTATTGAAGTGTGTTTCTTGTATGCACTAGAATAATGGATCCAGTTTATGTATCCAGTCTGTTAGCCTGTGTCTTTTTATTGATGATTTGAACCTATTGATGTTGAGAGATATTAATGACCAATGATTATTAGTTTCTGTTATTTTTATGTTGGAGGTATTACTGTGTGTGTGTGTGTTCACGTGTGCTTCTCTTCTTTTGTTTTTTTCTGTGAGATGATTAATTTCTTGTATTTTCTTAGGTATCATTACTTACCCTCCTTGTGTTGGAGTTTTCCTTTTAATATCTTCTATAAGGCTGGATTAGTAGAAAGATATTGTTTTAATTTGGTTTTGTCATGGAATATCATGGTTTCTCCATCTATGGTGATTGAGAGTTTTACTGGGTGTAGTAGTCTGGGCTGACATCTCTTGTCTCTTAGGGTCTGCAAGACATCTGTCTGGGATCTTCTGGCTTTTGGGTCTCTGTTGAGAAGTCAGGTGTAATTCTGATAGGTCTGCCTTTATATGTTACTTGGCCTTTTTCCCTTGCAGCTCTTAATATTCATTCTTTGTTCTGTACATTTCATGTTTTGATTATTATTTGGAGGGAGGATTTTCTTTTCTGGTCTTATTTATTTGATAATCTGTAAGCTTCTTATACATTTACAGCCATCTCTTTCTTTAGGTTAGGGAGGTTTTCTTCTAAAACTTTGTTGAAGATGTTTTCTGACCCCTTGAATCTTTATCCTCTTCTTTTCCTATTATTCTTATTTTTTCTTTTTTCTTTTTTTTTTTAAATATTATTGTTAGGTTTGGACTTTTCATAGTATCCCATATTCCTGTTTTGATTTAGGAACTTTACATTTGGCATTTTTTTTGATCAATGTATCCATTTCTTCTATGATATCTTCCACACTTGAGAGTCTCTCTTCCACCTCTTGTATTCTGTTGGTGATGCTTGCATCTGTAGTTCCTGTTCTCTTTCCTAGGTCTTCCATCTCCATGGTTACCTCCATTTGTGTTTTCTTTATTGCTTCTTATCTTAGTTAGGGTTTTACTGCTGTGAATAGACACCATGACCAAGGCAACTCTTATAAGAACAACACTTGATCAGTGCTGCCTTACAGGTTCAGAGGTTCAGTCCATTATCATCAAGGCTTGAACATGGCAGTATTCAGGCCATCATGATGCAGGAGGAGCTGAGACTTCTACATCTTCATCTGAAGGCCACTAGGACTGCTTCCAGGCAGCTAGAACAAGGGTCTTAAAGCCCATGCCTACAATGACACACTTCCTCCAACAAGGTCATACCTACTCCAATAAGGCCACATGTCCTAATAGTACCATAATAGTACCCTGGGCAAAACATATCCAAACCACCACACTTCTATTTCCATGTTTAGGTCTTGGACTATTTTATTCATTCCTTCACCGGTTTGATTGTGTTTTCCTGTATTTCTTTAAGGGAATTATTTATATCCTCTTTGAAAACCTCTATCATCAAGAGATGGTGTTTAAGGTCACCATCTTGCTCTTTAGGTGTGTTAGGATATCCAGGGCTTGCTGTAGTATGTGAGCTGAGTTCTGATGGTGCCATATTTTACTGGCTTCTATTGATTATGTTCTTATGCATGCCTTTTGCCATCTAATTGTCTCTGGTGTCAGTTGGCCTAAGTGTCCTATGTTGAAGCAGGCCTTCAGAGAGGCAGGAGGAGCTGTGTATCTTGTTTGAGCTGGCCTCCTGTTTGTGTGTGTCAATTTAGAGATGGCCTCTTTGGATGCAGGCAGAGCTGTTAGGCGGGGTGCTACACAAGCTGCTCTAGGACCAACGCCAGTGTAGGCACATACCAGAAATCTGCCCTGGCTGTTCAGATCCCAGGACTGCTAGGCTTGCTGGATGCCCTGCAGGTGGGGGGATTGGGATAGGAGAGTAGGGATGTCTCAACTGTGCATGTCAGGTTAGAGCCAGACTGCTGGTGGAAGAACAGGCAAAGCTGTGGGGTTGGGTGCTATGAGCATTGCTCTGACTAAAAATTAAATTTAAATCTTATATGCCAAAACTATGGAGAGACAATATTTTTCTCTATAAAGTCTCAAGGATGATAAAAATTTGGGGATTTACAGGACATGAAGTCTCTATTGTCATTAAAATATAAATGAATGTAACTACATTCTACTAAAGGTTTATTTACAGAAAGGACTTCAGGCCAGCTTTAGTTTGCTGACCTCTGTCCTAGACCTATAAAGCTAGTTCAGAGGATCTAGCACCCTCTTCTGGCCACTGTGGATGCTCCATTCACACACATATATCTACATACAGACACACATATATACATATCATTAAAAGAACACACACACACACACACACACACACACACACATGCTGAGTGTGAATGGTAATGTAAAGACAAAGGCAGCTGAACCCCTGGAGCTTGCTGGTCAGCTGGCCTAGCTGTCAGTGAGCTCCAGGTCACTGTGTATGTGTGTCCCTCTCTGTCTCTGTGTGTGTCTCTCTGTCTGTCTGTCTGTCTCTCTCACACACACATACACACAGAGTGTGTGTGTGTTTGTGGGGGGGGGGATCTTTCTTTCTAAGGGTACCAGCTCTATTACCCTTCATGACTCAATTCTGTTTGGCCATCTCCTAACAAACTTTATCTCCAAATAAAATTGCAGTGAGACTTAGGCTTTCATGTTAGAACTGGGGCTATAATTATAGTGTTTACTACTAACTTGTTTGCTCAGAGAACTTATCATTTCCAGAACTTTCTTCTTGGGCTTTATCACAGGTTATACAGTAATTATTTAAACTTATGGAGAGAGAGAGAGAGAGAGAGAGAGAGAGAGAGAGAGAGAGAGAGAGA
>JADRCH010000235.1:3242755-3337480 GCA_019843965.1 Rhynchomys soricoides
AGAGAGAGAGAGAGAGAGAGAGAGAGAGAGAGAGAGAGAGAGAGAGAAGGCATATAGAAACTTATAACAAAGAAACCTCTTCTGCCTCTCCACCTCCTGGGCTTTGCCTTTGCATCTAAGCACTACAGGAGACAGAAAGGACAAGTTGATGGATTGCTCTCTGTCTGTTCCATGCAACTGCTGCATCGTGGTGTCATAAACTTGTCAAAGAAATGCCGAACACATTGCAGCAAACACATTCTCTGTTGACAGTGAGTTAACATTTAGTTCCAAGGTTCTTGCAATTATTGTGGTTCTCCTGATGCTAAATGAGGCTCCCAGGGATTTCAAAAGTTCTCTTCATCAGCATAAAACCTGGCTGGGGTGTTTTCTCCTTTTCTTTCTGTTTTCCTTTTTATTTTTTCTAGAGTTTCATTGTAAGAAGCTTAACAATTGTGTGACTTTAATCAAACAGATTGTTTAGAAAGGTTTTTCCAATGGGATTTTCTTCTGAACAATTTCAAGATGATAGCCAGATGGAATCTGTTGATGGTCTCTGTGTCTCTAAAACAGGGAGGGAGCAAAGTGCACTGGAAGGAAAGAGATGGTACATCAGAACCCCAGTTTCCACATACATTTCACTAAATGAAATTTCATTCTGAAGTGATAGTTACAAATGAATATAAAACTGCTCACAGGGGTTGGCAGGATGGCTCTGCAGGTAAGGATGTGTACTGTTCTTGCAGAGTTTGGCTTCAGAGTTCAACTGAGGTAACTCACAACCCTCCATAACTAACTCCAGTTCCAGGGGATCCAACACCCTCTTCAGGCATCTTTGGGCACTGTACCCAAATGCACACACAGACACATACACATAATTTTTAAAAATAAAAAAATTGAAAATTTGAAATAAAATTTAAAAATCTAGAATACAGACACTTTTTAAAGACCCACTTATGAGACAAAAGAAGTTGGAGGAAGCTGCACCATGGCTTTTATACTCAGTGACACTGATGACAAGTTAGAACCCCCTTTGACTTAATGCCAAATTGGTTCTCATAACAGAGTATTTTTATTTGTCACCTTGGAAAATACTCCATAAAACATTTGATCTCACAGTATTCTACCCACTGCAAACTGGTGCCGTAACACAGAAGTACCAACAATATTTGCATCTCAGTAAACATATCTGAGAGTTTTGAAACATAATCTTGAATTATTACTTTCTCACTGCAGGTCATTCATGCATCAGGGATTTGGTTTGGTTTGAACTATTTCAATTTCTTCTTGATATTATGGTTATATAATAACAGCAAAGCTTGATGACACCTTCTCATCTGGCTTAATGGAAAGAAGGGGAGTGCTAGACAGAATGGGACATGTTTTAGGCTGACCTCTGATAGTCAGAAGTCAGAACAAAAGCATCAAAGGGGCCACTGAGATGGCTTAGTGAGTAAAGGTGTCAAGCCTAACTCTGTAAGATCAATCCCCAGGACAGATATGGTGGAAGAAAAGAACCAACTTACCCAATTTGTCCACTGACACCCCCCATACCCATGTCCTAGCATGCACATGTGTGCATACACCAAGACACATATACACATATATGAATCGATTTAAAAAAAAAAAAAAAACAAGGTCCCACATACATGAATGAACTCTTTACCTATAAAAACAAGGTTAAGATGGACAGCTATCTTCAATTGCTTCTGAGAATTTTATAAATGTCCCCCCCCTTAGTAACTATTTCTCGCTGCCCCACTTTAGTGATAGTTCCTGATGTACAGTCCACACTGATGTCTTTATCCCATCACTACTTCTTTATTTTTCCCAGGTCATCTGTTTCCTACACTATTGAGGTCTTCAAGCAGTATTTCTCCTTCTGAGTTTTGTCTATGTGGGATCATGTGTCCTGCAATCTCATTGGTACCACAATCCCTCCCTCCAACAGTCGTTCCTGAGATAACCCTCGCTACATAATGCCTTCATTCCTGCTCTCTTCAATGCATCTTTCAGTGCCATCTGCTGAAACACATACAAAATCATGTATGCAGAAACATATATACAGACAAACATATACACAAACATACATATGAACACATATACTCATATACACGGTCTCCTCTAATTCTAAACAATTCTGATTGTTGTATCTACAGAGTCACAATAATTTGCACCAGGTTCTCTGCACATAGATCAACTCTTTCAGCTTAATATTCTTATGGGTCTCTTGACTGTAGAAATGAGTGGGTCTTTGAACCTTGTTTGTGCCTGCTCTTGCAACTCTTTTCCTCCTGTTGGGTTATCATGTCCAACTACAATTTGATAGTTTTACCTTCATCTTATTATATTTTATTTTGCCAAAGCAACCTAATAAACTCATTGAAAAGAACACTGTAATTTCTCTCTCCAGTTCTCCGTTATCGGTCCAATATAAATTCCTATGTTGCCGAAATGCAATAGATCATAAGTTGTTACAAAATACAATGTGTCAATTTAAACATTGTTTAATTTGTCTTTCCATTGACATGTGGCTATATGTGTCTATGTGTATGTGTGTGCAGGTCTGTACTGAGTCCTATGATAGATGATGGAAGAAAGCACTGGATCTCTTAGAGTTGGAGTTACAATCTTTTGTGATATAGCCCTGATGCTGAGAACTGAACTAGAGATAGTGTCTTATCACAGCAATAGAAAAGTAAATGACAAATCTATCCTAAAAATGAGCTTTTCCATCCAGCCTTTCATAAATCTTCCACTCACGTGTACCTTGGGTTGATTATTTTACTGAAAATGGTGAAGTCATTTAATTAGTCAGCAATGATTATTTCACATCAGACTCTGTGATTGTGGTGGTTTCAATGAGTACTGTCCCCATAGTCTCTGGCATCTGAACATTTGGACCCTAGCTGATAGCACTATTTGGGGAGGGTTAAGAGATGTGACCTTGTTTGAGAAAGTTTATCATGGGAGGCAGGCTTTGAGAGCTTAAAGCCTTGCCTTATATCCAATTTATTCTCTGCTTTTTGCTTATAGTGAGAACTGTGAACTCTCAACTTCCTGCTTCTATGGCCATGCCTGCTGCTTGCTGCCATGATGCCCCTACATGATGGATTTTTATCCATTTGCAATTATGAACTCAAATAAACTTTCTTATAATTAATGCTGGTCATGGTGCTTTGTCACAGCAACAGCACAGTAACTGTGGTGGTTTCAGTGAGAATTGTCCCCGTAGTCTCAGGCATCTTAACATTTGGTTCCCAGTTGAAAGCACTGTTTGGGGAGGTTTGGGGGGTGATATTTCTGGAGAAAGTTTGTCCCTGGGGGAAGTCTGTCCCATCCACCAAGGCTAGACAGGAAAAATAAAATCAGCTGCAATAGAAGATCATCTATTCTGCTCTTTGTTAAGAGTCCTCAGAGCAGGAATATGGAAACCATTCAATTACTACACTTCTTTTATTTGCACAGAACCTGCACTCATTTAGTTATGGTATAGCTTTTGGATGCTGGAGGCCAAAGACCAGAGATTATGACATAATTGCTTCAGAGATGTCTTCATAGTTCCTCTCCCAGTAAAGACAAAGAGACTAGAGGGTACTCAGGAGCCACATGGGATGGTGTATGTTCAGACACAGGTATGTTATATGTGAATGGGCATTTTCACTTAGTTGTGAAGCAACTGTTTAAACATGAAAACATTTGTTTTAAGGTAGAATATTCAATACTGCCCTTAACTGTAAATGAAAAGCATCTCTTTTTCTCCCTGTCATATTTTAAAATTTTAGTCTGTTCAGCAGCCTGAAGATGCACAGCAAAGGCCTATAGGCACCAGCTGCTCCCAGCAGAAGGCTTCTTCTCAGAAAACTGCATCACCCACTCTCACTGAGCTGACATGGTAACACCAAAACCAAACCATATCAGCCATGCCACAAGCGAGTAACACAGAAAGATGTGGAACCAAATGCAGCCAAATGACGCTAAGGCCTCTAAGCCAGCTTCTGTTCCAATACAAAGCAATGGTTCATGAGATCTGCTTCTACTTTCCAGGCCACAGAAGTGCACAGAGCATGTGTCTCTATAATAAAAATATTCTGAGGAAGGCACAGACTTTCTAGTACTATTATTATTTTAACCAGTCAAAATCACAAAGGAAGTGGTTTGTCTCTTTTTCTTAATTGACAGATACTCAGTCAATTCCATAGCATTCTGAGGTTGAGTACCCAGCTATGGCTTGCACTGGCCCCAGTTTCGCTTCATTTTTCTCTTTGGCTCATGGACTTCTGGACAGCACACTGCTCATTAGAAACCCCTCCCAAGGCTGGACAGGAAAAATAAAATGTGCTGGAAGAGAGGACCATTTATTCTGCTCCTTGTTAAGAGTCCTCAGAGCAGGGGATATGGAAACCATTCATTACATTGAGGCTCTTGGACTAAGAGTAGATGTCAATTATCCGTGCATCTCTGGTTCCCAATACCATGGATAATTGAGAGCTGGACTCACTACTGAACACCCCTGCTGCAGCAATCTGCTTACCTCTTGCTTCATTTACTTCTGCTCTTCCCACCCTCGGAGACTATAACACCACCTGCTAAATTCCACATTTTGTGAATATCAAGTCAGAAACCTTCTAAAAATTGTTTCAAACTAAGTAGTCTAAACAACTCTGGTATGTGCTCTAGACCTGCCAGGCTGGTTGGAAAAAAAAAACACAATAATAAACAAAATCCAAGTTTTGCACTTTGAATGGATTCTATATGGCACTTAGTTTTTCATGCAGGGAATTAAGTGATAGTCTGCAGAGAAGAAGGAAAATTAAGCCTGTTAGATCTTATAAATTTAATAAGCTTTAATTACTCAGATTGTGATGTGATATTTTGAGACTATTAAATTGGATTATTTTTCCTTCTTTGTTATATATGAGATATATTGAGTTTTAATTTTAATTTCAAACACGAGTAATTCAAAGTCAGTAAGATGAAACTGAAACCTTATCTGGAGAGGAGACTGGAATTTTCTACACACAAATATTAGACCATTATGCTCCTTCATGATGTTTTAATTACGGAGAATAAAAGAGATTTGAAAGGAATCTAGAGTGGTTTATAAAGAGAGCAAAAGTTCACTTGGGGAAAGGAAAAATGTGTTTCTACAAACATAAAAGACATGGATCTAAAACTCTACAGTTACTGAGTAGAGGGTAGTGAGCTAACATTGTAAGATCAGTGTGAGTCTGGCCAGCCCTATATGCTGTCATCCCTCATAATACTGAACAAAGACAAAAAAAAAAATTAAGACTTGAAATAAAATGCAAAGTTAATCTGTTCATCCATTCAACAATTATGACCTTAAAATCTAAACACTGAGACTAAAACACAATATTTTCCATGTGCACATAAAGATCCAGAGAAGTAATAGTGAAATAAAAAGTGTTTTCACATTGAGTCACAAGCTCAAATACCAACAACTCTTTAATCATAAGTGGGGGGAGGAGGAATCACAGAAACTACTTAACCTTCTTGCAAAAGATTTCTTCTATTTCTTCCAAGGCTCATGATAACAAATCCTAATATAATAAAAGTAACTGCAACTGAAAAAAAAATGTTTAAGAAAACAAGTTCTTTTTAAATCTACATGGTTTCATTACAACCATGATAGGTATCAATAACTGCCAGCTGGGGTAATCAATGGTAAGGACACTAAATTCTATTCAACAATGCTTTAATCGGCTGCATATAGCAGATATATTCCTCAATTAAAAGATTCTTCACAGTCCTGTATTCTCAAAAGCCTCACCTCTGAGATCAATATGTTAGAAACTAAGGTATAGCAGAAGATGACACCTCGCCATATGTCACTTGAGTATACAGATTATTTTGAGCTAAAGGTAATTAAAAAGACACAGACATAAGAAGAGCCCCTGATCTCTGTTATTTGCCTATAACCAAAGGAATAAATCTGTGCATGTGTTCCTCCTCAGTCTCTAAGGGAATTACAGAAGTGGATTAATTACCAGGATTGTGGTAAATAACTCTAGACTCCTCAACCAAAGAAGGTACGAGGAAGATTTCTGTGACATTGTTCTAATTAACTCTTCATTTGTTTCCCTCTAATTTTTTACCTTTCCAAAATTTGTCACCTGTGGTAGTTGTGTTTCTCATCATTGTGACAAAATTCCTGACAGAGGCAGCTTGGATAGGAGAGCTAGTACCAGAGGCATGTCACTTCATTACAGCAGGGAAGAGAGGCTGGGGCCATGATGGTGGGATCCTGTGGCAGACCAGAAAGAAGAAAACAGCAGATCAAAATCAGAGTGTTGTGTTCAAATGAGAAATGTCCCATGCTCATGAGCATTTGAACACTTTGTCCCCAAAATATGGCACTTTGTGGGAAGATTTAGGAGGTACAGCCTTGTAGGAAGGAGTATGTCACTTGGGCCTTCTGCCACCAGGCCTGTCACTTGCTGCCATGATTGCTGCCTGGTGTCTTAATGAGCATTTCTATTGCCTCAAAGAAACACCATGACCAAAAACAAGTTGGGGGAGGAAAAGATTTATTTGGTTTAGATGTCCACATTGTAGCCCATCATTGAAGGAAGTCAGGACAGGAATTCAAAACATGATGGAACCTGGAAGTAGAACATGCTACAAAGGCCATGGAGGGGTACTTTCTCACCCTGCTTTCTTATGGAATCCAGAACCACTAGCCCAAGACAACACCATTCAGAACAGGCTGCTCCCACCCCATCAATCACTAATTAAGAAAATACCCTACAAATGGATCTTACAGAAGCATTTTCTCACTCAAGGCTCCCTCCTTTCAGATAACATTAGCTTGCATCAATTTGACATAAAACTCTTTAACAAACCTGCAATGACAGACTCATCCTTCTGGAACTGTAAGCCCAAGTAAACTCTTATATATGGTGCCTTAGCCACGGTATTTTAACACAATGGAAAATTAATTAATGAAACAGATCAGGTGAAATTTTCTGAGGGCCACTGTTAGTGACTTCTTCTACCAGAAAGACGCCCACCCTAAACTCTACAGCCTTATATATAGCTCATAGGCTAGGAAACGAATATTCAAAATATGAGCCAATAAGAAACCTTTTATGTGGAAGCCATGACACCACCTATCAAAGTCTTTGTCTTGTCATTTATGTGTACATTTTGATGCTCTTTGTTAAGCTTCCACATAAGCCAAAGATCTAAAGTTACTAAACACTAAGCACTCCTGTGTGTTTACTTGGTGTACATGCTAACAAACTTGTTTGTTTTTTCAGCTTTTTACAGGCACCGGTCCTGTAATAAAACTCCCACAGATAGAAGGAAAAACAAATCTTTCCTCTTCTTCAAAGCTTACAAGCTTGTAGCAAAATTTAAACAGAAATGCCTACTCACAACTGAATCTATGATGATGGTTGGACCATCCTTAGTTCCTAATGTCCCACTTGCTCACAATCTCAAGTATTTGTAAAGGACTTCACAATATGTCTTAAATATTCTTTCACAGAACAACATAGATTATTTAGTATGAAACTCGACATCAATGACTTAGAATAAAAAATGCATTTTTATGAATTTTAGAGTGTCACTGTAGGTTTATCAATATGGTAGCCACTAGCCACCCATGGTTATCAAGCACTTGAAAAGAGACCAAGTCCAAACTTAGAAACACTATAAACATAAAATACATGTATTTCAAATGCTTGGTATGAAATGGGAGAATATAAAAGTTCTAATTATTAAACATTACATTCATTACACATTGAAATTGATCGTTTAAAATTCCCAGTTTGAAGGCCATCATGGGAAAGCATGTAGAAGGAGCATGAGCAGATGGATGAATTGCATCCATAGTCAGGAAGCCAAGAGGGATAATTGCTGGTGCTCAGCTCACTCACTCTAGTATCTAATCTGGGGCCCTAGCTGAAGGTCCCATCAGTGTTTAAGGTGATCCATCCTCATCTCATTTAAACCTCTCCAGAAACACACCTGGGAGCATTCCCTGAAGTGTGTCTCCTAGGTGTTTCTAAATCCTAACAAGGGACAATCTAGACCAACTATCATCCCTGAAATATATAACCATTTTGATTTTAAAAGCAAATGGCTAAGCATGCCTATAACCAAGATAAAAAATCCTCCCATAAAGAAATCTTAGCTTTCTGAGTTATCCCTTAATCCATGACAAGAAAATATAATCCATTAAATCCTAACACAATAACCTGATATATTTTGTTCAAAAAAACCTAGAGAGATATAATGAAGCAACCAATCTGACTTGGACTTAAGCAGCCAGTTATTAGTAATCTTGTTTTAACACAGACTCAATGTACACACACGCACACACACACACACATATACTACATATATATATACACAATTATACATATATAATATATATTACATAAAATATATAATACATTTGTGTATATTATATAAAATATATTATATAAAGTATATCATATAGTTTTATAAATATATATCATATATATGATAGATATATAATTATAGCCCATATTGGTAGTTATAGTTAAGTTTAATTCATTAGAGGTCTTTATTTAAGAGGCTCAGTAGCAATGATTAGGACTAATTTCTCAGACATATATCACATGTGACTAAGAATGTGAGAGATATCTAGCAAGACACTAGAGCTTCTATAAAAAGTCATAGAGACAGAAGCACACATTGCACAAAATAAAAAGCTCATAACTCACTACCAATATGTCAGGCACAAACATCTGCAGTAAGAAGACTGACTTTGGTAAAAAGATTTTACAGTATTATTATACATGTGTAGTTTCCATTCCTGGCTATTTCATTTTGTAAGCACTCAGAGAGCAGAGAATATAATCTGACTGATCTCCACAGAGTAAGTCTTTCTGTACTGTTAGGATAAATTCAATGAACCACACATTTTGTGTTGAATTCCGTATGTTCTTTTATGTGTCATCATCCAACTTTCTAATATTCCCTCTTCCATCATGTTCCTTCTAGTTCCAGAGAGCCAAGCCAGGGGTCACTATCCAGGAATTAATGTCTACTTTATGCCATTTCTTCTTCATCAAGATGTTAATAGCCAAATTAACTGCTTAGAAACTTGTCTTCTTGAAGGATCTTCCTTCACCAACATCTTTCTGGGACCTCCTGGAATGGAACTATTGAAGTGCCCACAGACTGTGGATCTGCCTTGCCAAGAATCAGACCGAGGATTTTTCTTCCTTTGAAAGGTCAAAGGTAGATGTTTTCATAACAATGAAAGATGGTATGAAATGTGAGCCATCTGCTTATATACTTCATGCCTTCAGACATCCTTGAGTTTGTGCAATCTTACCATTTAATGGGTCTGATTGTACCCAGAGCCCTATGCATAACAGTCCCATAGTAACTTGGTGCCCTCAACTCCGACATTTCATTGCTTTTAATAGTGATATTTCTTCTATATCAGCATGTCTTTGTTCAGGAACCTGAACAATCAGCGTTATGGCAGTCCTGTTCAGATGTGCTAAGGATGTATATATGATTTGTTCATCTACCATCTGCTTCCATCATCAGATACCATGGGGCAATAGTTCAACCCACACAGCTACTTCACATCACACTCTGAACTTGATTTGAATTCTTCTGTTTCTCTAGGTCCCATTCAAAACTTTGAGGCTTCCAAAGCACTGGTTCAATGATTTATGCAGGCCCTGCGTACATAGTCAATATCAACCTACTTCACAGCAGGGAGAAGTCTCACTTTGGACCCTGGACCAGGATTTGAAATGCATAAACTGGAAGTTACTCTAGTTGCTCTGATAAGACACATATATGTTAAATGGTAGAAAATAAATGCTACAGTAATACTCAGGGTACACAATATCAATGAAATATCCAGACAGCTCTTGATCTTGGCTATGGCAGTATATGTTTTCCAAGTTAAGGAAAATTTTTATAGGGGCTAGAGAAATTGTTCAGCACTTAAGAACTTAGCACTGTCCTCACAGAGAACTGGATGGGTGACAACTGACTATAACTTCAATTCTTAAGGATCCAGTACCCTTTTCTGGCCTCTGAGGACAACTGAATTCACAAATACAAAATCCACATAGAAACACATGCATATACATAATTTAAAATGAAAAATAACATTTTTAAAATAAAGAGAGTCTACTGTATTTTGTAAACTCCACATTAAAAGAGTGGTCCTAGAATGGGTAGAATACAATAGAAAGTAATGTATAACTGCTATTAGCATGTGACTTAGCATCACTTTTAAGACCTAAGCCAAGAACTGTATTTTTCTCATTGCAATAAAGAAATGATTCCTGTAGTAATTTATGGTTACTTATCTATTCAGTTATATAGCTTTTCTATATAAAAAGCCAAGCAATTGCTTATAGGCTATCTGTCCTTCAGTGTGTGTTGATGACCTCTGAGAGACATAGTCCCTGTCTATGGTCTTAGTGCCCATTGTGGTATTTATGTCTACCTCGTCCCTTCCATCTTCCATTTAGACTACAGTTATCTTCTGTAGCTTGGGTTCTCAGGTCCACAGACATGCATGTTATCATCATGGTCTATATCATGCAGCTTCACAAAGTCATTAGAGGCTTTCCTACTGCTCTAGCATCTTTAAGGTTAGTTCCCATGGTTTATTCTCCTAGCTCCCTCAGAATACCTTAGCTAGATCCATCAGATTTTGATCAACTATTCGTGACTCAAGCCACGGTAAGATGCTACTCATTGATCCCAGAAAAGAGAATCAATGAGAAGAGTCAGGGACATAGCTGGAAAAGGAAGCTGTCCATCATCCTGTGTTACCCAACATGTGCCCTATGAAGCTGGTCTCTAGGCAAAAAGATTTCTGTTGTTGCTGTTGTTGTTGTTGTTGTTGTTGTTGTTATTGTGTTTTTATTGAAAACTATTTTTTCATACAATATGTTTTGATTGTGTTTTTCCCCTTCCTCCAATTTGACCCAGATCCTCCCTCTACCTCCTTATTTTAACAAAGAGAGGGGAAGGAGAGGATGAGTGCCATGGAGAGAAAAGGAGAAAGAGAGAAGGTAGAGAGAATAGAGAATCAGGGAGAGACAGAGAGAAAGAGGAAGAGGGAGGGAGAAAAGAGAACTGACTTAAGGCCCAGAAGTATTAAGTAAAATTAAGTCATCAAGTTTCCTAACCCAGACGTTCAGATGTGCTGACCTCAGATCGAGAGGCTCTACAGATTCCCCATAAGAGTCCTTTCCTCAGTTCAGGAACACTTCCAGTCCTCTTAATTCATATCGTCACAATTTATAGTACAATCTTGGCCCTGTTCCTCAGCATAATCTGTTTCCTTGCTTCTAGAAAGATGAATGTTTTTAAAGGGCACACTGAAGAACTTGTGACATTCTTAATCATATCTGAAGACAATTTTGGGATGACCTGAGCCTATGAGTTCCTTCCTTCAGGACTTACAACCACTCTGCTACACAACACTATTATCAGTGGCCACACAGAGGTCAAGTAGACAGTAAGGAATCAGCAGGAGCTGCTCACTCTGGTGTGTATCCACCACAGGCATCAGTGTCAAACCTGTGATATCACACAGTATCAGACATTGCTCCCACCTCTCATCTCCAAGTCACTTCCTTGCTGCTGACTGGTAGGTCAGAGACCTTGGGTAGCTTCTAAAACCAGGGTTATACTTCTGAACAACTGTCTAACATTTGGTTTGTCCAAGAGCTGAGCCCAACTTCACAACTGGAATACAAGTGATTTATGCAACAAATGACCTTAGAAATTATCTCCCCACTCTGTAGAATGAGTAAACATTGAGTCTTTGTGTGTTGGACACTATTTTAATTATTACTATATATGTGTTACATGTCATACATTATTATTATTATTATTATTATTATTATTATTATTATTATTATTATATACCTATTTGTTAACTTGACTCCAACTTTGGAACTGGGATAATTGCTGAATTGTTCAGAAAGGCAGCTATGTATGTGATTGCAACATCAGCTAAGTAGAGAAAGATAAAAATATAGTTCATCCTCAATAATTCCATCCAGAAATTTCCCTCTTACTAACAGCACAAATAACAGAGAGTGGTATTTGTAATTTTGTATCTCAAGTGTGGGGTGTACAGTCTCGTGCATTGCATTGAGTACCAGAAAACATTTTATCCTAGGTCTCCCTTAAGTGACACCGTCTATTAGTTTACAGAAGACAGCAAGGATCCCCTCCCTACCCTGTTAGACCACTCCACTGTCTTATCATCAGCATTTTTTTTAAACACCAACTTAAGGCAGTTCATCATCCCAATGTTAAACAATGTCTCCTCTGAATGCTATGCTAGGCTTCCAGGTAATCAGGCAAACCCACCCAGGTTCCAGTGCTTTTCCTTGTGGGACCTTATCCTTTCATCGGATGCAGATAAGAACTTGCTTCCTCTACTACTCCCCTTATTCAGAGCAGCAGCAGCAGCAGGGATTAGTCAGAAACCACTCTGGAAATCAGTTCGGCGGATCCTCAGAAAATTGGACATAATACTACCTGAGGACCCAGCTGTACCACTCCTGGGCATATACCCAGAGGATGCTCCAACATGTAATAAGGACACATGCTCCACTATGTTCATAGCAGCCATCTTTATAATAGCCAGAAACAACCCAGATGTCCCTCAACAGAGGAATGGATACAGAAAAATGTGGTACATTTACCCGATGGAATACTACTCAGCTATTAAAAACAATGACTTTATGAAATTCACAGGCAATTGGATGGAACTTGAAAATATCATTCTGAGTGAGGTAACTGAGTCACAAAAGAACAAACAAGGTATGGACTCACTGATAAGCGGATATTAGCCTAAAAGTTCAGAACACTCATGGTTCAATTCACAGCAACTATTGGACTGAGCGTGGGGTCCCAGATGGAGGAGTTGAAGAAGAGACTGAAGGAGCTGAGGGAGTTGGCAGCCCCATGGGGAGGGAGCAACAGATTCAACTGGCCAGACCTGCCAGAGCTCCCAGAGACTGGACCACCAACCAAAAAATACACATGGAGGGACCCATGGTGCTGGCCACATATGTGGCAGAGAATAACCTTGTTGCCCATCAGTGGGAGAAGAGGCCCTTGGGTCTGAGAGTGTTAGATGCCCCAGTATAAGGGAATGCCAGTGAGGGAAAACTGGAGTGGGTGGGTGGGTGGGTGGGAAAATACCCTCACTGAGGCAGGGGAAGGGGAGATGGGATAGGGGGTTTCCTAAGGGGAGACCTGGAAAGGGGAAAACATTTGAAATGTAAATAAAGTATAAAAATAATAATAATAAAAAAGAATTATCATGCAAAGGTTCAGAATTCCTTCCCCCACCATTTTGCTTATTTAAAATAACTTGCAGATTTCATCTTGTTAGAAATCATTTCTAGAGTTAATCTTCCTCAGCACTGATAATACCCATTTTAATTACATGGCTAATAAGTATGTTTATATTGTGAAGAAATATCAAAACTAGATACATGAGCTGTACTAACTTCATAACAGAGATTCTCTCAGACCAACCTGAGCATAAATATTACCATAAATCCCATTGTTCTCCCCACCTTAGTGATAAGGAAATAACAGAGTTTAGAGACCAGAAGTTAAATTTTCTGGGAATTCTTGCTCCTAATTATGCCGCTGAGTTTCAGAGAAAATATTTAAAAAGTCTTTGCTGAGCTGAATAGAGTGTGAACGCCAAGACAGAAAGGCAAGGCTAGGGAAACCTTGTGGAACAATTTGGACTCAATCCAGTCTCCAGTTGGGAAAACCCAATTGCAGCTTCTCAAAGAACTGAAGCCAGACTGGGTCTTGCTACTCCGACCTCAAACTTTTTCTATAAAGCTCAACCTGGTCACAAAGCATGTGTAGAAAACACATACACACTTCACACTCATCAAAAATTCCAGTTGCATAAGGCAAAACCAGACAGACTTTAAAACAGTGCAGAAGCCATCCTTCTTCCCATCTGCCAATTGCTCTGCATGTCCCCAGTTTGGAGACAAGACACCTTCAGACCTTACCTCTCAATCCTACATCCCTGCCTCACAGACTAAACACACTGATTGCCAATCAAAACAAATATCTTTACTGACAACCAAGTTCTGCCTGCATAACTCTTTCCTGTAAAAAAAAAAAGAGTACAAAAGCCTGTCCCCAAAGGAATTCCTTCCTCCCTTGTTTCTTGTGAAGGAGTGAACAGGATCCTATGTAAAATCAGCTGGCTACACTCTTGACTGGGGAATTTCACAAGGGTCTCTGCATGGCCTAAATTTAGGAAGAAGAAAAACCTTGAACTGAGAACCAAAATCAAAGCAGAAAGCCTGCTTCAATTCCACATTGATCTGTCTTTCAAAAGAACTGCTAGAGAATGCATTCCCGCAGCCGTCCTCTCCCGTCATGTGGACCTGAAATTGCTAACAGATACATAAAACTCCAGGTTTGATCTCATGTCTTGTGCAGCTTGGCTTTTAGCTGCATGCAAATTCCACACTGGAGCTGCCTGTGAAGCTATAACATGCTCCCTTCAGTGGCAAGTCTCTAGGTTCCCAGCTGCCTGCATTAGTGAGGAGCATAGCCTTCAAATCACAACCTCAAAAGAATGATGTTCTTACAGCAGTACTATCCCAGAATGGATTTCCAAATCAATCCACCTCTGGGGTTTAACATGTCTGCAGAATTTAATCTAGGATGAGAAATTGGAGGGTCGTGACAGGAGGAAAAGAGCCTAAGTTCAAGCTGTCTTTGGTATTTGCTGGTACTGAACAGTGAGGGACGCCTGATTCTGGCTGTAATAAATAAAACACAAGGGTCTCATTCTAGAGATATGAGTGTGAGCCTTGCTCAATGGAACAAAACTAAGCTGGCCTCTATAGCCTCAGGATCCCTGATGTATCACTAAGCCCAGGTGTAATGTTCATCTTCAGGGCCAACTTGGCAGGATTTGGAATCACCTAGGAGACCCAAGGGTGTGCATTTGTGAGGGTGCTTCCAGAGAGGTTTAGCTAAGGAGCGAAGAAAACCCCAATCTGAACACTGATAGCACTAGCCCTCTAACTGGGATACTGAAGTGAATTAACATGTGGAGGCCAGATGAGCACCAGCATTTTCCAGTCTCTGTATCCTGACTCTAGACACAATGAGTCCAGCAGCCTCATGCTTGGCTCACCATGAGGGATTATATCCCCTCAAACCTAGAGCTAAAATAAACCCTTCACTGGTCCAGTGTTTTATCACATCAACAAAGTAACTAACGCTGTGTGAATACTCCAAACCCAGAGGTGAGGTGTTTGAAAACAGTGGGTTTTCTGCTTGATGAAAAATTTAGTAGAAAACTCCTTTCTATTTCTTTTCTATCATTTGTTTTCCATTTTTGTTATTTTTTTAATTTAACACATTTCTTTCTGAAGCAGTAAATTGTTAATCTGCTCTAAACCCTTCTACAGGTGCATGCCTCTTCTATACCCAACCAATTGTTTTGGGTTCAAGAATTAAAGTCACACACACACACACACACACACACACACACACACACACACACACACTGTCTTATTTTTAATATGCCCTAAGCAGCTCAATGGCTCGGCCACTCCCTAACTCCACCTGGCTAACACACACTCCCCACTGATATTCCTGAGTTAATACTTACTAAACCTATATTTCGTCTTTACTGCCCTGGACCCTTCTGGGCAGTCCTACTGGGGCTGGTTTTACCTTGCACCTACCTTTTGGCCGTCTCTCTCTCCTGCACCTTTCAGGCATGATCCATCTCTTACATCCTCATCATGTCTGAATCTTCTCTTCCTCCTTCCTCAGTTCCTTCTTGGGAATCCAAAGAGTTGCGCCTCTGTCTCCCTACCCAGGCATTGGCCACCTGTAACTTAATTGATCAGTCAAAATCCAACTGGGGGCAAGCTTTCTTTAGTGTCATGCAGGACACTGAGAACAGGTTTTTGGGTACCATAATTAGCATGAGAACACGGGCCACTATAGTTTTCCAACTCCTGCCAGATCCATCCCCAGACCATTTAGTTTTGTCTTGTCTTGTTTTGTTTTGTTTTATTTTATATTATATTGTTCTGTTTTAGAAGAGACTGTCTCAGAACAGCTGTATTCCTCCCCTGGCCCTTACAATCTTTATGTCCCCTCTTCTGCAATGTTACCTGTGCCTTAAGTGAAGAAGTTTGGTATAAATGCTCTAGTTCAATGGTTCTCAACCTGTGGGTCATGACCCCTTTGGGGGTTGAAGAACCTTTTCACAAGGATCTCCTAAAACCATTGTAAACATAGATATTTACATTACAATCCATATCAGAAGCAAAATTGCAGTTATGAAGTACCAACAAGAATAATTTTATGGTTGGGGTCACCACAACATGGGGAACTGTATTAAAGGGTCACAACATTAGGAAGGCTGAGAGCCACTGCACTAGTTGTTTCTGTTTCTAGAAGGACGTTTGAATACTCAAATTCTTCTGAACTCTGCTACCTGAAGAAGAAAAGATAAATATGTGGCCCAAGCACATGCACTGAGACAGGAAAGGAAAAAAATGCAGAAAGACCATCCCACACAGAAGAAAGGCCTTGTGTCCACAGTTTCTCATGTCTCTGCTCTTCAAAAGGTTGTGTTTTCCCAAGAAGGTGCCTCCCAGCCTGTCAGTGGTCCTGTGCTCCCTGAGCAGGAAACAACCTGAAAGCTTTTGTCCCCTCAGCTCCTTATTCACCAACAAGCCTGTGGTTACAAATTCTCATGTTTATGGACATGTCACAACCATTGTTAATTCCAACTTGATGTGGACCTTACTGAGGGCTTCTGTGCTTTCTGTGCCATAAGGGAGGAAGAGAGCCACAGAAAACAGAAAGAAAGGAGAAAAAGAACACCCACTAGGTAAGGGCATGCTGTCTGCTTTGCACCAACAATTGATTAATGTCAATAACACAAATATATGTTCATTGTCTCTGCCTTTTCTAACTATTATTAGGAGAGCGATGCCATGTATGAGGTCAAAAGAAACTGTATTTCCACTTGATTGATAGATGAAGATGGCCCATGTAACATCTCTAATATTTAAATACAACCTACTTTACCTGACCATTTGATACAAATGTTATATGCAGGTAATGGTTTTCCATTTAACAGTACAAGGAACAGTAAGTACATTTAATTTGAACCTAGAGATCTAATCTGTTCCAATGTCCACCCACTCACCCAGCAGGACTTAAACTTTCATCAGGTCAGGAAAGGATTCCATTGTCTGAAGGCTGTAAGTCTTTCTGATTCCCACATCACATGCAAATCGCCAGCTACTTAGCATTTTATTGACAGAACTTTGGAAAGATGGGGAACAAAGAGACACAGCCAAGAGAAGAATGTGGGCTTTCAGACATTCTGTGTGTACTAATAGTGATATTTAAACCACCAAGAGTTCCATCCATCAGTACTAATTTATTTCAGATTGCTCTGTGGGTCTGCTAATCAAAGCCAGCAAATATATACCGAGAAAAGCCAAAGGAAGAAATGAATTCCATCTCCCTACATTCGTGTGTCAAGAGGATGGTGACTAGTCAGGATGAATAAACATGGAGTAGCTGCCAGTGCTTTAATTACATAGCAGAATCATCAGTTATAGGACCAGGCAGAACTTATAGATGTTTCTTACACTGTCCTAAAATCTATCCTAGAGTTGGACTCAGATACCAAAAGGTGCCTAAATTCAAGGGTCACTATTTTGAGTCCTTTTCAAGTATTTTTTTATCAGAAATGGTCAAGAGTTGTAATCTTTTGCAATGAAGAATAGCTCCCCTCTGTGACATGAAGAAAAACATGGGCACAGAATGAAGACAGTTGAAAAGAGAAGACACTTTTCCACTGGCCAGTAAAGAACTAGTCATTTTTGAATACCTAAGGGAAAGTATGCCCTCACATTAGTTTTGATACAAAACAGATAGCAATATACTTGAAAACCCTAACAAACCTTTTTTTCTAACAATTTCTTTAATTAGTTACTGATGTGGCTATGATAGAATACTGTAACAAAAGCCAAAAAGAGTTCATTAACTTAGCTGACGGTTTCAGAGAGATAGAATCTGCCATGGCAGGATGGGAAGGAAACTGACCCATCATTTTACATCCACACAAAGGAAGCAAAGAGAGCAAGCTGGAAGTAAAGCAAGCCATAACCTTCAAATCCTGCCACCCCAGTGATGTCAGTGCTTTGTCCCCTATCAGGGCATCATTTTCTAAATATTCTCTAACCTGCCCAAGCAGAAACATCAACTGCAGATCAAGTGTTCAACTATATGAGCCTATGGGGAACATTTCTCATCTAAACCAATGCAGGAGACCCATACAGTTGTCTTACATTTTTGTTGTTTTTTGTTTTTGAGAGGGGGAGCAGATTGAGGCTAAATGAAAACGAATTTCTTTTTTAAAGACTTACAAAATAGAGCTCAAACCAATGAACTCAATACTAGGATTATATCTTTAAAACACAGTTCTAAGAGAAGTTGTCTAGTCCTTACACTTGGGAAACAAAATAAGATCTCTGCCAACATAGGTTTTCTTTACATATAGAATACATATATATAAATCAATAATGAACACGTAGTAAAAAGTATAACGAAGCTTTATGGTGAACACACTCATATGGCTGCTGTAGAGGAAAGGAGAAGCAAAAACAAATTGAAAATAAGGATAAAAGATGAATAGATTTATTTACAAAATAAATCTTGCATTGACCAATGGTAGCAGAATCCTAAAACCTAACAAATACAAGTATACCAGTTGTTTCTTCCAGAAGCCAAAGTAAGTAAAACAATAATCAATAAAGCTTATACATAAATGTGATAACATTTAAAATAAAAAAGACTTTGATTAATTAGGTCAATATGAGACACAATCTCGGGCAACAGATGACCACGCTTGCCTGGGTTTTAGAATCTTACAAAATTTGTTATAGAAACATGTCTTTTATTCCAAGATTTCTCATGTCAGTTATAAAAATCAACACATACCACTGAAACCAAATCTGGGCTTTACTCTTCAGTGAGAAGGCATGTGAGGTATACACAGACACAAGTGTACAGGTTCTAATAGGAACATCTAGTGTTGAGTTGGAGGTGAAGAAGCACAATACCAAAGGTGATAAAGGTTTGTAAGTAAAGTCAAAAGTGCCCAGGATGTGCTGACTGAGGATGTAGACTCTCATGTGACTTTTCCTGGGGAGATATGGATAAGCATCTTGTTCCAGATAGAGCATCAGTGACAGACTACTCAAGTTAACCTACCTGGATCTAGCAGGGTGAACCAACAGGCTTAGGGGTGACTCAAAGGCAGATGTGTCCTGGTGTGTCCTGGTGCTGTCGGCACGACTCTTAGGAACTCTGCTTCCACCAGAGAGTCTTCTCTTAGCCAGCAATTATTACTCTTTACCTGATCTTGAGAAACCCCTCTGAATCATGCGAGTTTCCTGAGCTTGTGAGTCTCCAGAGCCTGCTTCTTCTTTCTAGTAAGAAATGCTTTGATGAAGAGGACTCCGCTAACAACCCTGATGGAAAACAGTTCATGGAAATAAAATCTCTACAATCAGCAAATTAATGAATTTTTATGCCAGTTTGTCAGATTCTGCCAATGGAGCCCCATGTTGGGTGAAGTAAAGACAGCATTTAAAGTATTTTCTTTTAGCGTTACTTCTTACAACAGACCCTGAACATAGATAAGCAGAGAATTTGAGAACATATTGTTTAAGTGGTTGGAATGGCAACAGTAGAATTATACGTCATGCACACTACCCAGGAGATCTACCACTCGGCTATACTACGGTCTTATTTTATTTTTTATTTTGCAACAAGGTGTCCCTATGTTGCCTACACTAACCTTGAACTTGAAATCCTCCTCCATCAGCTTACAAAGTATCTGAGACCGTAGGCTTGGCACTACGTTAGACTTTAAACAAATACTTAAATGCCAGTCTTCTGTGTTAGATAGGTATCTAAGTGCCAGGAAACAGTGGCAGTTATTCTGGCTCTTGTTCTCTTCTAGTGTGATGCCCACACTTCACCCAGAACTGGAGTCTAAGCTCCCCAACTTTAAACCCGATTTAAACACATAGGTGCTTCAACCCATCAATCATACTGCAAGGGACACTAGCTACCTGGTTGGTCATGAAAAATAACATAGTTTTCACTTGTCATTTTCTTTCATAGAGTACCTACTAAAGGAGGTCAGGGCCAATATTTTAAAACTCTGCTGCTTCTGAATGAAGGATCTTAGAATTTTTTCATTAAAAAAATTACAAAGGTAATGGCTTAGATGGCTTACAACCTATCTCATCCCAGCCACAAGCTATTAGAATCCATAAAACCTGACACGAGTGTGTTTCACTGTGGCTCCTGGGTCTCATAGTTTCTCAATACAACTACATAAGAGACTCGGGTTAAAGTTGCCTATTTCAGCCACTGCTGAATTCTGTACCACAGACACAAAAATCGTCTTAAACCACTAAAGTTATGGGCCTCTGCTACAGCAGCAGATCACTGTTATATGGGTCTTTCCTGGAAATTGGAGTTGAACCAAGGATTCCTGCATGGATGGGTACCTCACTTGGGTAACCTAGGGATAACTCTAAAGCTGAGTAGTAGGAGTCACATTTACCTCATCTATTGCTGCTGTTGTGACTTGCTAATGCTTGTCAATACTTCCAATATGCCGGGTGCAGTCATTCCTAACAACCCACTGAAGCTACCCTTGTCTACTGTTATCCCGCTTGGCAGCCTAGAAAGTTAAAGCTTGGTAAGAAATTGCAGACCTGTACGGCGGCCATGATTAAGGCGTCCTGCACTGGTGGACCTTGCTTCCAGGAACAGCCTTCTAACTCATTCCTTTTACTTTGGACACTCTTCAGGGTTAAGGGAAATTCATAAACTCTTGAAGTGATGATAAAACTGAAGAGGAACTACAGGAATGACAGCCCGAGGCTTGAGGGTGGAGACAGCTCAGCGGGTAAAGTGCTTTGCCACGCAAGCATGAGGTCTTGAGTTCAATCTCCAGAGCTAACATAAAACAGCTGAGTATTGTAGACTGTGTCCACAGCTCCTTGCTGAGGAGGAGAAAATAGGAGAATGCCTTGGCTCTAGCTGCACAGCCAGGCCAGCTGCATCCATGAGCACTCTGTTCACTGAAAGACCCTATCTTAAGTAGTAAGGCTTAACTGGAGAATAATGGAGGAAGACATCTACCTTAGGGTGACAAAGTAAGTAGAAGAGGAAAGGATTTATTTGGCTTATACTTCCACATCACTGTCATCATCAGAGGAAGTAGGAAATCAGGACAGGAACTCTAAACAGGACAGGAACCTGGAGATAAGAGCTGATACAGAGACCATGGAAGGGTGTTCCTCACTAGCTTGCTCCTCATGGCTTGCTCAGTCAGCTTTCTTATAGAATCCAGGATAATCTGTCCAGAGACACACCACCCACAATGGACTGCCCCCATCAATCTCTGAGTAAGAAAATGCTCTATAGGCTTGCCTATAGTCTAATCTTAAGAAGGCATTTTCTCAGTTAAGGTTCCCTCCTCTCAGATGACCTTAGCTTGTGTCAAGTTAACATAAAACAATCCAGCACAACACCCAACATCAGTCTCTGGCTACCATACATGTGCACAGACACACAGACATACAAGCACACAGACACACAGACAGAAAAGCTGGCGCCAGATGGCATGTGCACAGTCTGATAAAGCCATATCAACTGCACAACTCAGAACCCCAGGATGGTTCTTATTTACAGGAGGGCTTCAGTAGTCTCTATAGGAGGTATCTGGAGGTGAGCACTTTCAGGCTGTAAACATCTGGTTGGAGGAAGCTGCAGTTGCTAGTTTTTTCACACACTTATTAATCATTTGTAAATATCTATTCATGTACTCACCATCAACATTTGGACTTGGACTAAAGGAAAGCTTTGCCAGTTCTGAACCTGCTCTTAATGGGATGGCTTTGCAATTCCCATGGGTCTGAGACCTTGAGTCCTTGACATGGCCCTGCCCATTTCAACAATATACATCACTCCAGATTTCATCTGCCCTTTAAACAGGGCTTCCTTGGCTCTCCACAATACACAGAGCAAAACTGGTTAAAACCAAGCCCATGATAGATTGTTAGCCTAATGATACTATCTCATGAGCCCAAACAAAATTTTCTGGTCTTGTAGGAAAAAAAAAATCTAATTAGTGACTCCAAAATTTTAACATACAATTAAACTAAATAGATTCATATAAGCCAGAGCAACTACTTTTGCCATAAAGACCCTTCCTAAGGAAGATGGAATTACCAGATAGATAGTGACATTGGGATGGGGCCTATAACCATGTTAAATCTTAGTCTACAATATAATAAACACTGAGTGTTCAAAATGCTGGTATTGACAAAAAGAATGTTACTGAAACAAAGGAGACTAGAGAATAAAAAAGTTTAAATTTTGTCTCCATCTGTAGAAAGTGCTATATTTAAGTCAACCACTTTAAAATGAAAGAGCTGGCAGCAATTTAACACTACTTCTTCCTTTCCTGAGGCATCCTAACCATGTGTTTCCCTCCGGGAGAAATCACACCTAAACGCCTTCTCTTTAATAAACCGTTAAGAAGCACCACTATGTTTAAACTTCAAGATGGAGTCAGTGTCTCATTGTGTGTGGTAGCTGCGGGTGGGATTGGAATGTGAAGTCCCCATCAAAATATACAGTAATCAAAACTTGTGTCACGAGTTCGATGATGAACACCACAGTTCAACACCCTCACCATCACGCACACATGGCGCGCTGGCGGTCTGTAAGTATCACTACAGTTCATAAAGCCAAAGAGTAATTTTTCCCTCTATGTGACATTTGTTGTGTAAATATGAATTCCAAATGCAGGAATAAATGACTGAAGCATAATTTCACTGAAATGTTTTTCTAAATCACATTTCCCTTAGGCTGAATAACGCTGCTCACAGCTCTGTTGATGGAGTCCTGGAAATGTCTTTGAAAGACACAGCAATGGGGTCAAATTGCTGCCTTTTGATTCTATCTGCTCATCCCAAGATAGAATCAGTAAGATGAATGGATGAAAATGGTGAGACATAAGAATCCAAGTTGGAAGAATGAACCAGGCAGAGGCAAACCACGGTCCATGTCTACAATCTTGGGAATGAAGGCTATTACAAACTGAACAGAGTCACAGGGAGTCTACTGTGTAGCCTTTAGAAAGACCATGAATTAGGGCTAAAGATAGAGAGCTCAATGGTCAAGAACTCTTGCTGCTCTTCTAAGCCTGATTCCCCAGAACCCACATGACATCACACTAAGATCTATTTCTCTAGTTCCAGGAAACCATACAGCTCTTCTGTGGGAACATGCACAAGCGCGCGCATGCCCACATACACACACAAGATAGATATAGAGATAGAGATAGAGATAGAGATAGAGATAGAGATGGAGATATATTAGAGAGAGAACAAATATATCTTAAGTAAAATAAGAGTATGAATACCCCCCTGCAGTGCTCATATCTCGATTTGGCATGTCACTGATGTGGAGAAAGTTTCCCTAATATGTATCTTTACTTGTCCTTTACAATTCTGCAATACCTCCCTCCTTCCCTCCACCGCCCACATGTCTCCCTGTTCTCACCGCTCTGGCAGAGTCTACAGCTAACTGATTTCCAAAGTTCCTCTTCTGCATGTTTGTCTGATCACCCAAACTGAACTGAATGCCACACTGAAGCATGGTGCACCATTCACATTAAAATAAAAGACTCTAGCGAAGGACTTAAATGCCCTACCAATCTAACATTTATAAATTCTACTGGTTCTGTTTCTAATTCCCTTCCACACACACTGGACCTCTGTCTTTCATGTGAAAATTAATAGTATTACTTTTCTGGTTCCTCAAGCTAACGGAGCATAAACAAACCTCTCTTTCCATTCCTACAAGGAAAGATCAAACTAAAATGGGTCTCATTAATTCTTCCTTCAAGCTCACTTTGGTTTTCTTCTGTCTGTTTCTCCTTTGCTGCTCTCACTTCCTTCCCATGGGTTTGGACATTATCTGCTTATGCATACCAGGCTACCTCAGTAGCCACCTAAGCTAACTCTATCTATTTTTCCTTCTTTTATTCCAAAATATTTTTATATTTTTAAAATTGAAATGTAATTACATCATTTACCCTTTTTCTTTCCTCCCGTCCATGTGGTGTGTGTGTGTGTGTGTGTGTGTGTGTGTGTGTGTTTCTATTTCTAATACATAAATGCAATCTCATCAGTTTATATTTTACTTATGTGTTTATGATTTCAGGACTGACCACTGGCATTGAATAATCAACTGCACAAGGCTCTTTCTTGGGGAAGGCAATTTCGCCCACTCTCAGATCCCTTAGTTTCCCATAGTTCTTTGTCTGGGTTTAGATGGCTCTTCATTGACTCCAAACTACAGTTGAAAACCCTTCTCCATGTGTCATCTGGCTCTTCTGCCAGGCTGTGACAATACTCTGGAGGAATGGGATCCCCCACTGCCTGTGGGAAAGTAAAGTTGGACACCACTTTGGAAATCAGTTTGGCAGTTTCTGGAAAACATGAATATTCTCCCACCCTTGCTCCAGGTTCCGTTTTTAATTTTTCCTTGGAAAAACAAAAGGTAAATGAAAGGCTCACATATGAACATTCATAGAAACTCTGTTGGAAATAGTTAAGAACTAGAGGCAATCAGGATGCTTATCAACATGTAAATGGAAAAAATATCAGGAAATCTATGCAGCAGAGTGCTATGTAACAACACAAAGAATGAACTATGTATGCATTTGTTACATAGATGAGTCAAAGAGTAAGCCTGAGAGAAAAAAATCCAGGAAAAATATGTAATTAAAGGACACTGGTACTATAATTCAGGTAGAGATTTTGCCTAGCATTCATGAATACCTAGACTCAATGCCCTTCCTCCTTAACATTGCAAAATATGTAGAAAATGAAAAATAACAGCTGGTGACATGGTTCATTTGGCAAAATACTCACTGTGCAAACATGAAGTCCTGTGTTCAGTCCCCAACACCTCTGTAAATAGTGGAGCATGGTGACCACATTCATGACTCAAGACTTGGAAAGGCAGAGACCCTTGAATCTCTGCAACTCACTGACTAGTCAGCAAGCACATGCATACACAAAAGAAATACATTATGTATAGTGGCACAAAGAATAGGAGTGAATCCCTGGGGACAGAGAAGTAGGAATATATAAAAGTTGCATGAAGAATTATGAGTCCAAGAAGTTCTTGGCACAGACAGGCCTGTGCATTGTCTTATTGGAGTCATTGCTCTGACAGTTACATACACATGTCAAACCTTGCCAATCTGTGCATGTAAAATGTTCATTGTGTGTTATATGTTAATAGTATTTTAATGAGTTTAAAGGAATATCTCAGGCCAATTACCTTACAGAATACCTTCCATGAATCTAACTGTCCAACTAACTAATCTAACTGTCCAACTAATTCAGGGTAGCATTGTAATGTGCCCCATACACACATTCCAGACATACTAAGAAAAAGAGAGACACAGGCAGAGAAAAAGAGAAAGAGAAAGAGGAACACAATAGGATGTTTTAGATCTAAGATTAACTTGGATGCCCCAGAGACCACAGTTTTCTGCTAGAGTAGACATAACCTGAGTTCAGATATGATGTTCTGGTAATGAACTGCGCTTAAGCACTCTGCTGATTTCCAAATAGTACATTGTTGACTACCAAGTACTTATCTTCTAGATGATAGGGTTCTCAAAGTTTAATATTAAGCCAAGGATTACAAGTCTAATAAATGGCTAAAATATAATCTCAACCAATACCTCCATGATGCTCTTCACAAGTCCACCATGCTTTTCACTCAGTACTTGTGTTCCAGAAAACAATATTTAGGTTCTATCTATCTAGTAGTAATTTGTTTGAATCAATTGACTCCCTTCATGTTGTATCTTGATATGGGACCCCCTCTTCTGGGAATCAGGCTGGGGTATTCTGAATATTTATTGTCCAGTGGACGTGATAAAAATGTTCCCTTTACTAGAAATCCCTATTTGGAGATGGTAACAGAAGCCAGAGAGGCAGCTTTTACTGTATATTTTCCCCTTAGAACTCAGGCCAATACCACAGGCAACGCCTCTGCTGTCTACCCAACTCAGTGTCAGAAGCATTGAATTTTCTTCTACACAGGGCCATGTAAATCTAATCAGGAGAGGTAGCCACCTTCCCTTAAGCAACACCAAAAAGGAAGACCATGTCACCTATTTAAATAAGTGGGTGTTCAGTGGTATTTGGGAAGTTATTACTCATAGCAGAGGAATTATTTCCATGAATAGTGCTTTGATGAAACATCTTACTAAAGCCACTTACACTGCAAACACACACACACACACACACACACACACACACACATTTACTTATTTGTTATTTTATTTTCCAATTAAACTCATCTAAATGTCCTTGCTAAGCATGAGTTAACACACTGAGTATACTGATTTCTAAAGTATAATCAATTCTTAGCAATTTGCAGAGGTTTTGTGTGTACTTGACCATTGATACTGATAACACTACTCCAGGACTGCTATGCTCTATAACTCTAATCTCAGTTATGAAGCATAAAATACGCAGTGAGAGTTCTTCTAAGTCCTTTGTGTGACTTATCTCATTGTATGTTTACCAGTCCATGAAACAAGAATAAAGGTCCAACATAAACCACAAAGCATCAGAGCTGTGTACCAGTAAGATATGACTTCAACAACCTTGCTTGTACTCTTAATAGCAGCAATTCACTCAGATAAGATGTAGACCTCACAATAAAATTTTAGAGCCAGATTTCAAATAATTACTTCATTTTCTTCCTCAGGAATCTAATGAAGAAAAATGGGTTATAGTATTTCATTAAAATAACAATTTTAAGAAGGGGGAAAGAGGAACAAATTAACACCAAGGTTGTTTGATAAAAGCCTCAATGAAACACACACACACATATACACAGAGAGAGAGAGAGAGAGAGAGAGAGAGAGAGAGAGAGAGAGAGAGAGAAGATATCTCAAACAAAGTTATACCTAATCCAAACCAAACAGGAGAAACTTCCTTTTGAATTTTTGGCCAAAGTAGACCATTGTCTCTCAAAACAATATAGAGTGTTGATATAATCTTTGGTCACATCTCAGAGGTTGAAAGTAACTGCCTACTTCTGAAAATATTGCTTACTTAGAATACAGGGATTCCAGTTGTATTCAATGGGAAAGCCCTTTCCTGTAGTCTATATTTTATGGCTATCAGAAAATACTATGCAAGCTGCCAGGGAAGAGAAGCAATTAACAATTCATAGTCCTACCCAGCAGTAATACCTAGGAACCAGGACAATGACCAGCATGAAAAATATCCTTAAAAGTGCAAAAAGTAGCCTCCATATGTTAATAGTTAACTGATAGATGACTAATTAGACTTAAGACCCACTCAACAGGAGGAAAATTATGCCTAGTACTAGAATCCTAGGCAGCTTCTCAGGGCTATTGAGCTCATAGATCTTAAAAGAGAATTCTGCATCCCTATTTTGCTTAGACCAGCATAATTCCTTACTACATCTTAAATCTTATCCTTATACGCACAGAAAAATAGAGCTACCTCTCTTCATCAAAGAAGCTTTTCTTTACAGCAAATGGAAACCATCACAGAAAACCACAACTGGACACAAGATACATATTAACAGATAGTAGGGAGCCTAGTCCCAACTGATATATCTACATCATGGCTCTAGCACCTATGATTCAGAGAACAGTGTGGAAGAGGAGGAAGAAAGATTGTAAGAGCCAGGAAGTCTGTTGTGAAACAAGCTGTCGTAGAAATGTCTGCAAAACCAAAACTGGAGTAAAGGTGGTAACACCTTTACTATATAGTCATGCTAACCCAGAAGGGGAAGATGTTTACCTTGTCCTCCCCCTAGACTAAGAACTACAGGCAACTAAAGAGTACTGGGTGAGGGAGAATTAGCCTCCCTGGGTATGAGTTCACTAATTTGTTGACCAATAGAAAGGAGTCATCTCTAAAACCATATACACACAATCAGCAAAAGCAAAGTCAGCAGGATATGTTTATATATTTTGTGTATACAAATGTGTATGCATGTTTGGTGTGTGTGTGTGTGTGTGTGTGTGTGTGTGTGTGTGTGTAAATAATAATCAAAGGAAAATAGGCTATCAATTTGAGCATCCAAGGCACAGAAGGGTCTAGAAGAAGAAAGGGGAAGGAGGTATGTGATGTGACTATTTCAACTAAAATACACAAAAATAATTTTTTAAAAAAAATGACTTAAGATTTAACTTTCCTCTTTAAAAGAGTATACAATTTGGGGCTGGAAAGATGGTTCTTGGGTAAGAGTGCTTTATTCTTCCAGAAGACCTCAGTTGGGTTTCTAGTGCACGTGGGGGTTGGGGGATTACAACTGCATAAAACTCTAGCTCCAAGGAATCTGATGCTGCTCTCTTCAGGCCTCTTACATGCTAAATGAAAATAAACTTTAAAAATAAAAGTACCTAATTCAATTTTGGACCTGCCTGCATATGTGCAGAAATATTAATAGAGTTTTTTTCTATTAGGAAATCTAATAAGAATAAACGAAATAAATAAAGAGTCTGTATACAGCCTTTGAAGGCAGTAGGATAGCCCACAAGGTACAATGTGTTTTGGACTACTAGATATTTATATTTCAAATACTTTCAAAAATCATATTAGCTTTTGAAAACTCTATTTTATCCACCCAAATCTCACCTACCCCTCGACGACACCAGCCATCCCAGGGTTCAGGGAGGTGGCCAACTGGAACATTCTCTGGACAATTGGCAGCTGGCATCAATCAGCTCATAAAATCCAACTTGTCAGCTAAAACCAGTAATATTTCTTAAGCAAGACAATCTGCTAAACAGCTTATGTCTTAAATCTATGAAAAACATTTGCAAAAACACATTTTGTGCTTGCTCTTCCTAAGCTCTGAGGCTGCAGATGTTTCAAAAACCACTACTCTGGAAATTGTCCCAGCCATTGCTTATCCCAGAACCTGAGGACATGGTCGAGGCTCCATGGGTAGCAGCAGACCATACACTGATAGGTGAAGTGGGAGCAGATTTCCTTTATGTGCTGGGTGGAGGAGGGTGTCTTGCTTCATTTTGTGCATTACACAGCACTTTCAATCAACTACACAGCCAATCAATTCATCGTAAGTCAAAAATCACGGCAGTGCAGTCCAGCCAACATCTCCAAACAGTGGCCTTAGCAAGAAAAATATTACGTAGAGTTGTATAGATTTCCAAGAAACTGCAAAGCTTAGAAAATTAAAAGATCCTGGGCAAAGCACATCTCAAGGTTCAGCGCACACAGAAAGATGAGGGGCTTGACTGACCAAGCTCCAACTCTCCCTGTTGCTTTTGTTTGGACAGAAGACCAAGCTACTCTGTAATCATTAGCTCTTGAAGTTACCCAGAACCATAGAGAGCTGGTCCCCAAAGTCTCATCCACAAACAATGGTTAGATGAACACTCTAGAAGACTTCTCGACATGCAACATGTCATGGAGGAAGGTCTCAGAAAAGAAAAGATACCTACTCACAACCCCTCTGTGTGGTTATCACTGCTTCTCAACACTGCAGGCCACTAAGATCAAAGTAGGAAAATATTCCATAGCCCAACATCAGTCACTGATGATACTTCTTCTCCCTATCAAAGCCAGAACACCCACAGATCCTTCTCTGACCCTTGCGTACAGACACCACGGATCACTCGATAATCAACACACTATTTTCAGTGAGAGTTTCATGAGCTTTGCCTGGTGAATATGAATCCATTATGTTTTGCATGATCATGTGTAGATGTGTACAACAAGGATGAAGTTGTGACTCATCTCGATCCATCCCCCAATGAACTTTATGCATCCCTAGCCTGATGCATTCTGAACATATTAAGAGTTTTTCCTCAAAGCCTCTCCTTACTTTTCTACTTCACTTATTTCAGTAAGTGAAAATACCAGTGGTCCACACAATCCAAGGGACACCACATCTGCCTCGCCCTCACATCCAACAAATCAACTCCTGAAAGTTTTACTTTTCAAATCACTTTCAGATTTATTCTCTGTTCTAGTTGGCATTTCCCTAGTTCAAAGCCTTATCATCTTTGTTCTAACATAAAGCAGTAGTTTTCAACCAAGCTCCTCCGCCAATGGGCTTGCAAGCAGCCCATTTCCCTCTCCTGAACCTTTCAGTGAATCTTAATGCAGTGAGTGTAACAGCCTCAAATTACTTAAACATCTTAGATTGCAGCTTTAGGTTCCAGAAATAACTGGAAGCCAAATGCCTTTTAAAATCCAGCCTTGCAAGTAATATAACAGCCCATCCACCACTCTTGACTTTCACAAAGTCAAAAACCCAACCACATTCAAGGAACACTGTTTGGAAGGAATACGTGCCAGGGAGTTTGCTGTCATATCTTAAAGCCACCATATCCGCCTCTCTTTCATGTTGTACTCAAGAAAAACAGCTACAGATTCCCCAGATGAGCCTTGCGTATGCTGTTCCCCAAATGGAATATATTCCTTTGCTTTTGGGCAGCCCTTTCTGGTTTCTCCAGGATTATCAAAACACTAATTCAGTGTGATACATTCACCAGCCTGAACTACAGGACTTGGATCCTTGTGCCTCTCACAGACACAGATCACAGAGAATTTCACCAAGATGGATTATCAGTAGACTCAGGAAAGAACCAGACAGGCCTCATTCTTTACAAGCTTCCAAATGTAATCATGCTCTGGCCCAACCCACTTACAGACTCAAGAGCCCACTCTGCAAGTTCCCTCAATTGACTGGACCAGGAAGAGTGTGACAGGGACAGGCTATAAAGAATGTATCTGGGAATAAAGACATGGTAGACCTAGAGGAGGTAGATTCATAGAAATGTATTCCTAGTATGAGTTAAGGACAGGCTAGGCTCATTCTGGGATGCTGTATGTGTGGGATATCTTTTCAGCTGTTCCAAGTTTTGAATGACTCTATTTTAAAAAGCAGCCACCTGACCTCGATTGCTCCATTATTTGTCTAATAGCCAAGAAAGGATTCTTCATCTTGTTTACATCTAGCATCTGCCAGCTCACCAAAGAACACAAACTGACAAATGACACCTGAAGCAAACCAGATCATATCAGAAATACCCAACATGTGAGCTTATCACCCACACTGGATAGAACCATGCCCCCACGCACACTCTCGAGCACACACACATACCTGATGTTATCAAAATGGAGAACATCAAGACTGCAGTGTGGCAGACAAACTGATTAAGTTACCTGTTCATTTGTGACAAGCCTCACCCAGGATAATTGACACAGGGATGCTCTTGTGCCTCTGTGTCTAGGGTCCAGGACAAGCACAATTTCTCCTGTCTGTGACACTTAGCCTGTATCCAGATGTGGCATCAGAACCTACATTTGCCAACTCTAAGCCTGAACTCTTGTGGTTCATTAGGCTTCTCTTTCAGTGCCCTGTAGACCCTTCCTTGCACTGTATCAGCTCTGCCTTTGGCTTCAGGACAACATCTCAGAATCCCACAGCCTCTTTAACTCTTTCTTAGCCTTCCAGTAGTCTGTGTGTCTGTTTATTATTATGTGAAATATGACATGTGATCTGAAAGTGAATACCAGTTATTAAATTTGGAATAAAAGAACTGTGATTGGCAGCAGTCAGCAATGAGGGAAATCAAGAATACTTGGCAAACTGAAGTCAATGAAATTGGTGCAGATTGTGAATTTATTGTTACAGAGTAAGTTCTGACTCTGTGGAAAGACACAGATATCTTCATCTATGTTGCTGACATAACATGCTAACAAATCCTGGCAAAGAGGGATATATAGGACGTATGCCAACAAGAAGGACAGCAAAGGAACAGAGCCAAATGCCAGCCAGTGTTCTACATAAAGGCTCACAAATACACTCCAGAACTGTTGAGAGGGCATGGTTCAAACCTATGCATACACTTAGACTCAGAGAGGGAGCCATGTGGCACACAGTTGAGGTTGATTGCTCCTGGTATATTCTTTCAGTCCTTTATTCCAGTCTTTGGTCTTTAGGTTGAATTTTTTTATAGTTGCTTGTCTAGATATAAACTATTTCATCCATAATCTCTTGAGCACATGGCTATTCTTATTTATTAAAGTATGGCTTAAAGGCTTGCAGGATGGCTTAGCAAATATTTTAGCTTCATGTCTTGCTGTACTAAAACACCCTAACCAAAAGTAACTTTAGGAGAACAAGATTTTATTACACTGACAATTATAGGCCACAGTCTGTCATGAAGGGACTCAAGATAGGAATTTGAATTCCAAACTTTCCACTCCACACAACCTTACATGAGTGATCTAGAAAGTTGGCTTAGGGCTTAAGAAAGCTTGTTCCTCATGCGGAGGATCTGGACCCCACATAATGGCTAACAACCAACTGTAGTACCAGTCACAGGGGCATCTAATGTCCTCTTCAAGCATGTGGTTCAACGACACACATGAGGCAAAACAACCAGACATATAAAATTTAAAAATAACAACAAATTTTCAAAAACAAACTAACAACATTACTTTCAACCAAGGAACTCATTTCTTAGCCAAAGAAATGTGGCAGAAACCATGGAGGAGTATGCAAATTAGCTGGCAGGTTTATGCTCGGCTGGCTTTCATATATAACTCAGGACCACCTGCCTAGGGAATGGCACACCCTACAGTAGGCTGGACCCTTTCACATCAATGAACAATCAAGACAGTCCCATATAGACACTCCGACAAGCAAATGTGACCAAAATAATTTCTCAAATGAGATTCTCTTCCCCAATAAGCAGAGGTCGTATCTGGTTAACAGTTAAATTAGCTAATCAAAATAGCTGGTAGTATTTGCTTATACAAGCCTGAAGGTCTCAGTTTGATCCCAAGAACCCACAAAGGGGTATAAAAGGAGAATGAACTCCATAAAACTGTCTTCTGACCTCTATGCATGTGTTTTGGCATGTGTTCCCAATCCCCCCACTAAAAAAATCAGACATGTTACAGAGTTCATGACCCCTAGGGGAAAAATGACTCGATCCAATTATAATTAAAAGATTAATTGATTAGCTCCTAGCAAGATGCCAATCTCTGATCCATAAATACCTTAATTATAATTGGACTGAGTCAATGGTATTTTCACAAGGTCTCTCTCTCTCTCTCTCTCTCTCTCTCTCTCTCTCTCCCCACACACACACACACACACACAGACTGAAGAAAATCAAATATATTTATGCATATATATTTTCTATGAGTTCATATATTAATTCTATCTCTACCTAATCTATAATCCTAAGGAGATTATTTAATTTTGTTTTCCGATCACCATATCCATAAAGTAGTATGAAAATAACAAGGTAAGGTTGTTCATGATTAAAAAAGAATCCACCTGGAATCTCCCATGATGGAAATTTAAGTCAGGATTGTTATTAATATAAGAGACAAGGTGTCTAAGAGTACAGAATTAGAATCAAATTACCAGGGTGAAAACACCTAACTTCTTGACTACTTAGTTGTGTGATCTTTGACATAGTGTTAGGGAATTAGGGGGAATCTCATCTGGTATGCCATATTACTAGGGAAGTTTAAGTCTCCTCTCAGGGTTCATAGTCACATTAATAAAAAAAATTAAGAATAGACTCAGAATGAAGTTTAAGAGCAATTTTATTAAAATTATTAGTTTTATTAACGTTTAAAAGACAAAGAATGCTCTCTAGAACTCATGCCTCCTGGAAGAGGAAGCTGGAGAAGAATGCAAGCTAGGCCATTCATGAGTAGTATGTGGTAGAAGGGTTTGTGCAGAGGTTTGGATACTTTCATAGAAAACAGAAGTTCAAAGCACTGAGGAAATGTGCCCAGGCTTTGACAAAAGAAAGTCACAGAGATAAAAGAAAAAGGAGAAAAGCACATTTTTCTGAGTAATTCAGAAAATGGGTCAGAGATGAGCAGACCCATGTGCATCCCTAAGTGACTGCATTGAAGGTAGTTTTCTGTGATGGAAACTACATCATCTCACTAAAGGGCTAATTATTCCTACCATCTCTTTAGCTTGGATTAAGAAAGATCAGCCTTGCTGGGGCGTGAACTCTACCAGATGATTGGTAGGGTTAGCTGGATTGATTTATACTTGAGGCATCTTGTAATGTTAAGCTCCAGGCAAGGCCAATGGTGTATTCGATTCTTTAAACCAGAAGGAATTAGCTTTCTCTTAATGAGCCTCAACATAGCCCCTGATAAAGGTACTGAATTCCTCTAAGCCTTGGTCATTTCATCTGCAAAATACGTGCGAACAACAAACCAAAAGGACTATTAAGAGAATTGAGATTGTGTCCCTTTGGTATGTAATTGAATGCAAGTTGCTATCATTCATCTAATTGTGATATCTATTCATCTATTATTATCATCTAAAAAAGGGTATATGTATATGTATATATAAAATTTGCACAAGATTGCAAATGATCAGGTTAGCCTCGAACTCTTTGTAGCTGGGTCTGGATGCAGAGATTTCAAGTACCTATCACACATCCAGTTTCAGTGGTGCTAGGGATGAGCCTGAAGCTTTCTGCATGCTAGACAAGCCCTCTTCTAATGGAGCCTTGGACATGTTTTCTTAGGACTTTCTCAGGTAACATTCCTGCTCTTCTTCCTACCCACACACAAACGACGAGCCAGGCCTCCCATTCCTTTCTACTGGAAAATTCTACTTTAGTTTCACTTAAAGCATTAATTTCATTGCTAAGGAAGAAAGAATCATGTCATAAAGGGCATAATTATGTCTTCTCCTGTAGACTATAAAGGAATAGCACAGAATGCCATGTCTGAGTATGTGTCGTGCATGCCACAGTATAAACTAAACAACAGAAAGAAGCTAATTAGAAGCAGCCATCTTACTTCTTTCCACCCTTCATTTCCCAGTCTTCTCGCACTTTCTACCTCCCGAGAATCTGAGCTTGGCGTTCTTTACAAACAGATATGCTACCACCAGCCTGGCAGGATTAGCATGGTACTACTGTAATTGCAGAAAAATTCATGGGAATTTCAGGCCCATTTCCTACCTAAAGGACGAGAAGCCTCCTCCTAACAGAAGAAAACAAGATAAGATTCATCTCAGCATTCCAGAGAACACTGAGAGCGTGAGCCACAGTTAAACTGCACACCGAAGAATGGGCCTGATTACGCTGCTTTGCAATAAGTTAGTCTAGATGACAATCCGGAAGAACTGCTGTAGCTTTCTTCTTGCGCTCAATAAGGAAATGCATTTCTGGTGGTTTAAAAATCTTTTCCTTTGCCTCGTGTTTATGTTGTCGGACATTGAAACCTATTATGTTTCACACATGTTTATAATCATTCTTCTGTGTTCTAATGGACTTGGGAGTGTCACAAACCTTAAATTCGAAGGGAAAGTTTTGCAGTTTCTTCACATAGAATCCGGCTCCCCTCTTTCTAAGAACTCGTACTAGCTGATGCTTCAGATGCCTCTCAAAGGCGTTATGCACCTCGCTGCTGCTGCACACTGCAGACATTTCCATCTTCATAAAAATCTGCCCCACCACTTTAATGTTCTTTTATGTTTGAACAACAGTGTTCTTTGTGTAAGTAATGAGTCCCATGATCCATGAAGATGGAAGTGTTACAAGGAACCAGCCGTATTTGACAAAATATTGGGCAAAAGAAAATAACGATAGCCACCTGGGCAGTGGTGGCGCATGCCTTTAATCCCAGCACTTGGGAGGCAGAGGCAGGTGGATTTCTATGTTCAAGGCCATCCTGGTCTACAGAATGAGTTCCAGTACAGCCAGGGCTACACAGAGAAACCCTGTCAAAAGAAAAAAAAAAGAAAAAGAAAAAGAAAGAAAATAACAATAGCCAACAAGATCGGTATTGTGTTTGTAAGTGGTGGTATGGGTTTGCCTAGGTCATGTAGGAGCAGAAGTGCATGGTTGCTACAATACCAGTTGGGTCTGTGGGTAGCATTAGGTGGTGGTGGTATTTGGCTAGGGTTTGTGTAATCCTCCAAATCTGGCCCTCACCACCTACCTCTTAGTGACAGATTCACCCAGAATTACCAAGACCAAGAATCATTATTAACAAGAAAATAAGAGAAAAGTGAAAAATCTTTAAGAATTGTAAAAGTATTTGTTTTTCCATGGTGAGTAACTGGATAAGTTCTCTTTTAGTTTTGTTCTTGTTTGTTTGTTTATCTATCTATTTACATATTTAGACAGAATTTTGCTCTATAGTCCAGGCTATTCTTAAACTCAGAATCCTTCTGCTTCCTCTGCCCAAGGACTAGGATTACAAGTGTGTGCCAACATGCCCAGACTCTCCCTTTCTAAATACATATTTTAGACCTTAGTAGATAAAGCCATGATCAGTCATGGATTTCTTCTTAGTTTTTGGTTTTTGGTTTTTTGTTTTTGTTTATATATATATATATATATATATATATATATATATATATTGCTGTGATAAAACACTCTGACCAAAACAACTTAATGGAGGAAAGGTTTATTTGGCTTACATTACCTAATATACATTACATTACATTATAGTTCATCATGGTGGAGCAAGAAAGACAGCATGAGCTAGTAGTCCAGGACTCAAGCCTAGGGAATGATGCCACCCACAGTTAAAGTGTGTCTTGCCACTTCAATAAATCTAATTAAAATAATGTCTATAGACTTGCTCAGAGGCTGGTTTTCTAGGTGATTCTAGAACTTGTCAAATTGACAATCAGAGTTGACCATCACAACCAATTGACAAGTAACAGAACTTTATGTTGGTTATTAGAAAAATGAAAAGTAGAAGAGGTGTGAATGATGTGGTGTCATCTGCCTCCTCCATCTTCCCACAAACACCAGCAGATCAAACACACAGCTTAACGGAATCATTTATGGACTGGTCACTTTTCATAAAGTTCTCTCTCACTAAAAAAGCTCTTTGGAATCATATGTGAATCCTCTGAGGATAACAAAGAGAATTGTGGTAAATATATGGAAATAGAATACATGGAATACAAAAATCAAAATAAGGAAATATAAAGTTATATACCAGATCCCTCTAGTAGCTCTGCTTTGGATAAAAATAAATGTTCAAAGAATAAAATAAGTATCTTACAAACTTTTCACTATCGTATTTCATCGTACTCCTAAGATCTTTAAAAGCCTCTTATTATTGAGTAATCAGTAAAAAAACAATTGCTTGTGTATAATCTCTCTCTCTCTCTCTCTCTCTCTCTCTCACACACACACACACACACACACACACACACACACACACACATGCACAAGGTCTTTCTAATTACCATGTGAATCATTGTCACTATGTCACTGCAGACTGGCCTGAGCTAGCAACCTCCTGCCTGGCTTCCTTGATGCTAGGGTCACTCCATCCCACCCAGTTTAATTTCTCTACTAGGAGCAGGCAACAGTGAGGCACTGATCACCATGCTCTGTGGTCAAGATCTTGTGTTCAGTTTTGGGGGACACCATTGCCAGCACCATTAAAATCCTCAGGAAAACCAGAGCTGGCAGTTTGTGCTGGTACCAAAACTAGCTCGGAAATGTCACCAGAATTTGTTACTCAGAAAAAAGAGTCCCAAGGATGGTAACCTACAATTTCCATTTTACTGTGATTTTTAAGCTCTAAGAACCAGTCCCACAGGTAAGTCTCCAACTGCACATATCATTAAAAACTACAGCAGTGTTTCCTCCATTCTCTCTGGGAGACATACTTTTTATATGTTATCTCTCCACTTATGTAAGCTATTTCATCCTACTTTGAAGACGAAAACCTTTAAAATGGTCTGGACTTCATCCCACATGACTTCAGATGTATGAGTTCAACCACTGTTTCCTGCATTGAGGATAAGAAGATCCAAAGGACAAAAGCCACATGTATCTTCCAGTTTCTCCATGTCACTTGCTAATAAAACAAAATATTCTAAATTTTGTTTTTTGCTGCTTGGATCTTTATCTGGGGAAGTGAGGGAAGAGTGAGGAGTAACCTTCACAATATTTCCCTCTATGTTGCTTTGTAGCTGAGGTGGTCATGTAGCAGGTTCTTCAGGTGGGTGTCAGCCACCTGAGCAACAGGAGAATGGCATTCTGTGAAATGCGTTTCCTAGCCTGGCACATCAGAAGTTGAAACTTCCTTTGAGCCAGTTGTCCAAGCCATCTGTGCAAGCTGGCTCTCATCCTGACTCCTGGTAGCTACGCGAGGGAGGTGAGGAAATCCGTTTGCTGAGGAAAACCAAGCAACATTGTATTAATTAAATTCACATCAGTGCTGTAAATATGCCCAGAGGCCAAGGCGATGAGTGCATTTTATAAATCAAATAAATGAGTAATAACTTCTAGAGGTTGCTAAATGTAAAAATGTTTGAAGAATAGACATTGGCTGCATGAGGGTTATTCTTGCTAATTAAAACATATTCTGAAAGCATTAACCTGATTAATAATCTAAATAAAACTCTGTTTCTGGGTGGATTTCCTTCTTTATGAAATTTTTTATTGCAAAGGGAGATAACCACATGAAAGTCATTCTCAATGAACTCTTTTTTTTTTTTTTTTTTACTTTCTGAAATTAATAAATAAAAAAGAAGTAGGGAGAGGCATAAAACCTGCCATGCTTCTGATGGCTTCTACGTCGCAGACACTTGGCCTTTGCTCTTGTTTTTAGAACCACCCTAAAATTTTCAGGAAATCAGGTGGAAAGGATGAAGAGCAGAGGGGGAGGATGGGAAAGAAAGGAAAGGAAAGAAAGGGAAAAGGAAAAATGAAAATGCTGATTTCGGACAGGAGTTTGAATTCCTACCCATGTGTAGGAATTACTAAAATAAAGTGCAATGTCCAGGGCCACCTCACTGTGACCCTGCTGAAAATGAATTATTTATGCTTATGGTTGAAACTACAGCAAAGTATAAATTAAATTTGGAGTAAGTAGAATGGAGATTTTCTTGCAAACTTTTCAACATGTTATTGTCATTTCTAATTTGGAGGTTTGTCAAGCCGGTTTCAGCATCAGTTACCATGATAAGAGCACTCACCAAGCCAAGGCGTCCTTCAAAGTCTTGTGAGCTCAACCAGAACTTAGCTGGATTTTAAACCAACAAAACGCCTACTATGAGAAACAAGTTACAGAAGTAAGAAAAACTTGCCTAAATTTGTTCTTGGGTCAATAAAAGAATCCAAAACTGAGACATGTATCTGTTCCCTCTACTGATGTTCTGAAATAAGTCACAGTGAAAAAAACAAGACCAGGAAAGGGGAGAAAGGGATGAAGAAAAAGAAGGAAGGGAGGAAAAGAGGAATGGAGGAAGAAAGGGTGGGAGGTTGAAAAGGAGAGAGGCAGGAAGGGAAGGAGGGAGGCAAGGAGGGAGGCAGGTTCTAAATGCAAACAAAGGTTAGCAGTCTCCTAGTCCCCTCCAATCTTAGCATCAGGGACAGACACCCACTCTACCTTTGAGTCCTGGTCACTTTGCTCTTGGTAGCATGGTGAAAGCTGCTATGACTTTACATGTGTTCCATGACATAAAAATATCAAAAGACTTTGATCTAAGTATTTGTAAGTTTCATTGGAAATATATATATATGGTAGTGAGATATAGATAGAGACAGGGACAGAGATAGATAGAGATAAAGAGATGATAGATACAGATAGAGATAGAGATAGAAAAAGAGAAAGAGGATATACAGATACAGATATAGATTCTACAAACTTAACAATGTTGTAAATTTTCTAGAACTCCTTAAGAATCACTTGGTTTCTAAAAATATATGACTAAATTGTCTGTTTATTTGATTTTTGTCAGTCACAATGTGATAAGGCACTTTAAGAGGTTTGAAGGCTTGAGATAGCTCAGTGGGTAAGAAAACTTGCTGCTCTGTGAAAGGAAATTTTTCACTTCCCAGTATCCACCTTGGAGTATTCACAGCAGGTGTAACTCCATCGTTTGAGGTTGCTATACCTCTGATATCCCCAGGCACCTGCAGTCTCATGCTCATAGCCACACAAGGATGTACACATACGTAGAACTAAAAAAATTATAAGTATAAATCTTTAAGGAAGGTTTTGGTCACTGGACTTAATTTCATGTTAGTAAAGCAAAAAGTATATTGCTAAGTATTTGGAAAAATACAGTCTTTGAATTGGGTAATGTCAACCACTCGGAAGTCATTCCAAGCTGACCTGCCTTGAAGTAAGTTCAGAGGGCCTTGAGAAAAAGCCCTCCTCTTCTTCTACACAGGACACGATCAGCTGAACACAGACTCCTAGCATCTACTATTCCGGTGCTGACTGTGGGGTTTCAGGATCTGAAGTGGAAATTTCTGGTTTCTTTGAAGACTCAGTTGTGTCGTGTGATATTTCTCTGGAAATTGTCTTATGAGAGGATATTTTTGCTAAAGCAGACACGTGGGAAGATGTTTTGCTGAGAACAGACAAGAGATGTTTTCTCTGGAAGCTATTTGGCAAAAAGGCATGTGATGTTTTGCTAGATCAGATGCTTGAGAGAAGACGTGATGTTTGGAAAGGGTACAAATATAACACAGTGTGCAGTGGATGATGTTGTGTGGTATTAGTTCCCCTTGCCTTCTTCACTGATCTTTGTTTGTTGTGACTTCTTAGAAGGAAACACACCAAAGAACTTCTGGTGTGTTCTGGTGGCTTCTTGCAGCATCTGTGGACTCAGGCCAACTGGCAGAGCCTCTCAGTTTCTTCTGGATCAAACTTCTGTTGCTGATTCGTGAATGGTGTTTGCAAGTGTATTGCGATGCTGCTGCAGAGTTATGTGAACTGAACTGCTGCTATTCTGACAATGCACAATCAGATTTGCCCCAAAGAACTATTTCTAAACAGTCTACATCCTCCTTTGCCCTATTAACCTTTCCTTTCCATTACCTCTGTTGCATGGTGGACTAGAAGGGAGGTTAAAGCATTTCGATTCACACAAATGCTTACAGTGACAAGAATTGATAGTAAGGTAGGGCTTTCATGTGTTCTGATAAATTTCTACCAGAATATTGCAGAAATATAGATACACTTTCATGAGCAAAAGTATTTTAGGATTTATGATAATAGCCATAAAATTCAATGAAAAGTATTTGAAAGAAATGTGTGTTTTACAAGTCAGATATAGTGGCATATGTGTGTCATCAAAGTAAGCACTTTGAGGACTAAGGTAGGAAGATCTTAAGTTTGAGGGCTGCCTATGTTACATAGCACAACATCCAGGAGGAAAGGAGTTAGTGAAAAATAAAATAGAATTCAAAATAATTTATAATATTAAAAATAGAATCATGGAAATAATGTAAATAAACAATATATATCCCACTTTTGCTATTAATAGATATTTTTCCCTTAAGGAATTGATTTAGGAATTGGTTGTCTAGGAGTGTGTCTGTACATAAAAATAAAGCACCAGTAAGGGTAATTGAGCATCAGTGACTCTTTCATTTAAGATGAGCTAGCAATTGATCACTCTAAGATTTATTATAATTCTTTATATTCTTTGAAAATTTCCTACAATGAAATAAGATCATAGCCACCACTATATACACACACACACACACACACACACACACATTGTAAAATGGTATTTCTAAGCATGACGTGGCCATTGTACTAATTGACTCACAGAAGCCATGACTACCTGTCAAAGATATGCACAAGACCAAGCCAACCAACATTCAGACATAGATAGGTGATGTTATCACCAGACCCCACTCCTTCCAGAGAAGCCAATGACAGTGATGGCTGCTGGGGGAGTGAGAGTTACTCTTTTTTGAGGGTGTGGCCACTGGCAGTTTTTCCAGAGCCTGAGTGCATGACTTCATATTCATGCACTGCGTGTGTGCAGCTCTAGTTGGATCAGTAAGTTTTCAAACCATTCCCAGACAAGCAACCCGCAGAGAATTTATGTTGCTGTTTGTTTTTTAGTGGAATTATAACAAGATTTTGTTGCATGTAACTGGACCATGGGTTCACAAAAATGCCCCCACCCGACAGAGAGTGGAGAAGCCAAAGGAACTTCCTCACTGCTCAGTCACAGATCAGTTCAGACATATCTGGGAAGTAATAACATAAATAAACCAAATGCCTGTGACTGATAATAGGCTCTGGTTTCTGTACGTCAGACTCAGTGGTTCTGCCAGTCCTCGACTACAATGAACTCTTTTTACTCTGCAGTTTTGTTTGGATTTTTTAATCTCCTCTCTTTGGTACTGGGGCTGCCTCCTACGGCCTTTCAGCCTAAGCCTGGGGTTTGATTTTCAAATCTAGCAATAAGCTAATAGCCCAGCCCAAATATATCTCAAGTAAGAAACCAACATTGGATTTCTTTGATGTCATGATGCGCTGTGCACTTCTGGCAGAGAGGATGAAGTTATTGATATAAGGTATCCAGTCAAAGACATATGTTTACAATTATAGTCTTCGAAATAGAGAGAGGCCTCATAACCATATCCAGGGGGACATGGAAATTACAGCATTAGCAAAGCGTGGCCAGAAGCCAATGGTTTGTCCTGGTTTACCTAATGAGCAGTGCGTTTCCACTCCAAATGTGGGTTCTATTTATAATAACATGAAGCTATTTTTCAGATGAACAGAAACCTAGGCATACCTGGCACAGCAACATAACTAGACTTGAGGATATTGAATTGAGAGAGTATAATAAGGTCTGGCACAAAGAAAAAGCTGCCTGACACAGAGCATGCTGGGAAAAGATGCTTGCCTGTACCTTAAGCAAAATGATGTTCTTCTGTGGGCAGAGAAGAAACATGGAAGCATTTGGAGGGTGAAGTCTCTCCACTACACTTGTTACCAAATAGCAGATTCAGCAACAATAAGCCAGCTCCTCCAGTCACCTGAAAAGTTCACAATTTCCAAGCTTCGTGGACAGAGTGTAAATGCTGTGGTGTCAAGGCCATGATAAAGCAAAGAGTGGGCTACATTTGATTCTCCACTTACAGCATTTGCAAGAAATTTATGCACTGCTACATGTCCTGGCTCTCACTCAAAGTCCACTGCCTGTACTGAATCGAGAGAGAGAGAAAGAGAGGCAGAGAGACACAGAGAGAAAGAGGGAGACCGAGACAGAGACACAGAGATATAGAGTCACAGAGAGATGGAGAGACAGAGACAGAAAGACAGAGATGGAGGGACAGACAGAGAGATAGACCGAAAGAGACAGAGACAAAGAGACAGAGACAAGAAAACAGAGACAGAGAAACAGAGACAGATATGTGGAGACACAGAGACAGAGACAGACAGACAGAGGCAGACAGACAGACAGGCAGACATATGAGAGGCAAACACCTCAGAGATTACCAGCCGAGTGCTTGATCTGCAGGCACCACTGGGTCTCACTGGTTCTCACTGGCACTCCGTAGCACATCTTTGCAAGTTGTGAGGGAAGAGAAAGAATATAAGGAGCCGTAGGAAAGCAGAGTGTGACCGGTCAACTCAACTTCCCTGAAACTGGACTTGGAGGAGTCTGGCACTTCCTATCTAGTGCTGTCCATCCTTCCAGAAAGAAAACAAGCCAGTGGTAGAAGAAGCTGCACAGCTCAAGGAGAAAGAGTAGGGCGAATGGGCAATGTTCTGTCAATGGGTATTCCATGATGAAAGCAGCCTATCTAGTTCAGGACAGGCTTATGGCTTTTCAAATCCAGCAAAATTCCTTAATTTTACAGAAAAAGTTTTCCCTTCTCTCACTTGTGAGACAACAGGACCACACTCCAGGTGTTCAGCCACATCCTAAACACAATGGATGCCCCTCATTATCTTTGTCAATAGATCTATTTGTAAAAGCCACCTTCATTCTGTGCTGAAAATGGGCTTCACCTTTACACAGAGCATTGGTGTTCATACAGACACAGAGATAAAACTAAAAGTTTAAAAAGCAGCCTTGGAAGTGAGAAGCTATTTAAGAAGTTAGTATCAAATGTTAAGATTCTGAAATGAATACATTCAATTCCATAGAAATAAACTCTGAGTGACACAAATAATCAGTTAATAATTGTTGATATTACACCACTGAGTGTTGAGACTTCAGAAAGTGTACTTTCTGAAGTGTACACTTCAGAAAGTGTAGTTAACAGTGGGCATAAGAAAAACGCTCTCATCATCAGCTTTATACACCAAAAGGCAGCATTGCCACAGCGAGCAGTACAACCATGCAGAAGCACAAGTTTTCTCATGAGCGTAGCTAAGGAGTCCAAAATCACCTGGACCTCAACATGCAGGGGGTCAAAAAGGATGTATCAGGCACAAAACTCTCCCCAGGGTTTATTATCCCAGACTCTGAAGTGAGAACACATCTTTGTCATTAAGTGTTTCATTCCTCTAATTTCTTCAAAGATTAAAGAATCATAGCATTTTAGCATCTGGAAGCTGACTCCGTAAATATCATCTAATTTTCTCTCTCATGTTCCAGTGTCAACATTGTACAAAATATAACTGACAGTAAGATGTAAGCAGGGGTTCTATACTCCCACATACACTGAAAGGCAAACCTTAAATCCTGTAACATTTGAATGTAATTTGACTCTTTCCCCATTACTTACCAATTAAATCTGTTGGTTATTTACAGGTATAATGTCACACAACTTGATTCTTTAACTGGGTAGTGTTATTAATGTCTTCATCCATTAAATGTCATGTACCTCACATGTACAGAGTAATTATTTCCTCTTATGTGGACCCTGTTGTCAGTAAAATAGATTTAGAATTCATCCTTCTTGTGATAATTACCCTAAAATTCATCCATGGAAATGCCATGAAATTAAGAAAATCGAGGGGAAAATGCAGCCCAGTTGTTTCCAAGGCAAAGAAGGAAACATTATCTTCTGTCGATGGGAAGGTGAGTGGCCTGGATGGGAGGCTACAAAAGTACTTAATATCCTGCCTATCCAATCTGCAGACATGGTCGTTTTCATAAGGATGTGAAAATAGGAAGGATTATAGCTACGGTTGAGAGAAAACAGAAATATCCTGGAGAGAGTGGAAGGAGAGGGGCTCCTTGGTCATTGGTCAGTGTGACTCCATTTAATGTGTCATAAGCATTCACCAAAAATATATTCCTTTTATTGTGTGTTTTATAAAAAGATAAGGAGAGAAGGAATATGTTTGGTAGATGTACAATCAGGTGTGGGGGAAGGAGGTGCCTCTACGGGCCTATGCTAAGACATCCCTTCCCGCTGCGGGACCAGTCACACGAAGGTATAATATAGAATAGAGTTTATTCAGGGCGTGAGGAGGGGGTTTGAGGGAGTAGAGAATGAGAAAGAGGGAGTACAGGAGTAGAGGCTGGCCATGAACATGGGGAGAGAGGGGTAGCAGGAGCAAGAGGACAGAGCAAGAGCTAGAAGACAAGAGGGGGGGGGGGAAGCAGCCCCTTTTATAGTGAGCCTGGCTATTGCCAGGTAACTGGGGTAGAGCCTAGACAAAATGCCAACACCTTTTCTCACCAGTGTTCTGAGACTCACTCTTGACCCACATCTTCTGGGACCATTAGTTTTTGCATAAGGAAGATCTTGGAAATTGCATTACTAACACACCCTCTTTAATGACTGTGATGGCCAACTGAAGAAAACTAAAAATATGCAGAGCACTTATATGCATTGTCATGTAGTTATTTCCTTGGGCTTACACTGCTGTGACTTCTATGATGAGCTGTACCATGTAACTAAAATAAACCCTTCCTTCCTCTTATAAGTTGGTTTTATCAGGATGTTTTGTCATGGAAACTGGAAACAGAACTAAGGCAAACATCCACTTTCACCAAGTCATACGTGCGAATGTATGTGCACACACACACACACACACACACACACACACTCACACACACATACACGCTATCCCATGTGAACATAGCACCATGATATGAAATGTCCAATACCACAGCGAACTCTGCTGAAGCAAAGACGCATCCTTTCTTACTGCCCTACCCAAATTCCACACTGTTTAGAGCAAACCAACACTGGCTCAATGTTGTTGTTTAAACCAAATAATCTGTTTCCTTGTTTGTTCATTCTTTCAAAAGACAGTATTTTTAGGACAAGACATGAGAGCATCTTGAACTCATATGGAATGAGATGGATAATGATATCATCAAGTACATGTTTCACAGTGATCTAAATAGGAGTTCATGGCAAACATTTGGGAACTTCTGTAGCTTGAGTCCTCATTAAAGTCCAGATTCCTATTGCCTCAGAGAGGCACAAATCAGTAAGAGGAGACCATCTGGAAGTCTGTCCAGTAGTATCCATGGTTACATATGTCATATTTACTTTAAACAGGAAAAGCAGTGGCCTCTGCAAAGAATGGTTAGCCCCTGGCACAGTGGAAGCTATAGTAACTTCATAGCAATAGTCAGATTTCATTCAGAAATCTTATCCTGACTGAAAACATCCATCTTCCATCTACAAAGCGACAACTAATACCTCTTTGGGATTACTTGCCCTAGAGTGCCTGGAATGTGGTGAGTGCTTTTCTGAGCATCATTCAGCCATAGTGAATTTGATTCTCAAATCAAATAAGGAAACTGAGGCACTCTTACAAATTTACACAGTCAGTAAAGGGAAAATCTGGGGCCTGAGCCAAGCCAGGCTGGCTACAGGAATACAATCATGTTATACAAAGCAGCCTCTTGGCTTTCAAGTTGATATACCTGTTAATTCAGGATACACTTAGCCAATTCATAATCCAAATTCAAGATTAACCCTCCTGCTGTAGGTCCCCCCTCTTCTGCTCATCTCTGGGTAATACAGAGATGCAAAGAGTACAGTGTAGCATGTGGGCAGGAAGGGAAGGGGTTTTCAACCTCTAGATCAGTGCTGGTCTCAGTGGTGATGTCTGGCCCTCCTGTGTTTTTGGATGTCTGCTTCTTGCCCCTAGGTTTCCTGTGTATGAGTGGGTACCCACTTCCTGCTAACAGTTCTGGCATCTTAGTTACATAGTATCTGATTTACATAGATTTACCATTATCTGAACTGCTCAGAGTAAGCTCTGACTCTAAGCCTCACCAAACTTGAGTTCAGTCTCTTCTCATCCCTCAGGAATCCCAGCCTCCTGTGATGCCCACAGGAACATAGATGAACCAGATCTTCTACCTGCCTTACTTGACCACAGAACATAGAGGATGTATCTCAGCTTCTCAGATTGCTTTCCTTCCTGCAGATTCCAACCGTGTACAAGGTCCTTTATTCATACTGTTATGCAGGAAATGCAAGGCCTCAACTACAAGGACTCAAGAAGGGTCTGCTGACCACTAACCAGACCCATGAGTGGTTATATTCAATGTACAGGGTGGGGAACCTAGTTGGGAATGGGCCAGTGAGCAGATGCTTCATCTTGTTCTCTTGTCTCTGGGGTACATACTTCCTGTTAGGAAGGGCTTTTCCTGCAGCAACAACAACAACAACAAACCTTTTCTGACCTCATCCCCTTTGCCTTCATCACTGTGAGTCATGACAGTCCAATCCTATCGCTCTTGTTCTCAATTCTTACCATTCAACACATTTGACCTTTGTAAATGTGATCATTGGGCTCACTATGTTTTATTTTTGTTTCATCATCATGAATTGATATTGAGAATCTTATACATATTTTGCAGAGCCTCCCTGGCTCTCCTTATCTCTCAACTGATCTTCCTTTCCAGACCATGATTTCAAAAAGAAACAATAAAACACATGCTCATATATGTGGTAAATATCCAGATGTAGTAACAGTCTGGCAAGCTGCTATAGACTATGACACAAGAGCATGGTAGGCAGAAGCAAGAGGACTGCATCCTCAAGGGCTGCACTGCTGCAAAGGAAGACTCTGTATCATGAAATAATAATAATAATAATAATAATAATAATAATAATAATAATAATAATGATAAATTATAAGTGTGATATAATTGTTAGCATTTTGTAATATACTCAGGAGAAATAGTTAATGTGTATGTGCATATATATATACATATATACATATTGAGCTAGGTCTTGATACCCACTAGAAGAAATGGGTTCCCCAGTTCTTCACCAGGGAACCACAAGCAAGCACACAGCCTAAGAAAAATTTCTGTCAACACAGCTCAAATACAAGCCTGTGATCCCTCTTCAATCAAATGAGTACACCACCCAGCCACACCCATATAGGAATCCTGAGGTAGCTTCTTGGTACTGACAGGGTGTTACTCCTCTCTTCACAGATGAGAGCTGCATTAATGGATCATTCCTCTTCAGGACAAAACAAAAGGCATGGCCAGTTCTCCAACCCAGAGTTACTCTTTCTGCTGCTGCTCCTTGGTAACTGTTTTTCAAATAAACTTTCCTGTTAAAAATACAACCTTTGACAGTAGATCTGAGTGCTGAATGGAGGTGGGAAAAATATTCTTATCTGAAACTTTCTCAACTTGGAATTATGTGACAACAAGACCATATATTTAGCTCCTAATCTAGTTGTAATTCTGTGTCAAAATGTGGTTGCTAAACATGAAAGTAAATCTGTTGATTAATTGGATGATTAAAAAAATCTCAGTATACTCTACAAGGGAGAAGTAGGCATTTATGTCAAATTTGAAAACTATGCTGCAAACCCTTTATTTATGTCACAGATTTTGTTAAATTGTGCAATCCTCAGCAAGCTCTTTGACGCCAGTGCTTTGTGAGTTTGGCAGTAATGACATATACCAATTCTCCACAGCAGTGACAGGGCATGATCTGTCTAATTTAGACAGTTCATATTTCTTAACCAAAAATAAATGAGGAAAAAGTTAACTCCCCTGAAAATGTATAGATTTATTCTATTCTGTAGGGGGACAAAATGCAACTGAAAACCCAAATAAGTATCAAGTATCCCCATTCTTTTGAAACTTCTAGTCACTATTCACTGTATGTCTACTCATGGAAAATTATGTTTCATATTTTGCTTAAACCATAACATCAGTTTTTACTCTATCATAACTGCGTTTACTCTTATGAGTTACCCAGAATCAAAACTTCCCTTGACAAAGCTCAACCTATAATAAAGTTCTAAATCCTAACATTAAGTTCTTATTTTTGTTACTGGCGACAAAAGAGGGGAGAACTATTTAATTGGTCTTAAAATGGAAAATATATAACTTTTCTACAGTCATGTAACTTAAACCCAAATAAGCATTTTTTCAAGCTCCCCCCCCCAAGAAAATACTAAAGGGAGGCTGTACTACTAACATGACTGCAATAACTTTTAAATTATTACAGAGCAAATTCCAGACAACAGCTCTTACAGCCCTGTTTGGATTATACAGTTTCATTCCAAAGAATTCAAGGAGACTCCATGACACCCATTCATATTATTTACTTCCAGTAATTCAGACTCAGGTCCATTACATGAAACAAAAATAACAGAAGCCAATATTTATTATAAAATAAGCATCCAAGAGTCAAGTCTGTCTTTCTAACTGAAGGAGACAGTCGATTGACAGATAAGCAACAGAGATCGCCCACGAGCCATAACTAATCACAATTATTCTATCATTCTCCAAATCTGGATTCATGTCTCCGTTTACATGCTATTATCCAAACAGAAAAAAGATCTGTTCTGGCTTTTATTGGGTTCTTCATTCTCTGCCCAGAGCCTTTTGTGCCCATTTCTCCCTTGTTGGTACACCTTGCATCTTCTCCTATGTCCTTCATATGATCCTTATCAATGCCTTCTAGTCAGGGATAGCAATTCTAAGAAATTTCTTCCAAGGGAGTAAAAGCAACATCAAATTTAGTTAGTTTTTATTCTCTATAAAGCAAATTCTCTGTGGACACTGATTTCTTTTAGAAGAAATAAAAAGAATATTGTCCCACATAAACTAAAGACTCGTGTGTGTGTGTGTGTGTGTGTGTGTGTGTGTGTGTGTGTGTGTAGAGGTCAAAAGTCGACCTCAAGTGTCTCCCTCAATTTAGCTGGATGGTCTGGACAGCAAGCCCCAGGGGTCCTCCTTTCTTCACCTTCCAGCACTGGAATTGTGGGTACATACTGATACACGCAACTTTTTTTCTTTTATAGGTACTGGGGTTCAAACTCAGGTCCTTGCTTGCACTGCAAGCTCTTTGCTGATTGAGCTGTCTCCCAGCTGATACACAATACCCTTAAATTTTCCAGCATAACAAACACACACACACACACCCGGCAATTTTATTACTTCATTGAGAACCTCACATTGTATTTGATCGTAGTCATCTCTCTCCTCTCAGATCCACAAACACACATACCCACCTGTTAGCCCGCATCAGTAAAGCTTCCTTGCAGTAGACAGGGATTAATATAGAGAACCCTGACTGGGCACAGTTCAGAGGCTAGGAGACTGTGGTATACTCTGCTCTAAAAGAGACACACATATCATTGCGAGATTTTAGTGTTAATTTGCTCTGCTCCATTGCCTGCAATGTATCAGCATGTGTTGGATGCCACCACTTCAGAGTGATGGCAGTGATTAAAAAAAGAGAACAGAGCTCACCATCGCTATCCTAATGAAAGCCATTCATCACACTCGATTCTCCTGTGCCCCATGCTAGAGAAATCATTTCTATCGGAGATAGCCCAGCATTTAAGAGAAAGTACATCCCAAAGATGACTGTTGCTAATGACTATTTGGTTGGCATCTAGGAAAGTTTCTATAGTTTACCAGTCAGAATGTACTTTCATTTTATGACTTGTCACTAAGAAACTAGAGGAAGGGCTACAGTGGAGGCCAGTTTATAGCTATAAGAACTCATGCTTTTGTGTCCATGGGATAATGGGGAAATTCTGACTAGATCCGAGCATTTCTGAACCATTTGTAGGACATGTGCGGAACCAAGTTGTTTTACAGATCTGGTCCTTATTAAGCCCTTCTCCCCTCTACTCTGGAAAACACACTTTGACTTATTGTTCTCTAGATGCCAAGGGGACATAGGACAACATATTAATTACAAGGTACTTATTAAATCCATTATTTGAGAACTACATCTGTGGGCAGATCTGTTGACACTGTCCAGGCGTGCCCAGACCAGCACTGTCTGCATCCTTTAAAGCCTGTGGGCTGCATTCTCTCATAGCACACAAGCTGACAGAGGAAAGTACTAGAAATTCTCTCCCAACAAACAAAATCATAGATCCATATTGTTTGTCAAGATGTAGAAAAATCTATTTGGAAGGGTGTGAAGAAATGTTTTTAAAGGAGAGAATATTTAGTGATGGTTTTCTCTACCACAAGTTAGAAGCACAGTCATCAAATGAAGCAGTGTGATAGATGGCAAGGCAGGAGGTGAAAGCTGGAACAGCAAACTGCTAACCCAGAAACAGAGTACTACATACTTCATGTGTGTGTACATGTGTGGTGTGTGTGTGTGTGTGTGTGTGTGTGTGTGTGTACTGTGTGAGAATGTGTGTTCATGTGTATATGTGTGTTTGTATATGTGTGTACTATGTGTGTACATACATGTTGGTGCTGTGTGCACATTTTGTGTATGCACATGTGTATGATGAGTGTGCATGCATGTGTATATACGTACTGTTTTGTGTGTACATATGTGTTGTGTGTATACATATGTGTGTATGTGTATGAGTATGTGTACATGTATGTCCATGTTGTGTGCTTTCTATATGTCTATTTGTATGCTATGTGTTTGTCTCTCTGTGTGTACTATGTAAGTGTGTGTGTGCATGTATGTATATGTGCTTGTATATGTATGTAGGTGTGTGTGCATATGTATTCATGCTGTGTGTGCATACAGTGCATGCACATTTATATACTGAGTGTGCATGCATGTATATATACATACTGTTCTGTGTATACATGTGTGTTGCATGTGCTCATGTGTATACGTGTACATTGTATATAAATATGTTTTCAGTGCTTTGTGTGTGTGTGTGTATGTGTGTATGTGTGTGTGTGTGGCTTTTGGTTTGTGTTTAGGGTAATATTTCAAATCATTAGGAAATAGTAGTCAATCAATAGAAACCAGAGATCCCATATATATAAATTTAATCTAAAATAAATTTCAGTACTCACATTGCCCTAGACATATATATTTACTAAAGAACTAAAGAAATAAACATTTTAATTGTGAAGGCATTAGACTTGAAAAAAGCCCTGTGTAGTTATCTTTTTTATACTTAAGAATGATGTAAATATAGTAGCTATGGATGAATTCTCAGAAAAAAAAAAACCCTGTAAATTTAAAGAACATGTATTCACACATGTATACACAGAACAGTGCATATATATACATTCATGCACACTCAGCACACACATGTGAACATACAGAATACACATGCACAGTATACACAGATACAAGCGCACATACTCACTGGAAGACACAAACATATCCTCCTGTGTTTTTTTGGGTTTTTTTGGTTTTTTGGTTTTTGGTTTTTGGTTTTTCGAGACAGAGTTTCTCTGTGTAGTCCTGGCTGTCCTGGAACTCAACTCTGTAGACCAGGCTAGCCTCGAACTCAGAAATCCACCTGCCTCTGCCTCCCGAGTGCTGGGATTAAAGGCGTGCGCCACCACTGCCCGGCCCTCCTGTGTTTTTTACATAACATGTTCACAGCATAGATAGATAGATAGATAGATAGATAGATAGATAGATAGATATAGATAGAGATTATAGATATAGGTATAGATATAGATATAGATATTGATAGATAGAGATAGAGATAGAGATAGAGATAGAGATAGAGATAGAGATAGAGATAGAGATAGAGATATACTCTTAAATATGTGCATGTGGCCAGACCAAGGGGGCAGTTATAACTGAGAGTACAAAAACACATCTGTACCATTATGGTTGATTAACGCTGTGAAGGAAAGGAAAATTGCTTTCTTTCTTTATTTATATTTAGCTTTCAATGAGGCAAAATTAAACTTATTTATTTTAAATCCCATTGTGTCTCTAATTAAATTATCCTGCTTATATAAAAAGTTAATGAAAGACAAGTATGTAGCACTCCATCAACTCCTATTCTTGCTAAGAAAAATGAAACACAAACAAAAAGTCTACAATGAAGAAACAAACACAAATACCTAGCATTGCTGGTACTTGTGTACCACTCAAAAGAGAAGCCGTTCCCCACTTGTTTCTATATTGAGTTTGAAAGGTAGTGTGGCTTGGTTTGTTTTTTTATTCTTCCTGAAAATTTGGATTTATTCTGTGGTTGATCTCTAAAGCATTGCTGATGACCAATGATCAAAAAGAATAGAAATAATCTCCCCTACTGTGATGGTTTGTGAATGCTTAGCCCAGGGAGTGGCACTATTAGGAGGTATGGCCTTGTTGGAGTAGGCGTGTCACTGTGGGTGTGGGCTTTAAGACCCTCATCATAGCTTCCTGGAATCCAGTATTCTGCTAGCAGCCTTCAGATGATGATGTAAAACTCTCAGCTCTTCCTACATTGTTCCTGCCTGGATGTTGCCATGTTCCCATCTTGATGGTACTGGACTGAACCTCTGAACTTGTAAGTCAGCCCCAATTAAATGATATCCTTTATATGACTTGATTTGGTCATGGTGTCCCTTCACAAAAGTAAAACCCTAAGACACCTCCCTAACATTTAACCTATTAAATTCTTAAATACTCAAAAATGCCAGCATTGAGGAAAGAGAAACTTCAATAAACGAATTAAATCAAAAAAAAAATATGCTGCAGGAGCCAGTTTTCTGGAAGTTGTGAGGAGAAGCAATAATGACCCCCCAGGAAAGATTCCACACTTCCTATCTGTGTGGTCACAGTCTAGACAAGCACAGGAGCTGAGAATGCTAGAGAACCCTTGATCCTGAATGGCCTACAACATATCCTGAGGTGAGTGAGGCCTGGAGCACAGGCTGGGCCAGAAGTAAAATAGCCCCTGGTAATATCCAAGTGGCTGATCCAGAGCAAACAACAGAAAGTTGATTGCACCTGAGTGAGAAGTTGCTCAGTGGTTAAAGCATTTGCCCGTTCAGATGTGAGAACTGGAGTTCTGGCTTCCACACCCTATAAATGATGGGTATGCCTACAATAGCCTCAGAAGACAGGGTATCCCTAAAGCAAGCTGACTAGTGAGACTAGCCATAGTAGTGGTTAATTAGGGTTGACTGCCTAAATGGCAGGTAAAAGGATCACTGGGGATGACTCCCGACATCAATTTCAGGCCTCGACATGTAGACATACTCACACGTATGTACATGCACACATACACACCACATACATGTGAAATTGAAAATACTTGTTTAGAAACAGTTTACTTGTGTAGAACACAAACCAGCAAAGGATAACATCCATGTGGCATATCCAAGAAATGCAGCATTTCACAACCAATCGCAGTTTTAATCTATCTTCAGTGTCCCGCCCTCACATATCTGAAGATATTTCCACTCAACTTCAGATCATCACTTACAAATGCCCTGTGTACCCCACGAATCGATCCTGCTTCCACATACTGAGGAAGGCCACACTTGAGGCATGAGGTAATCTCTTTTCCTATGGTGCTTGCCAAAAACCATGTTAGGTTTCTTTTGTTGGGTTTCTTCAGGTTATATTCAAGTTGGAAGCCATCAAACTGCTGTGTTTATTTACTTTGACACTCAAAAAAATCATTTTGCTTGCTGCAGAGTGCAAGTGTAATGTAAACATCTGTTGCTGAAACACGCACTTTGCCTTAAGTCCTACCCACTGGCACAGTAAAGCAAGCTCCTCAAGATGAATACACAGAGCACACTCTGAACACATTTGTACCACACATTGAAAACCAAAGAAACAGATTTCCGTTTGGATCACACACGAATGTATCATTTCCCTGGAAAACAAGACTCAGCCAATTTGTCAAAATTATTGGGTTCAAAGTAGGAAGTCCTTTTTATTTCAACTTACTAGATTTAAGCTGTTTGGATTTCATATATTGGAGCTTTAAATAGTTTTCATATGCAGATTGTCACTCAGAAAACAAGGGCTCAAAGCACCTGCTCCTAAATGGCTCCCTAAATTCTCAGGAGGCACACCCGCTCCATGTCCACTCTTCACCACCGGATCAGCTCCCAATTCTGGCTTATTCCCCCTGTTCCCAGCATTCACTCTGTGCCATCTACTTCCTTTATATATCTCTAGGATTCCTATCAAATTTGATTGCAAATTAAATATTCAGTATTTTAATTGAGTTTGATTGTATGTTCAACCACTACCCCAAAATGTTGAGCGACAAAGATATGAACTTATGCTAGGCAGGTTCCACACCCTAGGACCTCTGCAGGAGGAGACTTTTTAATTTAACAAAGCTAAGGGTAGTTGCTCTTTACTTCCTTAATGGCCACTAGACCTGAGACTGGTTCTTTGCTGACACCCTATCTGCTGCCCCCTGTATGCTTTCAGAAAGATAGAGCCAAGTTAACAATTAATTGACAGCAAGCATAATTCTCTTGATTGTTCTAGCTTGTTTTAATTAAAATAACATGAAAGTGCTTGTGCAATGGTGACCTTCCCACCCCCCACCCCCAGAAGAATGCTCTTCTACACAGAGCCCTGGAAGATCTCCTGCCTTTAAAAGAAAAGTGATTCCACAGACATGCCTGAATAAAAGAAAGAAATTTTCAATTGTCTGAAAGAAAGGGGAGAAAAAAAGTCTGTTTAGTCACTGAACCAGAAACAGTGAGAACTCGAAGGAACACAGTCTTGTCAGCTTGGAAAGTGTTGTTAACTGCTCCACTGAGCTGTGCGTTAAAACCAAATTTTAAGCCTCCTCTCTTCCTGTCACCCACTGTAGAAAGAAAAACACCCATAAAAGCACTCTAATTCTTTCCTATGAAAGTACCAGAGCCATATGGGGTTCATATTTGAATTCAAATACATTTTGATATTTTAGCATTTTGTTCTCATCTTAATCTACTGACTTATGAATTTACTTATTGTTGGCTTATGGGTTCAGATTTAGGAGTATTGTGTGGCATTTCATGTTTAATAAAATCTAGAAATACCAGTATTGGGGGGTCAATAATTGTTCTCATTGCTGTGACCAAATATCCGAGGCAGCCTGAGGATTGGAGGATCCATTTTGGCTCATGGTTCAGGAGCTAGCAGGACAGCAGGGCAGGCAGGGCAATGGGAGTATGGGGCAGCTGCTCATGTTGCATCCAATCAGGAAACTTAGAGGGACAAATGGTACTCATCTTGTGTTCTCCTCTCTATGAATTCTGGGACTCCAGCCCACAGAAAGGTGCCACCTATGTGTAGGATGGGTCTTCCCACCTCAATTAACCCAGGCTAGAAAACAGCATGCATGCCCAGAGGGTTGTCTCCTGGTTGGTACTAGATCCTGTCAGGCAGAGATGTTAACATCAACAGTGCTCTCCATGCCATAAAACGCTGTTCTGACACCCTCTCTATGTCTGCTACCAAACACCACACTCCAGTAGATCAACCAAGCAGGAGTTGCTTACCCTGCACCTCTGTGCTGGCTCCTGGTGCTCATGGCTCGACTCCTTACTTTCCCCAGTTCTAGCACACATTGCTCGTTCTTCCTGGTAGATAGGTCTTCACCACTGCATGATATAAAGTTATGTTTGTGTTCACTGTTTCTCCATCTAGATGATTCTTAAGTTCATAGCTACTACAAATTTTAATATTGTTACTTTAAAATTACCTTTTACCATCATAAAATTATATACCATAAGTTTCAGACATTCTAAGCATGTTTCTCGTACTACAAATCAAAATTATAAGGAAGAGAACTTTACCTGATGTCAAAATCCAGCAGCATCTGTAAAACCAAGACAATTACCTAGAACTGGATACAGAGATAAGTTCTAACAATGCCCCAGATTCTTAACTGTCTCTAAGTTCTGCATTAAAGTAGTTATTTGGGAAGACAAGATACAGAGAACATTTTGTTAACTAAAAAATTGACATAACTGAAGATTAACAAAATACTCACAATGATAATCCAATACATGTAACAAAATGGGTGAGTTTTGCATAGAGTTTGCAAATAGCCAAATTGGTCCCCTTGTGAGGGAATCAACTCTTTATGTACTTGGTTTATTGAGTTTATCTATAAGATTTCACTTTGGTGCTTCTCAGCATCCCATAATACAAGCCTTTCTCCTGTATTGTGGATTGTTTTCCTAGCATTGTTAAATTGTATTTACTTCTAGCCCACTGAGGTTCTTTAGACTCATGCGTATAAGTATTCTCAAACATTAGAGTTTAACCTCAAGTCTAAGTATGCTACACAAATACTCTGCATTCCACTTGGCCCAGACCTGGATTCTTTGTCAGTATCCTTTCTTCTCTGTTGCTAGAGTTTTCACTTCCCTCTGGAAATGCCATCTTCCTGTGTCTTCCATGCTTCTTCTGTAGCAAAATAGCTCAGTGTGCATCTGTGGAATCACTAGTCCTTGAAGATGTTATAGTGTAGCCTTCATGGCAGAAATCTCAGATTGTTTCAGTTGGTTATGCAGTTCTATCTGAATTATTTCTGTGAATTATTTCTTCAATTAAAACCAGTGCCATTGGACATTGTACATACAATGATAGAGTCAGACAGACAGTCTCTTCCCAAGTCAAAAGTGGAACATCTACCAACCCAATTAGATGAAGTATAGACAGCAGCAGGAATATGGTATCCTATATCTACTTCAGAAATGGGCTGGAGATGTGGTGGACATCAAACATGTGCACAGAAGCAAGAGCTGAGTAGCAATGGGAGTGGAGATATTAGCATATTCAGAGGGCATATTTGCACAGATTTCTAAGAGTGCAACGTCAGTACTATTAGAAGTAGAACCCAGTAGGAGGCTGTCCTTCAGCACCCTAGCAGTCCAGGTGGATGATGAACCTGTAACAGTAACAAGAGACTTGGGCTATAGACACTCATCTTTAGGCCCAGTGGTAGCACATACCAAGGGTAGCAGGGCTTTGAAGGGATTAAGAGCAGGGGGCTCAGGTTCCATAGAATGACTTCATTGGCTCGTCTTGAGGATGATACTGATCACCATGCTTCATGAAACTAGATGCTGAAATCTTGTTGAACTAAGAACCTTTTGTGATAGTACATATATAAGGCTTCAGGAGTGTGAGTTTGTGCTTGCATACATAGGTATGTGTCTGCCTGTGTGAGTGCATAAACACACGTGTGCATGTGTGGTGTGCATGCGTGCGTGCCTGTGTGCGTGTGTGTGTGTGTGTGTGTGTGTGTGTGTGTGTGTGTGTGTGGTGCAGTTGGTATTACCAGAGGCAGTGCTTATATTCCAATCAAGATGCCTGCACTACAAGAGCCTGGATCCTTACAGTCAGAAGTGTAGGAATTTGTTCCTTCTATGAAGTGGACTGCATAGAACACCCTCCCCAAAGTAGTTCTTCTAAGTGGACTCCATGAAAGACTCTTTCACAGCTATAGTTCCCTGTTCCCATTGAGGCCTGCTGGGACGGACCCATGGACCATCTCTGACTGGGAAGCTGAGGCTGTAGCTCCCACTGCATTCTCTTCTCCCATGTTGCTGAGTCAGTTCCCTGTACCTTCTAGGGGATCCCTTTCTCCCTTCCTCCATCCCAGTATTGGCCCTGAGATGCCCACATGGAAAACAGAGACGCATACGGTCCTCCGTTGATTGTTTCTCCATAGAGGAGGCAAGCACTGGCCCTTTCTGTTCAGTCATCTTTCTCTATGGTCAACAGGATGCAGCTTCTCCACATATGGTTATAAAACAGATAAACAGAAAACAAAGTATGTAAAATATCACAAGTATGTGAAAGGAGGTAATGCTCATGAGGAATGTGCTGAGTGTTATCTTAAATGGTAAAATTACCAGGAAAAGAAACTGTGGCCCTGTGGGCTCAGATGTTAACAGCCAGCACTATTCTTCCAAGGTTCTGATGTCAGTGCCCAGCAACATCAGGTGGAGGTAAGATAACCAGATAGAAGCCGCAGAAGTCAGATGAGGAACCAGTGAAGGTTTGCGCTAAGTCAAGCAATGCAGTCAAAAGGGGAGGAGCCACATTTGAGGACAAATCCAGGTTGTTCCTTAAGAGCTAAAAGAGCATGAATTATTGATGACTTTGAGCAACCCCAAAATAGAAATAAACAAGGAGGAATACAGGGTATGGTAAGTTTACTATTGGGGTAGAGAAAGGCTCCGCAGGACTCACGGGTTCTGAAGGCTCCGCGGGCTTCATGGAGTCCACAGGCTCCACGGGCTTCACTTGTCTTCTAATTGATCTTCTATTCTGTTTCTTGTGTAACCGCTCCTCCACCTGCCTTCCGTTCCTCTGGACATTTACTAAAATATTTTGTTGCACCTTTTTTTCATTATATTTATTTCCTTATTGCCTAGTTCTCATTTTAACCTTCACCGGGGGAGAAGCTGTGTTTACGTGAGCAGACCTCAGCGGCCGTCTTGAGCTTATGAACCAGGTAGCCAGGGAAACAAACATAGACTTATTTTCAGCCTGACAACTGGTTCCGAGAGTTCTCGATTGTGACTTTCATAGTGTTGCAAAGAAACAAATACTTTTGTTTCAGTCTCTCCAGAAGGAGGGATTATCACAAAAGAACCAAATGAAAACAGCAGCCATAGTCAGTGAAGATGGGCGTCTCTCTGCTCAAAGGTTCTATTGATCTAAGGATAGCACTGACTTTCTGCTCTGTATTTACTTGCTGATTGTTTATTTATCGGAATGTATGGCTAGTTTTAAATATATTTTAGTGTTTAGATTCAGTAGCCCGGTTATTGTGGATCAGGTCAGATTTTACACGAGCTTTCAGAAATGCAATTATGTCATCTATGTTTCTTCTCTATCATTTGATTTTCTGTTTGCTTCATTTGATTTGAGAAAGAGCAGCAGCCAGCTCATTTCCGTTTCAGTTTGGTGTGGATGTCCATGTCAAGGTACTTCCGATTTCCTCAGAACAAAGAGGTTCCCAGGCCCAGGGATAATGGTTAATGATCATGCAGAAGGGAAAGGTCAAGAGCAGAGGCCAAATGGACAAGAAACCCTGGAAATCACTGCAGAAAGCATGTGGGATGGAAGAGAGTAAGAAGATGACTAAGGTTTGACATACAACACCACTGAGTATTCTGGGAGTTCTGAATTGTGTCTCCTAGGCAACAGTGTTTCAAAGAAACATATATTTTCTTGTTTCAGCCTCTCTGGAAGGAGGAGCTATCACACATTCATAAAAACTAAATGCAAACAGCAGCCGTCTTCAGTTAACATAGACGTCTCCCTGCTCAAAGGATTCTTTTGACCTCAGGATGACACAGACTTTCTGTTTTGTTGATTTAGTTTTCTGATGTCTGACGGTCAGTTTGAGAACTCTGGTCCAGACCAGTTGGAAACCATAGTACTGTCTCCACATCCACATACACATACACATCCACATCCACATCCACATCCATATCCACATCCAGGAGTCCAAGGATTCATGATGTTCAGTTGCTGTCCAGAATAATTCTCCACTATTTTGTGAAATTGCCTCTCCAATTTCTTGGTATCTCCAACAACAACAGAACCTTATGTGCCAAGACACAATAACTTCCTGCCAGATACCACCAAAGGAAAATAATGGCACCATGAATATTCACATTGGAAAATGTGAATTTCTTCCTTGCAGATGCTGTCCAAGCACCTTAGAAACCACATTCTTTTCCAAGATTTCCAGTCACCAACATGTGCCAGTATCAGCAGCTCCTACTGATGAAACAATGGACCACAGCCCTGCACCTGGACAAAGAGATGATATTTTTCCACCACATCCCCAGACTCTTCACTGACTGATAACTGATATCACACTGAGTGATAAAATGACCCAAAGAAAAACAGCTTATGCTGAAATGGTTTGTTCTGGCTCATGGTTGAAGGTATAGGCCATCATGGAGTGGGGGAAGAGTTGAGGCAAGAGAAACATAAAGCAGCTGGTCATAGAACAACTGAGTCAGGAAGAGAGTGATGACTGCATGCTGCTGCTCAGCTCTCTTCTTCTACTTATGCAGTACAAGATCTCATCTAGGGGATAGCACCGCCCTCAGTGGGCAGGTCTTCCTGACACCATTTTTTTTTAAAAAAAAGATTTATTTATTTATAAGAGTACATTGTAGCTGTCATCAGACATACAAGAAGAGGGCATCAGATCCCATTACAGATGGTTGTGAGCCACCATGTGGATGCTGGAAATTGAACTCAGGATCTCTGGAAAAACAGTTAGTGCTCTTAACCACTGAGCCATCTCTCCAGCCCCCTGCCACCATTTTTAAAAATTGATAATTTTCCACAGGTGTTCACAGAAGTCTGTCTCTCAGATGTTAGATTCTGTCAAGTTGACCAGAGCAACCATTGCAGATAAAGGCACTTCAGTGTTTCATGATGACTGAGATGAGCTTCAGGGACTCCTGCAGCAAAGACAGGCCTTCCATGGGTAGACAAGAATTTTTGTATAGTGCTCTTTTGATCAGTACTTATCACTTAGTTTTCTTGACCGATAGTTACAACATCTAAACTCATTGCCAGTCGTATTATGAAAAACTTCTTCTTTATGTTCATGTGTTGTTTGTTAAAAAGCATACATTCCCTCATCAAAAATAGCCACAGTAAAGGTAGAAGTGTATGTGGTCTCAATGACAGATTTCATAGCTATTTTTAAAAATGTATTTTTTAATTTCTTGAGAATTTCATATATTTTATATTCATTTTTATTATATCAATCCCTATACTCCTCTTAACTCCTTCCAATCCACCTTCAGGCCTGCACTCAATTTTAGTCTCTTCAGATTTTTTTTAATTGTTGTTGTTGAGTATACTTTTTTTGGCTACCTAGTTCAATTTGTTCTGCCCAAACACCCTTGGGTAAGGGAATCTCCACTGGTGCCTATTCAACCTACCAAGACCCATAACCATTCAAGAGAACCAATTCTCCCTCCTCTAGAAGTCATCAACTGACCAAAGCTCCTCACCTAAATATGAAGCCTCATGATCCCCCCCCACACTCCTTTCTGGAATGTTGGCTGGCTTGATCCCATGCTGGTCTTTTACAAGCAACCATAGCTGATATGGGTTCATGAGTACAGAGGCCCTGTCATGTTCAGATGATGTCATGAATATTCACATAGGAAAATATGAATTTCCTCAACCGCTAGCTCTTATAGTTTTTCCACACCCACTTCTGCAATAGTCTCTGAGCCTTGACCTCTGGAGGTTGGAATACAGATGACCCATTTGTGTCTGGGCCTGCCACTAACATTTGTTCTCTGCGCTTTGATCAATGTGATTTTCTGTGATTGTCTGCATTAACCACAATCTACTGCACACACACATACACACACATACACATACACACACACTTCTTTTATAAGGTCTGAGGGCTACACTAAGCAAAGAGATACAAATTTATGGAACACTTCACTTTAGTACTTTAGTAGAATAAAAGTAGTAAGTTCACACTTTGAGCATATGAGCTCACCAATCATGAGTTCTTGGTGAGCTTTTCAGTAACAAGGATGTGTTTGTTCCTGTGGAGAAAGCCTTAAATGTGATATGAAGTAGTTGGTTACCTCTGTAATCTTTGTGCCACTTTTGCACTATGAGCATATCTTGCCATGCTGATCACTATTGTGTCTCACAGAGTTTACAGTTAGATAAGAAGATTCATTCAATTTTATCACTCTTAAGAATGTTACATTTGACAAAATGGCAACAACAGATTGGGAAAAGATCATTAACAATCCTACATCCAATAGAAGGCTAATATCCAATATATACAAAGAATTCAAGAAGTGAGATTCCAGAGAACCAAATAACCCTATTAAAAAATGAGGAACAGAGCTAAACAGAGAATTCTCAACTGAGGAAATTCAGAGGGCCAAGAAGCACCTAAAAAAAATGTTCAACATCCTTAGTCATCAGAAAAATGCAAACCAAAACAACTCTGAGATTCCACCTCACACCAGTCAGAATGGCTAAGATCAAAAAATTCGTAGACAAATGGATGGATCTTGAAAATATCATCCTGAGCGAGGTAACGCAGTCACAAAAGAATGAACATGGTATGTACTCACTGTTAAGAGGTTATTAGCCCAAAAGTTTGAAATACCCAAGAGTCATTTTGCAGAAACAGTAGTTCTGAGTGTGACGTCCCAAATGGAGGGCTTAGAGAAAGGACTGAAGGAGCTGAGGGAGTGTGCGGCCCCAGGGAGGTAGCAACAGTGGCAACTGGCCTGACCCTTCCCCCCCCCCAATACTTCTGGAGACTGATCCACCAACTAAAGAATACACATGGAGGGACCCATGGTGCTGGCCACAAATGTGGCAGAGGAGGGTCTTGTTACCTGTCAGGGGGAGGAGAGGCCCTTGGGCCTGAGGGTGTTAGATCCACCAGTGTAGGAGGAGGAAAGACGAGAGTGGGTGGGTGGGTGGGAGGGTAGGTTGGAGAATATCCCATATTGGCAGGGGGAAGGCAGAGGGAATGAGGAGGTTCCAAAGGGGAGATCTGAAATATTTGAAATGTAAATAAAATATGAAAAAAAAAACCAAACCTCAGGTGACAGCAGATGTTGGCGAGGATATGGAGAAAGAGGAACACTCCTCCATTGCTGGTGGGAATGCAAGCTGATACAACCTCTCTGGAAATCAGTTTGGCGGACCCTCAGAAAAATGAACATAATACTACCTGAGGACCCAGCTATTCCACTCCTGGGCATATACCCAGAAGATGCTCCAACATGTAATAAAGACACATGTTTCCACTATGTTCATAGCAGCCATATTTATAATAGCCAGAAGCTGGAAACAACCCAGATGTCCCTCAACAGAGGAATGGATACAGAAAATATGGTACATTTACACAATGGAATACTACTCAGCTATTAAAAACAATGACTTCATGAAATTCACAGGAAAATGGATGGAACTTGAAAATATCATCCTGAGTAAGGTAACTCAGTCACAAAAGAACAAACACGTTATCTATTCACTGATAAGTGGATATTAGTCCAAAAGTTTGGTATACCCAAGATTCACTTCACAGACCATATGAAACCTAAGAAGAAGGAAGTCCAAAATGTGGACACTTCAGTGCTTTTTAGAAGTCCAAAATGTGGACACTTCAGTGCTTTTTAGAAGGGTGAACAAAATACTCAAAAGAGGAAATATGGAGACAAAGAGTGGAGCAGAGACTAAAGGAAATGTCATCCAGAGACTGCCCCACTTGGGGATCCATCCCATATACAGCCACCAAACCCAGACACTATTGTGGAAGTGCTTGCTGATGGAAGCCTGATATGGCTGTCTCCTGAGAGGCTCTGCCAGAGCCTGACAAATACAGAGGTAGAAGCTCACAGACAACCATTGGACTGAGCATGGGGTCCTGGATGGAGGAGGTGGAGAAGGAACTGGAGGAGATGAGGGAGTTTGCACCCCCATGAGGGAGCAACTGTGTCAACTGGCCTGACCTCCCGATGCTCCCGGAGACTGGATCTCCAACCGAAGAATACACATGGAGAAACTCATGGCGCTGGTCACATATGTGGCAGAGGATAGCCTTGTTGGATATAGTGGGAGGAGAGGCCCTTGGGCCTGAGGGTCTTCAATGCCCCAGTGTAGGGGAATGCCAGAGCAGGAGGAAAGGAGTGGGTGGGTGGAAAAAATAAAAATAAAGCATTAAAAAGCAAAAAAAAAAGAAGAAGAAGAATGGTCCATTTGGTGGTTTGAATTTGAATGGTCCCCACAAGCTCATATATTTGAATGTTTAGATATCAAAAAGTGGCACTATTTGAGAAGGATTGAAAGGATAAGGAGTATGGCCTGGATGGAGGAAGTGTGAGGTTGAGAGTAGGCTTTGAGGTTTCAAGGGCTCATGCCAGACCAGTCCCACCCCTGCCTCTCTCTGTCTCTCTCTCTGTCTCTATCTATCTGTCTGTCTATCTATCTATCTATCTATCTATCTATCTATCTATCTATCTATCTAACTACAGCCTATATATCAGGCTGTAGTTGTCCCCTGATGCTCCAGCACCATAAGTGTTGTCATGCTCCTGCCATGATGATAATAGACTAAACCTTTGAACTGTAAGCAAGCCCCCCAATTAAGAGTTTTCTTCTATAAGAGTTACCTGTGTCATGGTGTCTCTTCACAGTGATAGAACAGTGACTAAGACAGTGTTAGTCTCGCTGCCATAATCTCAGCAGGTAGAATTAGTGCTGAGGATGCCTGTGGTTCTCTAACTTGCCATGTTAACTCTCTTATAAAGATTCCAGTATCTTTTCTAAAAGAACAAATAGTATCAGATTTCTCTGGGACTTTCACATAAATGAAGAATGCAAGTTATAATCTACTATGTACTAAATTCCAGGAATACAGAATTTTGAGTCCTAGTTTTTCATTTTCCATAATAAATGGTACCATGTGAGTCAATTATTATGAAAAGCCTATGAGACAAACAAGGTAATTTCCATATCACAAAGTTAGAGATCTGTGCCTTAACAAGGTTACTAATTTATCCAGTATCAAAAGACAAAAAAAAACAAAGTGGGATTTGAACCCATGTCTACATCTATAAAATACCACATCGCCTCTTCTTTTGAGCTTAACTGCATGTATAAAATTCATTTGTTTTTCAGTTGCTTCTTCTAATAGAATCTTAAACATTTCCCATTAATCCCTATAAAATTTATCATGAAATCATAAATAGATTGGCTCCATGTTTATCATCTACATCAACCAGTAAACAGTAACCTCAGGGATACAGAGACCTTTGTCATGTTTTACATCTCTTTATCATCCCAGGCACTTAGACAAGGTAACAGAGACTCTATAAATGTTTTAGAAAATAAAGAGTAAGCAGAGAGTCCGCTCATTAAAATTAACCAACTCACCGGTTCCTGAGCATGGGGTGTTATGTTGCTCTTCTCCATCATTTTGAAATCCTGGGCAGAACTTAGATCTTCTCTCCCCATCTAAGCTAAACAGTCAATACTACAGCACAATACAGGCTCTCTGAAAGAAGTTCCTGTCCGTAGTGAAAAGTCTTCTTATTCTCTGAGTTAACAGCTTCTTTTCTGTTTCAGTCAGTTAATGCTCCTGTGTTGGTTACTATTTTTTTGTATAGTTTATCCTTATGAATATAGATGAATTGATCTTTTCTTCATCTCCAAGTTTTCAAAAATTAAATATTCAAAGGGGGGTTGAGGATGTAGCTCCATTGTGAGCATTTGTCTATTCTTCCTGAATCTCTGGCTTCAATACCCAACAGCACATAGACCAGGATGGTGGCTCATACTCATAATTACAGGCACAAGGAGAGGCAGGAGGATAAGAAGTTCAAAGTCATCCTTGGCTCCATTTCAAAATCAAGGCTAGAATGGTGTCCTATTCTACATAGACGTCCTTGTGTAACAGGGGATTGAAGAAAAGTGCTACACGTTACAGCTCCTAATCTCTCTGGATCACAAAACTAGCTCTTACTATAACAAAGTAAGTCCTTAACTATGTACTGAGGAAAGGAGTGGATAAGGGAATCCTCAGAGTATACGGAATGTTCTGGAACAATGTTAAAGGGAAGCACTAAATACTGTCCTCTCTGAGACAGGCTGTGGCAGGAAGTGAAGTGGGGGCATTTGCTGCCAGGGAAACTTGTGAAATTAAGCCTTCACTTTTACCTAAAGAAAGCTATAATCCCAAAAACCTGTGAGAGGAGAGAACACTGGAATGGACCAAGTGGTGTCTTAGATTCCTTCTCCAAGCTGAGTCTCCATACTTCCCCAGAAACAGCACTCACTGCAACGGGGACAAAGGTAGTCTGGAACAGAAGCAAGCAAAGTGCCAATGGGTTTTCCAGAAAATTCTAGATGTCACAGTGTAAGAAACACACAAAACTAAACCCAAATCTCATCATTCTCATCTGCCTGCAGAGAACATGTACTTTCTAACCTGTCTTAATTTAGATCGCCAATAAACACAAACCAGATGTGCCCTGGTTGAAAAATTGGACTTCACCAGAAAAACGTGGGTTATTTTAAAATAAATGGAGCTTGAAGTGCTGTTTGGTCACTACCTCTTCTTACAACTGTCTATGACTGAATTTTCCATAAAGTCATATGTAGCTACTGAATGAAGGCCTGGCTCAGCAGCTACAGTGCAGCTCATCAGATAGGTTCAGATGTGACCTGGCTTGGGAAGGCCAGTCCCTCAAGTACCTGCCTGCTGCAGCAGCAAAAATTCTTCCACATTTGATAGGACCTGGTCCATTAGCACATAAGCTCCTTCTTGCAGCTCAGTTTATATTCCTGATTTCCAGCACCAAAAAGAAAAAAAAAGGAAAGGAAGGAAGGAAGGAAGAAATGGAGGAAAGAAAAAAGAATAAAAACAGAGTGGGTGGGGTGGGGCCAGAACTCAGACATAATATAAATAAAAACACGGTAATACATCCACAGTTCTAAATGTCCAGAGCTTCTCAGTTATGCTGGGCCTGCGTTATAGTGCTCAGCATGTGGTTTCAATTCCAGCAACAAGGCACATTTGTTCAAAAGCACACTGGCTGTTCACTTCAGTCTTCACCACGCTAAGAAATGCCACAGCCTATGATTCGCCTTCAGGGGTCAAGTGTCTGGCATGTGGCTGCTACGTTATGGTCCGTATAATCTTCCAGCCTCGCCAAGCTGCAGACCTGGGATCTTTTGATGTCAAAAAGACCTTTGTATATGTAATAGGTATGTATATATACTAAACATATAAACTGGAGAAAAGAACGCACAAACAAGCCATAGACATAAAATGACTGATCCCCTCGCTCCTTCTAGACTGACTAACACACAGCAGCCATAAGGCTTTGATTTCCAAAATATAAACACCAAGTTGATCACCTTTAACTGGCCTGTGCTTTAAGACTTCATTCCTCATACTGAAGGATTGTATAATAACTTGGTGGGATCTCGCAGCAAAATCTGATACCATTTAGTATTTATAGAAACATTAATGTTCACTGTTCTCATTATTTCAACACCCATGACATACAGTCCCCTCACTTTTAGCTGAAACCCTGTAAAAGGACACAAGATGCTGAAAGAACTCCCTTGACCCTATCCCAAGAGCTTCCCTTCCTGTTCAGCTATTGAAGGTCTTGATGATGTAATGGAGTTGCTGTGTAATTTCCCCAAATCACTAAAAGTACTTGGGAAGTTTTGTTCCTTGGAACTGACTTATATTTTGGTAGCTCCTTTGAAATACTGTCTCCATCCATGGTGTCTCTTCACCATAAGGGGACACAGAAGCAGAGAAAGACAAGAAACCCAGCTGCAGGCCGGAAGGTCAACTTTTCAACTCCTGCTGTACCACTTGCCAGCCACAGTAGCTCATTCACCTTGACAGAATCTCCTGTGCCCTAGCTTAGTTAAGCTAAATTGCACTGATTCTTCCTCACAGAGGAAGTCTAAAGATAGAGTTAGACAAATAGCATACATGTGCACGTGCTCACTAATTCACCATGGTCCAAAACACTAAAATCTGAGGTTAGTTTTTTGAGGCTACCACACAAAAGAAGAAACTAACAAGAATTTTAGCATGCTAACCACAACAACCAAAATCTATACCGAGAGCGGATTCTACTTAATGCCATAGCAGAAAGTCTGTCTTTGGGTTCTCGTCTGCTCCTGCATTAGAGTACTGTTGCAACCACAAGGTCATCACACTGACTGCCATCCCATCGTATTCCATGGCCTCAGAGAAGCCAGATCTCATGAAATAGCCTGTCTCTGGTTGGCCAGGAACTCCTATGGAGAATTCATCCCAAGCCAAACTGTTCACAACAACATTAAAAATTAAAAGTGGATTCACCACCATTGCAATCGGTCTGCAAAATAACCTCATTATCAATTAACTCTCAATCCATATGCATCTAAATAAGATTCTGGTCTCTTAAAAAACACAGAGGGAAGAGGGACCCTGTGCTGGCTAGGTATGTTCTTTTTCTGTTTTGCAACTTGATACAAGTTGAAAAGGGGAACCTCAATTGGGAAAATGCCCCTGCCAAATCGGCCTATGGACAAGCTTGTTGCACTTTTTTTTTTTAATAGCAAATTGATGTAGGAGGGCCCTGTACACCACAGGTGTTACCACCTCTCTACTGGTGATCCTTTGTTCTATAGGAAAGCAGGCTGAGCAAGCCATGAGGAGCAAGCCAGTAAGCAGCACTCCTCCATGGCCTCTGCATCAGCTCCTGCCTCCAGGTCCCTGACCCATTTCAGTTCGTGCCCTGACTTCCGGGGATGGGCTGTGATGTAGAAGTATAAGAGAAATAAACCCTTTCCTCCCCAGGTTGTCTTTGGGTCTTGGGGCTTCATCACAATGATAATGACCCTAACTAAGACAGATCCAAACCAAATCTTGTTTTCTCTTCCATTTTTAGCCTACCAATTTGTCAAAAAATTAAGCTTAGCAGGTAAAGGCACTTGAGGCCCAATACTCCCAACCCAAATTCCATTTCTAAGATGCATCTAATGATAGAAAGAGAGAGAGAGAACCAACTCCACAAAGTTACCCTCTGACCTCCATATGAGTATTATACCATGTATTTACACACACGCGCACACACACACACACACACACACACACACCAATAAATAAATAAGTTTTAAGATAGAGCATCCTCTGAGATTCCTCCACTCAAATCCTTTATTTTTTTTTTCTTAATTAACTAACATATTCACAGTGAGCTGTTCAGCTTTGAATGGATCATCTTTTCAGAAAAATATCAGAAAGGATGAGATCTGGTTTCATTCCCAAGACAGGTCACCTGAATGAAGGTCACATTTAAAGAAAAAAATTAACAGTGCAATAGTCAGTCTTGTTTCCAATCAGGACAGTTAAGCCCGAATGTCAACTTGACAAATGGGGGAACCCATAAAGGAGCAGCAAAGCCCGTCTCTGAGTGTCTGTGAGGGTGTTTTCAGAGACAATTAGATTGTGACCTCTAATCTGAAGAATTTACCTAGGGGTGGATTCCATTTTTTAATTCATAATTGACAAGTAGAGTAATCTTGCAAAGTGGAGCCTGTTTCCAGAAAGCAAGTCACTAGAAACATGGTTTTTTGAAACTGTATCTCTTTCCAACCTCTTCTGTTACTGTTTCCCTTTGCTCTCTATCTGCCATGCTGTGCTATACCATGCCTTCTACCATCATGGCTGACTCCTGATGTTATGCTTTAAAACCAACATTTTCTTATTAGCACCAAACCAGCCACAAACCTTTGATCTACAATTGTGAACTGCCTACAAGATATGTTCTCTCTCCCTCTTTTGTCCAACTAGTAACTGTGTCCAATAAAATCTAAAGAATTCAACACTATTTTTCACTTCTTCCTTACTCTGTCCAGGGTGTGGACTCAGGTTCTCAAAAACTGTTACTAAAACACCACAGGGGTTTCCTGCTAAAGCTTAATTAGAATTCATCTTAATTCATAAGGCATACCCCTGGCCCTGAAATGTTACTGTAGTCCTAACTTTGTATCTTATGACATTAGAATCAGTAGATAAAGATTCTGCATTTATCAGGAGAAAAATCTTACAGCATTCCAGACCTAACTCAATATAAATGGATAAATTAAAATTAACCATCCAACTAGCAAGACAAAACTAACAAAGTAAACTGAAATAAAGCCCAAGGAATTGATAGCATTAAAAGTAGAAAATGGATTTACACTGAGAACTATAACAAATAATGTTATATATGGTTCTTTAAAAATAAAAGCAAGGCAATAAGTGTACAAAACCTACATAACCTAATTAATAAAAGAATAAGAAACTACATATACAGTAAACCAAAAATAACTGGCAAAGAGTCATGCAATCTGTCTCAATAAGGGTATGATAAGCAATGAGGGCTGTTTCTATCTAAGCTTAAAAAAAAATCACTGAAGGCTGGAGAGATGGCTTAGCGGTTAAGAGCACTGGCTGCTCTTCCAGAGGTCATGAGTTCAATTCCCAGCAACCACATGGTGGAGCACAATCATCTATAATGGGATCTGATGCCCTCTTCTCTCATTCAAGTACATATGCAAATAGAGCAGTCATATGAATAAAATTACATAAATAAATCTAAAAATAAATCACTGAAAGAGCAATTAATTTTGCCACCTACACACAAAAGGCAACACCTTACTTATGTAACTGTTCATGAAACTACAATATAAAAATCATGATATAAATAAAATTCAACAGACCAAAAGCCATGGAATATAGCAAAGACCACACACAAAGGAGAATGAAGTTATAAACTGCACACACCAAAAAAAACAAGATTTCAATATTATGCAATCAGCCTAACTTTATACTTCAAAGAAGTGGAAAGAGAAGGAAAATTTTAAAAACTATGAGAAAAACGTAAGACACAAAACAGTACATAATGCCCATGCTTCAGTGCTTCCTAGAAGGGTGAACAAGATACTCACAGGAGGAAATATGGAGACCAAGCGTGGAGCAGAGACTGAAGGAAAGGCCACCAAGAGACTGCCCCACCTGGAGATCCATCCCATATACAGACACCAAACCCAGACGTTATTGAGGATGCGGGAAGTGCTGGCTGACTGAAGCATGATAAGTTGTCTCCTGAAAGGCTCTGCCAGCCTGACAAATACAGAGGCAGATGCTCGCAGCTAATCATTGGACTGAGCGTGGGGTCCTGGATGGAGGGGTTGGAGAAGGGGACTGAAGGAGCTAAGGGGGTTTGCAGCCCCATGGAGGGAGCAACAGAGTCAACTGGCCAGACCTGCCAGAGCTCCCAGAGACTGGACCACTAACCAAAAAATACACATGGAGGGACCCATGGTGCTGGCCACATATGTGGCAGAGGATAGCCTTGTTGGCCATCAGTAGGAGGAGAGGTCCTTGATCCTGAGGGTGTTAGATGCCCCAGTGTAGGAGAATGCTAGGGAGGGAAGACAAGAGTGGGTGGGTGGGGAGCACCCTCATAGAGACAGGGGGAGGGGGTTTTCAAAGGGGAGACCTGGGAAGGGGGGAAACATTTGAAATGTAAATAAAGTAAATATCAAAAAAAATGAAAAAAGGAGTTGATATTAAAATAATTGAGCTCTGTTTTTAAAATTCTCTTTTAATATGTAAAGAACTTATTTGTCAAATGATATTTATTGGTACAAATTAATTATAATAAATACTGACTTTATACTTTAAAAAAAAATACTCTTAGAAAAATGATGGGAGCCAAATGATAACTGAATACCAGCGAACAAATTCTTCTTGTCCTCTGAGACTGTAAGCACTGCCAGTGAAGTGGGAAGATCTTGACAGAAGGCTTGAGGTGAAACACATGTTCAGATTCAAGCATAGATTAAGAGGAACAAAAGGCAGGTGTAAGGGTCCCATGACAAGGAGCAGGACATTGACTGGAGGACTTTCTATCAATCCTAACTAAAGCTATCTTAACGATATCAAGTCCATTGCTGATATCTGACTGATTGTTTAACCATATGACTGAAACTGGAATATCTGCATTCCAAGACCTTGACATTATAATTAATCTTGAAATTAAGGAGTATTGATTCCCTTTACACACTTGGATGAAAGAAGCAAGCTTTCTGCAGCAGTGAGAGATTACAGACCACACATTGTTCCAATGTAATTTTTCTCTGAGTTAAAACAGAAAAGTCAGAAAACTATTGTAGCTGACAAAATTATATGGTCCACTCTCCTGTTGTCATCTACGTTTGATCCCTTCCTTTTGCTTTTTGGAGTTGTGCTTGCTGAACTGTAGTCCTCCCATCCAGCTCCATCTATGTCTCCACCTCATCCCTGCTTGCTGAGCTGTGGTCCACAGATCTAACTCCATTTATGTCTCCACCTCATTCCTGCTTGCTGAACTGCAATCAAATTTAATGCATTCATGTCACCTGCCTGTAATCAAAGATGACTGTTTCCAGTAAGCATATTCTTCATGTGCTCCCATGTATGAGGGCTCACAGGGGAATCCAATCTCCAGCTCAGTGTCACAAATCGAATCTCACCACAGTGACACTACTCTCTGATTTTGTGAGCCAGGTGTCTTACCACATTCCAGCCTCTGGTAAACAGTGCTCTGAGGTTCCTGTCCTCAGATCATTTCTAACCTCCCTCTGTTCCTTCAGGTTGTTCATCTGGTTTACGCACCTGTGTTTTCCAGGTCCTCAGATCTCTGGCTTAATTTTATTTTGCTGTGTCTTTTTAAAAGTTATCTTTGTATATTAAGCATATTAACCGACTATAATGGAAAAGCTGGATAGGCATTCTCACCTCGGAGAACCCTAATTTGAAACCCCTTATAGAGAGCCCCTTACTACCATTAGTCACACCCACTGAAACTTAATTTTCATAGCTCAAATGAATGCATATACACACATTCTCACACATGCATATGTGTGCATGTATACACATGTACTCACACATACATGAACATGCATAACTAACATACTCACAATACACAGGAACACACACTTGATGGTTAAACATTCACTAGCATCGTGTTCACAATATATCCACTACCCAAACTTGGTGTAGACAGTGTGAGCTACCTGTAAATATTTCCTGAAAAGCTGAGCAGTGAGTCCCTGGTGACCCTGTATTTATGTTTCCATGTACTTTAACATATGTGTTGAAGAGAAGATTCGTGTTATTTGAAAATTGGATAGGGTGAAAAGTAACATTCTTTCCAGACAGCCTGTGTATTATCCAAAAGCAGGTAACTAATCCAAAAGCAGGTAACTAATGACTACTGACAAGCAACACCACGGTCAGTGGATTTAACTTTCTGGTGAGTATTTGCAGTATTCTGGATGTTGCTGAGACGGTCTGATAAAACCTGCTACACAAATTTCTATAGAGAGGAATTCCCAGCCTTTCCTCTCCCTCTCTATGTAAGTATGCTCCCACAGCAGAAAGAAGAATCGTGGTGTGGAGGAACTGAAGTGTGCGTGTGTGTGTGTGTGTGTGTGTGTGTGTGTGTGTGTGAATGTGTATTGAGGTATATGCAGGTGCCTGTATGTGAGGGTGTGTGCATGTAGATGTGCAGTGTACATGTGTAGTGTATTCATGTGTAGACGTATGTGAGGTGTTTGTAGGTGTTCGCATGTGTATAGGTATGTGTTTACAGATGTGTATGGGGCTGTGATGCACACAGAATGCCTGATGCGTTAAGGAACACCACAGGATTGTTTCCTTCCTTAGCAACTTGCCCCCCAACTCCTGTTCTTGCTCTGGATGGAACTGAAGGAAGAAGAAAACATGGAAAGAAGAAACAGAAAGGGAAGGAGGGCAGAAATATCTAGTCTGAGCATCTCACTTTGACAAAGGAACACACCACAGCCATTAGACAGCAACATAACCTTAAGGGTAGTCCCAGCTAAGGGGTCCCCTATTTTGAAAATTACTGCCTGCAAGACGGTGACTCCTGAGTACTCAGCAGCTGGTCAGATGGGCACTGTGCTTTAGATCACTGACTCCATAGCTGACAAAGTTGGGAGCCTTAGGGCAGCCTCTGTGGGTTCAGGAAATCAGAGCAGTTCTGTGGCTCTGTGCTTTTGGATGAGGAGGACTCCCTTGGGAATCATTTATTCCACAGCTTACATGTGCCTTTCAATCTCTGCAGAATTCTACTTTTGAGCCATTACTCAGTCCCTTCCCTTACTTCGTGGAAAATTAAGAACAAGTGCTGACCCCTAAAACCTTTGCTCAGGACAATCTTTCCTTGACCTAAGCTTCTCATTTCAGCCCTCCTCTTAGCAAGTAACATCAGGCAGGCAAGTTCCAGGTTTCCTACTCTAGACACAGGCTGCACATGGCCAGGAAATGTGCGCCATGGTGCTTGAGGGCACTGTGCTCAACTGAGGTATCAGATAGCACATTTCCATCTGGATATAATTTATTTACTCTATCAGTACTTTATATTAAAGAAAGTGAACCAGTGTGAAAACTAAAAGGGAGACATATTTTGGCTAAAGAATAACCTGGAAATTATTAAAGTCAAAAGCTTCTGGGTCAAAGGGCAGCAGCTTCGTGTTATTAGAATAATAGGTTAATGTTTAAGTCATGTAACCTTGTAGGGTCTCTGAAACACCTGCAAGGAAAATGGTTTTCCCACTGTTGAGATGGTAACGAATAGGCAAGCTCACTGCTACTCAGGACTCTATTCATGCAACTGGGGTTTATGAGACAGTGAAACATAGCCTGACATGAACATAAAAAAGACAGTAAAACAACACCACCCTTTCTCATTTCTCCATTTTCTCTCTGCACACTGCTACTCCCCTCCAAGCTCCTCTTTACGCCGACTTCACTTGGTTCAGCTGTTGCTAAGGACTGAGTCCAAGGTGCCCTGAGATACAATAGGAAACACAGCACCCCTCCCACAATACAGTTCTCATTACTGCATAAGGCTGGCACTGTGGACTATATTCTGTCTGTATCAAAGAGTTGCAGAACCCTGAGTTGCATCTCCGTAAGCAATATTTCTGGATGTCTGGTATTTTTTTACTTCACATCGTCATCAGCCTTAGCACCCAAAACTAAATATACACCAGTGCCTCACGATAGGAAATGCCTGCATTTCTGAAAGTCCTGACATCAAGAGCCCTTCTGAAGATGGGACAAAGGGCATCTTTTATCCATAATTGATGTAATTATCTAACCTGACCTTTAGAAAGGTGAGGTCCATCAGATTGTAATAATTTGCATTTATTATTTTAGATGCAGATGTCAACTCTCTGGCACTCTCTTAAACGTGTACAGGAAATCAGTTCAAGTTAAAGACTGGACATCCTAAAAAAATAAAATCAAAGAAACAAACGACTTCTAAGTTAAATACAATCTTGCCTTTCATAAATCGTCCAGTTGATTGTTAAACAATTGTGTTACAGTATGAACTTCATCTCTTTAAAATTTATATGAGGCTATGTTACCTCCAATGTAACTGTGTTTAGAGGTAGGGTACTTAAGGAGGAAGTGGTTAAGTGAGGACGGTCTTACTCGGATGATACCTGTAGAGCAAAAAGGGAAATTAGACTTCACATGGGCACACACACAGGCATACACATGCATATGCATGCACTGTGCGCGCGCACACACACACACACACACATACATACATACCATGTGCATGAACAAACACATACACATATGCACACAAAATAAATAAAAGTAGTAAAACATGGTTAATGAGGACTGCTCCCCAGTTTTGTTCCGAGTGAAAGGGGTCAATGGGAGAAACAAAGTAGAATGCACACCATAACAAGAAAAAAGATACAGAGGAGGGAAGAAGGAACCCTGCTCTGGCTCCCTGGTCATCCACTGTGAACTACCCATGCCTCACCCTCACCACAGGACTCCGGTTGCTGGCCCACTTGGACCACGCTCGTCTTTCTTGGGTTTACGTCACACATTGAGCTCTCGCCTATGCAAAGTAATAACTTCTTTTAAAAATATTTTATTTTTGGTTCTTAGACTTCTAAAAACTCTTTACAGACATTACCTCATCCTTTCTCTTATAAGTAGGTAACCCTGATGACAGAGTGGCCCCAAAAGCTGTTTATGTAGATTCAGGGGTAGACGTGTGCCTGAGACCTCAAAGGTGTCGGTCCTGTCTATTTGGAATGAAAGATGGGTGCACTCAACTTCAGTAAGTGCTACAAGCTCTTGTTTAAGTAGAAGAAAAATATCCTGGTGCCAGAATTAAAAATGTTAAAAAATAAAGCCATTTTGTTCACCAAAGAAGAGAAATAAGAAAATAGTATTTAGTGTATATCTTTTACCTTCTAAAAGATTGCTTTTTATAAACCATAAATTGAACACTTTATCTATGGAGGTATTTTTGTATTCTTGTGCATGTCTAAAAAATAAATATGGGTATTTCTAGTCTTGCTAAAATGTCTATAAGATCCTTACACACGTGCACATACACATGCACAGTCTTTCAGTCGTCTCCTGTGTGATGAGTTAAGCAGACAGTCTGAGGAGACACTCTGCTAGCCACTATAATGGGCTAGCTCCACCCACTGTGAGAACCACAGAGATAAAAGAACCTTTCTTCCACTCTGCTCACTCTGCTGTAGTCCTGTCCCATTTAGAGTTGGAGACACTGTAACTTTAGGACCTTACAAATGTCTGAACTCATAACATGGGAAAATATGAACATTTTATTAACTTAGCAGAGGATTCCAGCCTAAACAGACTTTTCCCTCGGCTGAACATGTGTTTAAAAGATTATGGGAAAGGATTTTGAGCTTGAGTCTTCAATTCCATCGAAGAGTGACTCCCTTGTGTACTGCTATAAGGTGTAAAAGATCAGCTCGCCTCAGCTACGTGTGGCCTCCAGGCCTCTGTCCTGTACTTACCCCATGTCGGCAAATGTGAATACCCAGAGCTGCAACCCACAGTAAGAAAGTCTTCCTTACTGCAAAACAGAGGACAAGGACCTGTAAACAACTCTTTAGAAAGAACAAAGAAAGACTATTAAGACAAAGGGCAAAATTCATTTTCAAAATAGAGGACTTTGTCCCTGAGGGACAGGAACTGAGCATCTGAAAGGCTGGCTTCTGTGAAGAGCCTGGGCCAGTGCATCACTTAGAGATGACCCAGATAATGCAAATTGGTTTACATCCATTTTCTCAAAAGAAAAATAAAATCTTTTTTCTCTGTTGACCACAGCACTTCATCCTTAGTAGAGCAATTCTGGGACTAACTGGTTTATGGAATGTTATCCATATCCATAGGGAAAATCTCCTGGAAATTGCCATGGCATGAATTAGTTCAAATCACTGATCAATTTCCTAAATGATTTCACAAAAAAAAAATTCAGCAGCACCCTTGGTAGCAATACTGCAGTGACCCAAGATGAAGAGCCACATGTGTCATCCATCTCTTCCTGTGTGTAGTGGGTAAGCACCCATCATGGACCCATCAGGTACATGTGTGCAGACCTATATCTGCTTGTGTCACCTAAGTCTCCTCTTACTTAAACACCTGAAGATCTTCCTGGCTATAGGGGAAATGTAGAAATCCACACAGCTGGTGTTGATTCTGACCAGTGCAATCACATTAACTTAAAACTGCTCCATCTCCACAAAGCAACAATCTTGGTCGATTTGAGTATCAATTCAACAGTTAAGAATGAAGACCTTGGTTCAGGAATTATCATTTTTTAAGCATCCATTCATTATTCTCCCCTTCCTGCCTCAGCTAGTCGATACCAACCACACCTCCTCAGTGGTATGCTCACATATCTGTAAATTAAAGAGAAAATATAAATGTCAATACCAACAAAGTTAGGTGGACAGTGACAGTCACATGTCTTGGCATCAATAATTAATGCACTCTCTAGATCACTATGAGGACTGAAAATGGGCATAAAACAAGTTGTGTTGTATGTGTTATGGTTCCACCTGAAGTAAGAGTATAGCTTCAACATCAGAGATACTACCTAGATGAAAGTGTCTACAGTCTGTACCACTGTGTGGCCTCCTTTAAAGTTCCTCCCCTGAAGATAAAAAGTAGTACAGCAGATAAATTCATCCCAGGTTAGTGAGGCATGTCCAATGAGAGGTCTGCAAGCATTCAACTCAAGTTCAAGGTATCTAAAAATGTACTAGAAGAACAGTTCCTCTTAATTAACCTTCAAAATAAAGGCAATGGTCATGGCACACACTAAACTTCAAATGTCCTGGGGGAGTCCTCTCATCAGTTCCAAAATGGAAGGAGAACCAGAGTCCCAACAACATGGAGTAGAGGACAGATGGGGCATTCAGCTGTAGAAGCAAACAGATACAAGAGCCTTTTTTCTTTATGAACTCTTCTTTTTCTGAATTTTTTTCATGGAGTTTCTTCCTCCAACAACTGGCATTGGGAAACAAGCCTAGTAACGACTCCAACTTTGAAGCATGACCTTGAGTGTCCAACTAGGAACACAATAAATCCTCCAGAGGTAGAATCTAACATACTACTTATGCATAACCTTGTCCAGACTGTGTTAATAGAACCAAAGCATTAGGCTAGCCCACTTCATCAAGGTAGGACACAAGCAATGATTGGAACCCATACTCTCTGTTGAAAAAGACCATGAGCCAGCCACTGAGTCGTAATCTCAACTGTTTGAAAGGCTGAGACCAGACTGAAAATTGGAAAGTTCAAGGTCAGTATTAGCAAAATTGAGAGTTTATGAAGGGAGAGAGAGAGAAAGAGACATAGAAAAGTGAAGGAGGAAGATTTGTTTTATTTGGATGTTTTGAAAGAAAGGGAGAAAATGGGAAGTCTTTTATACAAAAGCCATAATTACAGATATAGTTGCAGATATGGCTAAGTCAATATCAGTGAATTCTCTCCTTGTCTTTATTTGCCCAATCAACCACCACTCGTTCTTCTGTAAAAATAACAATAACAACAATAATAATAACAATAATAATGACAAAAATGGCCCATGGGTACTGCTGATGGGTGTCTTAAAATCACTAGAACACTCTTTAACAAACCTGAATGCCTCTGTTCTTATATAAGTCAGGAGAATTATGGTCTTTGAACTATTTATACTTTCAATGCAATGAATTGTATAATACATACATGTACAATACATACATAATACATGTATAATACATTTTAAAGGAAAACAGTGAATGAAAAAGCAAAGAAAATTGTTTAAAATAAAATTACATCATTTGACTTTTATAAATCTAATAACAGTAAATTATAGAATACTACTGAATTAAAGTACTGCAAAAATAACTAAAATATTGGCAAAAATACTGAGATTCTAAAAATATCATCACTCAGACTATTTCTGAAAGTATAAGGTCATGTTTTAACAAAACTATAAATCCAAGCTCATGAGTCATTGCTCATTTATAACATGTGAACACAAACTTTAAGAAGAAGATATCAACTCAAAGAAAAACTGCATTCTTCATAAAAGATTGGAGTGTAAAACAGCTTCAAACTAGCCAGCTATGGTAGCACACAACTGTAATCCCAGCCCTTGGGAGACTGGAGCAGGAAGATCATAAGTTCAAGACCAGCCTGGGCTACATGACAAAAACAACAACAAGAAATAGCATTAAGTTAAAATGTCTAAAATGGACATTCATTACTGTTTACAATTTTTTTACTATTCTTATTGTTAATAATGCATTGCATAATAGAAGGCTTTCCACCTCTCTAAATCTACATATTTATCTAGTATGTATTTTAGGATTCCTGGCTCCTCACGAAGCTAAGGAAGGCATGGGAAGCAGCCAAGAGTCACTGTCTCTTCCATGTAGTGGATGTGTGAGAAGCTCAAACCTCTTCAAGGGAAGAACTTCCTGCCTAGTGGTCAGTAGCATCATTGACTTGAAAGCATCTGGTAGTCAACTCTTTAGGTTAGCCTCCAGAACAAAGCAAGGAACAAGCTCTTTGCAAAGTCACTCCTGCCCAACAATGGGTCAAAGTGGAAAACTGTCATGCTTGTCCAACCTTCTTTAAAATGTTTACATAAAACCGCTTTATACTAACTAACTCATAAACAAAATCACCACACAGCTGATTTAAGGTAACCACTCAAACACTATCAGTCCTAACTCTATATATGCCAAAGGATTTTTACAGTTAGAATGCCTGTTCTGAAGCCATGAAGCTTCTATAGAGGCTTTATACATTCACTACCAACTGCATTAATTAATTGGTTAGTTGGTTAGTTATCTAGTTAGTTCATGGGTTCTTGCTGCTTTATTAACAATGTTACTGTACACAAAGTTTACATTGCAAACCATGCAACCCAGGTCAAAAAGAAATTACAAAAATGTAATGTTTTCACTAGGTTTATGGATATTGTGCTAGGCTGCATGCATAGCTTTCATTGGACAACCAAGGCTACATGTGGTCTATCAGTCACAATGTGGACACGCCTGTATGATTTTTGTGAGAGAGCTCCCACAAGCCTGGCAGGAATTTTAATAGGTCTGTATCTCAGTCTAATGATTGTACAATTGTGACTCCTTACTTTCCTGTTTATAGATATTTTATCCAAGAAACCTCCCATACTCCTGACTCCATGGTGTTATATCCTTCTTGGAAACACAAACTGTCCTGTTGTATAATGGTCAAACTAACCTGTAGAATGTCTCACCCATGTAGAAGGGTTAAATTTTTGCTTGAATTCTCATTCCTTTACTGGCAAGAGTTCTAGTGTAGCCATTATACTGAAAGGACTCTATAACTGACTTCTCACAAAAACTCAACTGGGGACATAGATCCTCACTAAACATCTAACTCTAAGAGTACCAGAGGACTGGAGATAATATTAAAATTGAATACTGTGGACCATGGCATGCCAGATTTTCAGGAAAAAGCCAAAGCTTCTCTCAAAGCACGAAGTTTCACGTATTCATCAAGAATAATCCCTAACAATGTCTTTCCAACTGAATTGAAAAAAATACTGGTAGGTTTAGCTCTACAGAATTTGCTTCTGATCAATCCTTGACATCAGCCATCTGACTAAGCAGCTCCAGCCAATCTGACACAGATGGAAGCCATTGTGGGACACAAATGGTGGCTGGTAGCTGCTGGAGAGTACTTTTCCCTCTCTCTGTCAATTCTGAATATTAATGATTCAATATAAATTTAAACATTTGCATCATGGCCCCCAGAAGAGAAAGAAATAAGACTAAGTCATGGGAACGAGAGTGTCTCAACTCTGCCAAGGATTTAGTCAGACATGGACCCTGAGAGGAAAAGACAGTATACAGTATACATGTATTGTTTACTCTCTCTCTCTCTCTCTCTCTCTCTCTCTCTCTCTCTCTCTCTCTGTGTGTGTGTCTTTCTCCTGATCCTCTTCACACTTTGGCCAGGAAAAAGCCAAAAAGAAGAACCCAACAATTTATGTAACACCATGGAATTGCTGGGAGGCAGGTATGATATATTAATATAGCACAAAGCCCCAAAATTGGGGAGGAATATGGCTCTCCCTTGGTTTCCTGTGCAGAGAACAGCTTACATTGCCAAAGAAATTAAATTTGAAGCTTCAAGAATGTACATATAAAATACAAACCAATGATATTGAACATATTAAGTGGTAAATCTCCCCCACTCCATGAGAACTAGGGTGCATGAACTGTGCATGAGAGATCACTTTGAGAATGTCCTTTGGAATCAGATCATCATTTCCATCCCAATTTTTTACTTAAAAACTTCATACTGAGATTAAAATGTAAGAAAAAACTGATACAAGGACTTCCCACTGCTACAGTAATCACTAGAACCAGGAGACAGTTAAGGAACTGGATAGAGGCATTTGGTGATTTATGATTTCATTGCTAATCGTAATTATGTAATGTTTTTTTAAATCCCAAAACAAATGTTTCTCTCTGCATAAGTTTGATTCTTCTAGTATAAAAATCCACTTCTAAAAAAGAAACTAAGATCAGGTAGAAACTAATAGTTGCCTTAAGATATAAAAAGCAGTAATTTAAAGGAGAAGCCTGTGGAGTTCTGGAAGAAGCTTCTGGAATAACCCATAAGATGTCCTCTTAGCTTTTTAATGGCAGCTCTAAAGCCTTTCTCAGATTTTTTAGGGAGTTTTGAGAACACCTCACCCATTTCTACTAATTACTGTGTAAGAAATTACCTAAACATACTCAGTATTTTAAATGGCAAGCATTTGTTATCTGATGGCTCTGGAGTCAGTTACTCAGATGCATCTGTGCTGAGGATGTGGCTCAATCTCTTCCCCAGACTACACTGAAGATGTGAGACTGGAAATGCAGTGATCTGAAGGCCTAACTGGGGTTGAGATACATCACAAGCCTAGGAATATAATCTAAAGACATTACAGATTATTGGGTTTACAACATCAAATTATAACTCACTAATGGTTTTAGCCTTATCTTGACCAACAGTTAGTACAAGCTGCAAGAAAATCCTAGAAATAGAGTATGTTCCCAGACAACCTTCAAGTTGAAGCAACCCCTGTTTCAAAACATAAAGCTTCACTACAACAATTTTAAATGATACAATTTTTAAATAAAATGCCAGTGACACCAAGCTTCTGCAAGAATGCAGAATGCTGAGAGCTCTCACAAATTCTTGGATGTGATGTAAAAATAATACAATCACTTAAGAAAATAATCCAGTAGCCTCTGATAAGAAAATTTCCAATTTTCTTAATTATTTATTTATGAAGAAAGTAATCTGTCTATGATAAATAGGCATTTCTATGTGTTGAAGTAAGCTGCTTTTAGGTGTTTGTACAAATACAAGAAAAATGTGTGTTCACAATGAAACTGATACATGGATGTGTGTGTATAGTAGCTTAGTTCATAGTCTTATTTCATGCATACAGACACTGGAATGATACTCAGCAATACAAATGGGCAAACTGTGGATAAATGCAGTAACATGAAGGAATGTCAATCAAGTGATGAAATGGGAACGTCCAAGTCAAAACTCCACATGCTGACATTGGGGTCTTTTTTTTATCAAGTACAAGTCCTTAGATTCAATAACCAACACCAAGAAAAGCAGATGTATAGAGAGAAACTGGATTTATATGACAGTCACTCTAGAAGAGCAAAACTATAGACAGAAAGCAGAAAATCAGAAGACATGTTAGTGCTAAAAGAATTTGTTTGGGAGGGAACTCTGTGTAGTGTTGATCCTTCAGCTTTGTATGTCTGTTTGTTAAAAGTAGTCACTGAAAATGAGTTTCACTGTATGTAACTTATAACTTAAATAACGTTAAAATCTGCCCAATCATGCTAACTTCTCTTAAGCCACAGTAGGGGTCTATATACTCAACACTGACACACAGAGCTGCATTAAATGGCAGGACAGACAAAGACTGAGCATCAGCCAGGTGGATCGAGTCTTGTCTACCTCTTCTTCACCCGAATGAGCTGTTTCTCACCATTAATGGAGTCATTTTCAGTGGCTGACTGAACATTCAGTGAACATCCCCTCGATCTACGCTTAACTTACACAACACTGTAGACCATCTTTCCAATTGATTCCCAATGAAGAAAGTAGGAAAAAAAAAAAACACACATGCATCCAGTCACACTTTCACTCGTCATGCAAAGAAAATGGAAGAACCACCTTCAAAATGCTCCTGGCTCACAAAATTAACCACAGCTATTGATGAAAACGAGTTCAAGTCCACAGGAAAACCACAAAGCTGGCAAGTTAAGAGTACTCTGTCTTCCCAAACAACTTCTAATCATCATCTCTCAAGATCTCAAGGCCAAAGCTAACATACCATCTACTCTTGGCTAAAAGTTTGCCCTGGTTTCTGTCCACCCTTCTGGCATCTTCTAGAGGCCGTGGTCATACTTGTCCCTAATAAACCAGTGAACCACTAAGCAACCAGTATTGAAAGATAGAATGTAATCTAGAAGTCAGAATGCCAACAGAAAGAGAAAACTATATCCTCTCAAATAATTTATAAATGATTATACATCAGCACAGAAAAATGCAGTTGTGAGCAAGACGGTGCGGCTGGAAACTTGGATGTAGCTGGTGGTGTGAAATAAAGATAACAGTTTCCTCCACCTCGACATCCATGTCCCCTGCTCCCTGACCAAGGTTTGTAAATGAAAGCTGGGTATCAGGTTCCCTTGTCAATCCGTTTCAAGAATTTCCTCCTAAGACAAGAAGTTCTAATATTGAGGCTCAAACCTTGTAAAGGCGGCTGTCTGATCTCTGCCTTGCTTCCCTCTCCCAATCTTTCATTGGGATTTGGCACCAATGTTTCAAAAATGTATTCCCAATTGTTGACACGGGAATTTTCATTCCTAGTAATGACAACTCGGTGGTGGACTGCTGCCTCTCCTGGTGGCTGATTCATACAATGTCTTCATGTTTATCACTTCAGCTTTTCACTAGCAGAAACTTTCAGATGCCTATGTATCTGAAATTAATTAGCTAGAGCATCTCAAGACCATCATACAAGCTGTACCATCGCTGTAAGATGGTCAAATATACTGCTTATATTAGGACAGCATGATTCCAGCCTCTGTGCAGTCACAGGCATGTGAATAGCCTGCAACGTGCTCCTTAAAATGAAATTCCTTCTGTCCTAGTTTCCTGTCTGATGCTTTTGATAAAATACTGAACAACGGCAACTTAAGGGAGGAAGAGATTTAGTCCCCTGTGAAGGGTAAAGCCCATCTCTGACTTGGGGTCATGAATTCAGGCTTCTGTGCTTCCACATGACCAGATAGATAGATATCCTCCACATAGTGCCATGCTTGATTTCATTATGTCATGTCTGCCTTTCTAAAGTGTCATTTACATAAAATCACATACTTTCTAGTCTTCTGCATCTAGTTTCATACGGAAAAAAGCAAATGAACATGCTCTTTAGATATATGCTGTTGTGTGTATTGTTGCGTTATTTTTGTGGTTGAGTATCCCAATGTCTAGAAATATCTATATGGCTATGCTTGTTCTCAACTTCATTTATACTGGGGTATTTCTGCTTTTGAGCTGTTTTAGTGGCCTTAAATATTTGTGTAAGAGTTTTTGCATGAGTATATACTTTCATTTTTCTGGAGTAAATGAAGAAATCAGCAGGATACAGGATTAGTGTCCTTAGGTTGAGATCAGCATGCTAGCAGGTGGTTTGTTACTTTTTTTCCCTTTTTTTAACATTTTATTCATTTTTTGATACTTTATTTACATTTCAAATGTTTCCTCCTTTCCAGGTCTCCCCTTTGGAAACCCCCTAATCCCTCCCCTCTCCCTGGCTATATGAAGATATCCACCATCCACCCATCTACCCACTCCCATCTTCCCTCCTTGGCATTCCCCTATACTGGGACATCTAACACCCTCAGGCCCAAGGGCCTCTCCTCCCCCTGATGGCTAACAAGACCCTCCTCTGCCACAAATGTGGTCAGTACTATGGGTCCCTCCATGTATATTCTTTGGTTGGTGGTCCAGTCTCCAGGAGCACCGGGGGGTCAGACCAGTTGACACTGTTGCTGCCTCCCCATGGGACTGCAAACTCCCTCAGCTCCTTTGGTCCCTTCTCCAACTCCTCCATCTGGGACCTCACGCTCAGTCCAACAGTTGCTGTGAAGTGACTCATAGGTATTCCAAACTATTGGACTAATATCCACTTATTAATGAGAACATACACATACTGTGTTCGTTCTTTTGTGACTGAGTTACCTCACTCAGGGTGATATTTTCAAGTTCCATCTACTTGCCTGCGAATTTCATGAAGTCATTGTTTTTAATAGCTCAGTGGTATTCTATTGTGTAAATGTACCACATTTTCTGTATCCATTCCTCTGTTGAGGGACATCTGCGTTGCCTCCAGCTTCTGGCTATTATAAATATGGCTGCTATGAACATAGTGGAGCATGTGTCTTTATTACATGTTGGGTATATGCCCAGAAGTGGTATAGCTGGGTCCTCAGGTAGTATTATGTCCATTTTTCTGAGGGTCCACCAAACTGATTTCCAGAGAGGTTGTATCAGCTTGCATTCCCACAAGCAATGGAGAAGTGTTCCTCTTTCTCCACATCCTCGCCAACATCTGTTGTCACCTACGTTTTTGATTTTAGCCATTCTGACTGGTGTGAGGTGGAATCTCAGGGCTGTTTTGATTTGCATTTCCCTCATGACTAAGGATGTTGAACATTTCTTTAGGTGCTTTTCAGTCCTTCCAACTTTCCTCAGTTGAGAATTCTCTGTTTAACTCTCTTCCCCATTTTTTGATAGGGTTATTTGGATCTCTGGGGTTTAACTTCTTGAGTTCTTTGTATATATTGGATATCAGCCCTCTATCAGATGTAGGATTGGTAAAGATCTTTTCCCAATCTGTAGGTTGCCATTTTGTCCTATTTACAGTGTCCTTTGCCTTACAGAAGCTTTGTAAGGCATGAGGTCCCATTTGTCGATTCTTGATCTTAAAGCACAAGCCATTGGTGTTCTGTTCAGGAACTTTTCCCCTGTGCCCATGTGTTCGAGACTTTTCCCTACTTTCTCTTCTATTAGATTCAGTGTATCTGGTTTCATCTGGAGGTCCTTGATTCACTTAGACTTGAGCTTTGTACAGGGAGATAGGAATGGATCAATTAACATTCTTCTACTTGTAGACTGCCAGTTGAACCAGCACCATTTGTTGAAGATGCTGTCTTTTTTCCACTGGATGGTTTTAGCTCCTTTGTCAAAGATCAAGTGACCATAAGTATGTGGGTTCATTTCTAGGTCTTCAATTCTATTCCATTGATCTACCTGCCTGTCACTGTACCAATATCATGCAGTTTTTATCACTACTGCTCTGTAGTACAGCTTGAGGTCAGAGAGGATGATTCACCCAGAAGTTCTTTTGTTGTTGAGAATAGTTTTTGCTATCCTGAATTTTTTGTTATTCAAAATGAATTTGAGAATTGCTCTTTCTAAGTCTATGAAGAATTGAGCTGGAATTTTGATGGGGATTGCACTGAATCTGTAGATTGCTTTCAGCAAGATGGCAATTTTTACTATATTAATCCTGCCAATCCATGAGCATAGGAGATCTTTCCATCTTCTGAGGTCTTCTTCGATTTCTTTCTTCAGAGACTTGAAGTTGTTGTCATACAGATCTTTCACTTGTTTGATTAGAGTCACACCAAGATATTTTATATTGTTCATGACAATTGTGAAGGGTGTCATTCCCGTGGTCTTAAATTTCTCTAATAACCATGTTTATTGCTTAACTGTCCCAGCATACCTTTTAGATAAACTGTCCACACATTTAGCCCTCCCATTTATTTGAGTTTTATTATTGCTTCTTAAATTGAAAGGATTTGAAACCCTATAATATTTTAGCCCTCTTTTAGATGTATGCATTATTAATATTTCCTCCTAATCTGTGTTCATATATTTTATGTGTCTTTCAGCAAACAAAATTATTTTTAACTAAGCCTAATTTACCAGTTTTCCTTTATGGATCTTATATTTGATATGTTTCCCACTCTATATGCCCAAAAAAATGCCTAATACTAGAACAAAAAGACCTTATACTCCATTTCTTTCTAGAAAACTTAGCACTTATATTTATACTCATAATCATAGTTTTGAATAAATTGCAAGTTCTATTTTGCAAATGCATAGTGTGTCATTTTAGCAGCACGTATCAGATATTATCCTTTTCCCATTAAGTTAAACACATTCAAGGGTAAGAAACAATTCCATTTCTGAGTTATCCTTTTCTTTTATCCACAAATATGATCTCCCCCCCCCATGACATACTGTCTTCATAACTTCAGCTTTATAGAAATTCTTTAAACAATATTTACTCTCTGATTGGTCCCTTTTCCTCAACATTGTTTTGACTACTAAAATACATTGCATTTCCAAGGAAATTTTAGAATCAAGTTGGTAATTTCTATTTAAAAAAAAATACAAGCTCTAATCCTGCATTGCCTTTGTAGTGGAATTTGAAGAAAATACTGTTAATTTTGTTGACTTGTTTGATGGGATTTTTTTTTTTTTTTGGAAACTTGGGAGTGTGTGGCTCTTTGCAGGATGTTTTGGTTCAGATTGGTGAAAACCAAGCCAGACGCTCATGGAAAGCCAAGGCCCTGGGCAACTATTCAAGAAACGGAACTTGTGGGCATGAATACCACTGAGCACATCCTTACCTCCCCCTCTAAGCCTCGGTTCACCCTATGATGGGAATTCACACTGTAAGTGACATAAAGCAGAAACCCAGGGAGGAAAGGCAATTGGCACTGGGGGTGACCAAAACAAGTCAGGAGCCAAGGCCCTGGGAAAGTTAACTCACCAAGAGAAATTCAGCCCATTTTAGCAAAATCTAAGAATTTCCATGATGCAGAAATATAGCAGGAATGAAGAAGCCATTCTCTGGGGGTAGAGAACACACAATACATGCCCAGTATGTGAAGCTTGGAGTTCAAAAAATTAACCTAATTATTTGAATAACTGGAGTTACCAAAATATAATATTCACTTGAACTTTGACCTGAGGGCTTTCCTATCATCCTTATTAAGTTCCTCTGAGTTCTGGAGGATCAACTAGAATTAATCCTGTAAGTATAAATTTTGGAAATGTGGACAAAGTGATTGTCACACAAGCATGAGGACCTGATTTTGAATCTTCAGAACCTGTATACATCCAGATGCAGTAACTTTCACCTGGAGTCCCAGCATTCCTATAACAAGATGGAAGGTAGAGACAGGAGACCCCAAAGCTCAATGGACAGCCCACCTTGTCTACGCAGTGGCCAACAATGAAAAGACTCCATCTCAAAGAATGGAAGATGAAGTCCAATACCCAAGGTTGTAATCTGGCCTCCACATTTGTGCTTACACACTCATACACAAACACACACACTATAACCATGCACATATACATACAAACACACACTCAAAAAATACCTATGTGTGTCTCTACCTTGCTATGCTGAACCTCTCATGAGAAGTTCTTTCTTTCTTTCTTTCTTTCCTCCTCCTCCTCCTCCTCCTCCTCCTCCTCCTCCTCCTCCTCCTCCTTTTCCTCCTCCTCCTCCTTCTTCTTCTTCTTCCAGTTACTGGTATTTTAGCTGGTGAAATATTTGAATTTAGAAAACCTTATGCCACAGATTCATAAAGAAGATTTTATTTTGCTTTTGAATTTAGAATGCATATCAATTGGAATCTCACAATAATACGTGTACTAACAATCTACAGGCCTTGGCATATGGTACTATACAAGATACACAATTCTACATTCTATGACAAGGTGTTAGTTAGCTCTGTAAAAAGACACCCCACCCCTGAATGAAACTGGTAAGAATGGGATAAACTCTCTGGAGACTCATCAAAGGTAGTTAACAATGATATAGGATCATGAAACAGAAACTGATTCAACAGAGACACCAGAAGCATGGTGAAGAACATAATCAGCTTCTGCATTGACGAAGTTTGTGTGGACCTTGATAGGTTGGTTCTAAACAGGGTATATGGAGGAGCCATGACCTACAAAAGCCAAATCTGAAGACACAACTAGAGAATGTGTCCTTCCAAATGACTTTTATTATTCAGTTCTGACAGAGAAAGTAGTTTAGGTCAGTGTGAGTAAAGACATAAAAGGGTGTATATGTGAAACTGTAAATATACAGACTTATTTATAAAAAATATCCTTAGGTATCAATGGGAAAATTATGGACAATTAAAGCAAGGATGCTGGGATAACTGAATATGAATAACTGTTTTTCACTATATATACAATTTAATTCGATGAGTACCAGTGTCTTGTCCATGAAAAAGGAAACTTTATGTGTAGTTGAGACCTCATCGACTTTTGCTTATCTTGTTTGACATATTCATTAGTGTCTTCCTTGTTCAACTGAAGTTTGAATGGTCCCATTGGTGAGACTTTATGTGTGTAGCTTCTGTTGTTACTAGGAGACACAATCTCACAGCAAACTCCCTAATCCTGTGGCTCTTACACTCTTTCCACCCTCTCTTGTGCAATGTTACCTGAACCTTAGGTGCTGGAGTCTTTTGTAGATGTACCTGTTAGGAATGGGCTCTACAACTCTGCATCTTGATTGATTATGGTTTCTGTAATGGTCTCCATCTGTTGCAATAGAGAGGTTTCCTTGGTGCTGGTGAAGACTACACTTGTCCATAGGAATAAAGATAAAATGAGTGAAGTTGGAAACAGAAGAGGTTCTCCACAGAAGAGCACACCAATTGGTTGTTCAATGGCAAATGATCATGCCTGAAAACATGCACTCGGGTAATGTTATATGGACACAACAGGGTATAATTAGAAATGGAATGTATATTCAAATACATATATTCATTCAACAAAAATTCGTTAAAAAAGAGGCCATGAATTTGAAAGAGCAGGGAGGAGTATATGGGAGGGTTTGAAGGAAAGAAGAGGGAGGGAGAAATGCTTCAATTAAATTATAATCTCAAAAATAAAAAGAAAACTAGTTTTCAAAGTTGAATAGAATTGAAGACCCAGAAATGAACCCACACACTTATGGTCACTTGATCTTTGACAAAGGAGCTAAAACCATCCAGTGGAAAAAAGACAGCATCTTCAACAAATGGTGCTGGTTCAACTTGCGGTCTACATGTAGAAGAATGTTAATTGATCCATTCCTATCTCCCTGTACAAAGCTCAAGTCCAAGTGAATCAAGGAGCTCCACATAAAACCAGATACACTGAATCTAATAGAAGAGAATATGGGGGAAAGTCTCGAACACATGGGCACAGGGAAAAAGGGGAAAGTTCCTGAACAGAACACCAATGGCTTGTGCTTTAAGATCAAGAATCGACAAATGGGACCTCATGCCTTACAAAGCTTCTGTAAGGCAAAGGACACTGTAAATAGGACAAAATGGCAACCTACAGATTGGGAAAAGATCTTTACCAATCCTACATCTGATAGAGGGCTGATATCCAATATATACAAAGAACTCAAGAAGCTAGACTCCAGAGATCCAAATAACCCTATCAAAAAATGGGGAAGAGAGCTAAACAGAGAATTCTCAACTGAGGAAACTCAAATGGCCGAGAAGCACTTAAAGAAATGTTCAACATCCTTAGTCATCAGGGAAATGCAAATCAAAACAACCCTGAGATTCCACCTCATACCAGTCAGAATGGCTAAGATCAAAATCTCAGGTGACAGCAGATGTTGGCGGGGATGTGAAGAAAGAGGAACTCTCCTCCATTGCTGGTGGGAATGCAAGCTGATACAACCTCTCTGGAAATCAGTTTGGCAGACCCTCGGAAAAATAAACATAATACTACCTGAGGACCCAGCTAGTCCACTCCTGGGCATACACCCAGAAGATGCTCCAACATATAATAAAAGACACATGTTCCACTATGTTCATAGCAGCCACATTTATAATAGCCAGAAGCTAGAAACAACCCAGATGTCCCTCAACAGAGGAATGGATACAGAAAATGTGGTACATTTACACAATGGAATACCACTCAGCCATTAAAAACAATGACTTCATGAAATTCGCAGATAAATGGATGGAACTTGAATATATCCTCCTGAGCGAAGTAACGCAGCCACAAAAGAATGAATAGAGTATGTACTCACTGTTAAGTGGTTATTAGCCCAAAAGTTCGAAATACCCAAGAGTCATTTTGCAGCAACATTAGGGCTGAGTGTGAGGTCCCAGATGGAGGAGTTGGAGAAGGGACTGAAGGAGCTGAGGGAGTTTGCATCTCCAGGGAGGCAGCAACAGTGGCAACTGGCCTGACCCTTCCCCCCCCCCAATACTTCTGGAGACTGATCCACCAACCAAAGAATACACATGGAGGGACCCATGGTACTGGCCGCATATGCGGCAGAGGAGGGTCTTGTTAGCCATCAGGGGGAGGAGAGGCCCTTGGGCCTGAGGGTGTTAGATTCCCCAGTATAGGAGAATGCCAAGGAGGGAAGATGAGAGTGGGTGGGCGGGTGGGAGAACTCCCCCATAGTGGCAGGGGGAAAGGGGAGGAAAAGTAGAAGTTCCAAAGGAGAGATCTGGAAAGGGGGAAACATTTGAAATGTAAATAAAGTACGAAAAAATGGCATATGAAAGAATTTTATATATAAGATTCGATGGGCATAAATATCTTTTAATTGTATTAGCAATTTCAGAGACTGGAAGTTGGAGGTACATCTGTGAAGCACATTGCTCAAAAAATAGATGTGTAAGCTCCACATTACCCAAAGAGGAGTTTCATGTTTCATGAGAAAAGAACCTTATGCTAGTCCATCATAAGAGTGCCCAGTCTCAGCGCTAAGGGTCCAAACTTTTGTGCTGAGGAAATGAATGAATACAGGAAGGAATAAGCCAAGCTCTGAATGGAGATGAAGGAGCAATTCAAACAACTACCATCTACCCTTGAACTCACCTAGATATTTGTTTAACCAGCTCAACTCTCTGCTGCAGTCAAAGTGTAAAACATCCTTCAAAGGCCCATGTGTTAGAGACTTGGTCTCCATATCAGCACTGTTGGAAAGCAGAGGGAAAATGAAGAAAGGAGGCTTTTGTAGGAAAGTCCTTAGGACTTTGAAGACACACCCTAGAAGATGAATACAGGGCTCTTGCCCCTTCGTCATTCTTTACTGCTTACTGGCTTATAATTGAGGGAGCTGCTTTTCTCTGCCACACACACTCAACATATTCTTCTTTGCCATAGGTCCAATGCAAAGGAAGCCATTGAGTCACTGAAAGGAGCTAACATCACTGTTTTATAAGCACACTCACTGTCTCAGGTATTTTGTTATATTGATTGAAAGCTAGTTGATATATCATTTCTGGAAAAAATACAAATTTTCCAATCCCAGAAGCTCTATCAGCACTCAGCTAGTGTATTTTCATCTTGCTTCAGGTTCCAGAAGTCAAATACTACTCTGTGGATTAAGCTGGACACCAACTGGAGAAGTGATACTAATACCAATCCATGATAGAATGTCAGGAGGTAGCCCAGGCAAATCCTCACACATATGTGGCACGTATTATTATCAATTTCACTCTACAGACGAGAAAACTGAGATTCATAAAGTTTGTTGTGGTTCAGGATGTAGTGTAGTTAAGAGAATGTTTACCAACATGTATGAAGTTCTAGATTCAATTCCCAAGCACCACATAAACTGGGAGTGAGGGTACATGCCTGAAATCTCAGAACTAAGGAGGAGAAAAGGGATAATATGAAGTCCAAAGTAATCCTCAGCTATCGAAAGTTTAAGGCCAGTCTGGACTAGTAGAGTAGATAGATAGATAGATAGATAGATAGATAGATAGATAGATAGATTTGATGTTACTTAACCAACATCATAGAGCTAATAGAAAATAAAATAGATTTGAATGAGGTCTGTGTAATCAGTTGTAGATTCTTCCTGTGGCAGGTCAAGAAACAGGCAAAGGAGCTCCCGCAGTTCCAAAGGATGGATTTCATTTCATTCCTCGAGAGTGCCTCAACCCCAAAACCACTGTGCTGTGGCAGAGTCCTAGTGACCACCATTGAGAAGGTTCCCAGTGAAACAAGCAGACTTTGTCACCAAAGACATCTAGTGCATGAGACAGGTTTCACAGTTAACGACAACTTCTGTAAAGTAGAAATAAATTGCTGTAGATTAAAGGAAAAGACAGGCCTTCTAAAGGGAGACCTAAGAAAAATAAGAGACGACCGGAAGGAAAAAAGAGAACTGGAGACAAACACCAGATTATTATTTGAAAGCTGTTACTCTGCTAAATGGGGCCTAGGGCTCTCAAGTCTGTGAAAAGTAGGTGTGAAGAAATGAGAGACTCTGCCAGTAGACAGAATGAAAGCAGCCAGCTACAACAGAGCTACCCATTGTTTGAGCCTCCTCTAGCCCACTAACTGAGGACTGACAGCCAGACTGTAAATGCTTTCCAGAGCCTTCCATTTATGTTCTTAGTAAGGCAGGTAGAAAGTGGAACTTCCCTGTTCCCTGTCTTCACCCTTCTCCTAATCTCTGGTTTCCTGATGCTCTGTTCCCGCCTCCAGTTTGCAGATGTTTAACAACACTGCTAAGTGTCTGAGTGTCTTTCTTTGCCAGGTTTTCACTTTTCACATTTGCATATTGACCATATTCACCTCCCACCTCCCTCCAGCCCTGCCCTACAAATCTCTCTCTCTCTCTCTCTCTCTCTCTCTCTCTCTCTCTCTCTCT
>JADRCH010000235.1:3337580-3350346 GCA_019843965.1 Rhynchomys soricoides
TCTCTCTCTCTCTCTCTCTCTCTCTCTCTCTCTCTCTCTCTCTCTCAAGTTTACAACCATTTGTTTTGTTTTGTGACCCACCAAAATCGATCATGGCTATCTGTGTAACCACACTTTTGGAGCCATCCATTGGAGTCCAGTCACAACTCAAAGACCATGATTCCCTCTCCCATAATATATCCATGACCAGTAGTTCAGAGATAAACGGCAAGGTCCAATGGGTCAACCCTTTTCTTTTGATTCATCTTGTGTGGACCAAGAGTAGCTAGCCATAATTATGTGAATTGGTGATTACAACAATATATTGAGTCTTGGGACTGGTGTTTCATAGTCCTCCTTTGCCCTTCAAGTGTTTCCATGCTTCTTAAACCCTCTTCACACTTGTCCTTGATCTCTTTCTTTTACCACATCATAGCTTGCATTACCTAAAGGAAGGAAACTTCAGATAGTTCATCTATTGAAACTTCCATTTTTTTCTTCCAGTAAAATAAAACAACCATAAACTCTAAAGCCAATCCTTCAGCATCTTACTGGATTAACATAACTTCACTCATAACTCAAACTCTCCTATCAGTTTAGCCAACTGTTTCCTTGGTGTCTTAGTTACTATTTCATTGCTGTAAAGAAACACCATAACCAAAGCAGTTTATAAAAGGGAGCGTTTAATTGGGGCTTGCTTACTGTTTCAGAGGGTGAATCTATGACCATCATGGTCGAGAGAACGATGGCAGACAGACATGGTGCTGGAGTCGTGTCTGAGAGTTCACATCCTGACCCTTTATAGAGTGCAGGCAAAGAGAACACTAACTAGGAATAATATGGGTTTTACAAACCTCAAAGCCCACCCCCAATGACACACCTCCCTAATGATGCCATACCGCCTACCCCTCTTCTAAACAGTTCACCAACTGAGGACCAAGCGTTCAAATCTATGAGCCCATGAGGACCATTCTTATTCAAACCGCCACATCCATCCGTTTGGAGCCATGTCATTCTCCCTGTAACCCCTGCTCCGGCAGAAATACTAGGTTTCCTCACTACCCATCCTCAGCTATAACAAACCTGTCACACTGAGCATCAGTAATGTGACATCTTTCACTCACTGATTGCCAGGTATTGGGTACAATGCCATCTAATACTCATGGATAGTTTCCATAATAGTTAGATTTGTCCAATGAACACAATAATAATCACCTAAAAAAAGAGTCTCTGTAAAGAATTATTTAGATCAGGTCAGTCTGCAGACATATCTGGTAGAAACTGTCTTGATCACATTAAGTAATGTGGTAAGATTCATCCTAAAAGTGGTTGACCTCTTTTTCTAGGTTTGGGCTCTGGAGAAGTCTAAGTGAGTACTAAGCATTCATTGTCTCTGTGCTCTTGACTATAAATGTGACTTCGGATTCCTGTCTTGACTGCCCCACAATGATGGACTATAACCTGGAGTTGTCTTTTTTCCCTAAGTTGCTTTCTGCCAAGAAGAAAACTTATAATCTCTTTTGTCATAATTAAGCTAAAGAGCATTTGCTGATGAGGTCAGAAGCTGGATCGGATCTTTTAATCCTACATTGTTACTGCCTGACCTGATCTGATCTTTGAAGTGCAGTTGGATAGTAATTCTTTCATTTACATGTAACAATATTTGCATGGCCTTTTTATGGACCTAATTGTAGGTGCTAGCACAGTGAATTAGGAAAAATCTCTTCACCACAAAGTTTATGATGTACAAGGAAACTGAAGTGAAAAGGTAAAATACAGTCAGAGTCAACTAACAGTAATCTCATAAGGAAAGGTAAGGCTGAACCTCTATAATTGATTGCTGACATACTGTCTCCCAATGTTCTTAGATTCTATTTCACTTCTTGCATCCTGCAATCTGACATGCCATCCCCCAAACTTCTGTGTGTTACCTTTGTTTCTGTGTCTTATGTCACATAAAGACAGCTCACTGCCTCCATTCCTGAATCCTCCATGGTTCAATACACCTCTGTGTCTTCCCAAACCGTATTAGGAAAAAGCTTTTAGTTGCAAGGCAAAGTCTGCTGAACCTGAGCTGCCTCATCAAAGAAGGAGATGTATTTGTTTAGAAACTATTCGAGTCTGGGCACGAGACCAAAGTTCTAGTCAATTTTTCTCTCTTCTTCCCTTTTCTGAGTTTAAGCTTCATCCTCAGAATGTCTTCCCTGAAGGTGATGGAGACCATTCTTCGTCATCTGTACCCCCAGAGTGTTGGGTTGTTCTAAAAACATCATGAACACTGAAACAAGCACCAAGAAACATCATTGGTGGATGATTGTAGCTACTTTGCATGGAACAAGGAACATGGGATGCTGCTTGATGCTGGGCATTTCTTATAAACTTGAAAGATTGGGTCATGAGAAACTGGGATGGTTTCTTGAGCAATCCTCTTTTGCATCTAAAACAATCCCTTCGTCGGCTTTCTGTCTTCATCACTTTGTTCTATAGAACACAAATTTTTGCCTTCATTTTCTGTCATTTAAGAACTAACTTTAAGCATGTCAAAAGAGAAGATCCCAGCATTCTTAGAGAGGAACTTAGACATTGTGGGCTGATTTTGTATCTATTCATTTGGTGTGAGGGTGTTCATGTCATGGTGTGTGTGGAGCATTCTACCATGTGCATCCCTGGAATCGAATTCAAGTTATCAGACATGATGGTAAGTACAAATTGCCCAGTGAGATGTCACACCAGCCCCCATCCATTTGCCTTTAACATTCTTTTTATAAAATACAGTTAAATTTGACCTGTGTTAAAAACTATCAACTTTTTTGCCTTTATTTTGTTGCTTTGTCTTTTTGGTCATTGAGTGTGTTTTTAAAAGTTTTTCAATTCCATAATGCCTGTGTTGAAAGATATGATCAGCCTTAGAAACTTGAATTTCTTGCTAAGAAATTCATCAGTTAGTTATGGTTGTATGATTCTGGGAAAATCAGAAAACAGAGAGCTACTGCATGATACCTAAATTAAAAAATACTTATTGATATATCCATAGATCAGAGCATCACTCAGCCTTAATGATGCTGTTTCCATAGAGAGCATCCCTCATCCCTCATCACAGATGCTGCTTCTTACAGTAGATAAGAACTAATGCTGAGACCCACAATTGGACAATTGCACAGGGAGAGAGCTTGGAGCGTCTTCATCAAACTCTTACCTCAAGGCTCAGGGGTTTATGAGGAAGAGGAGGCATAAGGTTTTTAAGAGCCAGAAGTGATGTATACTCCAATAAAACAATATCTTCAGGACACACAGGACTGATGCACGCATGAACTCACAGAGACGGTGGCAGCACACACAGGACCTATACAAAACCGGACAAAATCCCAGCACTGAGAAGTTGAGCTGGACACAAAATCCCACTTGTTCCCAGTTGATACCTGCTGGGAACAGGAAATTGAGTTTTCTTCAATGGAGTATCACTGGAAATATCAATAACACTCTAGGTCAGGCCCCATGCCCAGGAGTAGTTGTCCAACACAAAACAAGATCTATAGCTGTTTTGTACTTTGTTTTTTTGGGGGGGGGTTATTTTGGTTTGGTTTTTTAACTTACTTTTTTTAAAGATGGTTTCTTTGTTTTGAATCTCATTTTTTGGCTTTTGTTTTGTTTTCTGAAAGGAGATAAATAACATGAAGTTATTTATGGGTAAGGTGTAGGGAGAGGTGATCAAAATATATTGTATAAAAAATTTTTAATTAAAAAAAATAAAAATAACATGGACAAGTGTATGTAAAGCACTTGTCACACAGTCATAAGGAAGGACCAGAGTTTGGATCCCTAGCACCCACCTGAATGCAGATCTCTGGAGCAAGCTAGATAGAAAGATGACCTGAAACAGTGGTTTCTAGGTTCATGTGAGAAACCCTGCCTCAATAGGTTAGAAATGACAACATTACCTTCTGACCTGCACACACACAGGCACACATGTGCACTCACCTATGCACACATGTGCACACACACACATACATGTATACTATACACTTGAATATATCCAAAACAGTAATTCATGCTAAAATAAAAATATCCATTAAGGAAGTGAGCTGCACGTAGCATAGAGTGAATGGATCTTCTGATATCTTTAGAGGGTTCACAGGTTTCCCCTAAGTCTTGATGCTGGCTATGCTGTCACAGGAGGATCAGGAGAGTCACACTGGCCGAAGTCACTAAGAACTTCCTGTGTTTTGTTAGATAAGTAACCAAAAGTTGATTTTTCAATTAACACGGGAGTTACAGGTTTGGCTTACAGAATTTAATGTTCTAGTTTGTTGTAAAAACTCCAATAATGCTGTGGTGTGCGCTGCCTGTTTTTAGTGTGTGTGTGTGTGTGTGTGTGTGTGTGTGTGTGTGTGCTTTTTGAAGCTTCTTCTGTTTCCATTGTATGCTCTGATTCACTCAGTGAAAATCTTTTAAGGTCCCAATTTTGAACAAGAAAGAAAGAAAGAAAGAAAGAAAGAAAGAAAGAAAGAAAGAAAGAAAGAAAGAAAGAAAGAAAGAGAGAAAGGAAGACTCCTTTCATTAGGTGGTGCTGTATGAGACAGCTGAGGTAAAAGGCCACTTGAACCATTACAGAACATTGAAGTTAATGGATTCATCCAGGCGAAGGTGCCAGGCCTCTCTGTGCCCGGTTGACCATGAGAGCTGTGCTGTCAGTATTCGATCTTCACTGATGCTTGCTTCCTTCTTTGAGAGCTTCCTCGTTTCCACATCTTTCCTGTCTTCTGACACTCGAGTTCTCCAGATTCGTTATCAATCCCTGTTTTCTTGCAATCAGTCACGATTCAACAACTGGATGTTAAATTGTATCATTTTGAAGTCTCTGCTCTTTTGTGTTTTTTTCATTTTGCTTCCTTGGCATGTGTACTAGGATACATCTTTCTCATCCTATTTGAGTTTTGGAATGGACACTATTCTGAAACCAGTATATAAAAAGAACCTGAAATAAAGGCCTACGTAAGAGCAACTCAGATAAATGCTTCAATTTGCTTTCATTATACATCACAGCCATGTAACTGAGTTATTTTTTCCAACATCCACCTCGATTAATCAATGCATAGCCTACAGTTCTGACCCTTACCTGCTGCACACCATAACATATCTTTCCAGTGGTAGTTGCCAAGAGACCACTGCCTTAACCATAAATTGAGAAAGACAAAGTAACTAAGGGTTGGGATGGGATGACTTAGAGATGAGAATCTAGATCATCCCACCAAGAAAACGAGCCAGGGAAGCTAAGGTTTTGGACTGAGCTAAGGGAAATTTAAACTTAAGACTGGAGAAAGGAAGTGAGGAGTATTAAATGCGTCCCTGAGACCAGGTTCAGTAGCCAGGACTACACATAATGTGCTTCACTGACATTTTGGCTGGAGGTTTTTACACGATGGCAGATGGCCATTGCCTTAAAGAAGATGCTGCACTCATGAAACGAATTTCTCGTGAGAACAGAATAAATACATCTTGTTCTCCCCAAACAGAGGCCCTATGTTATAGAGCAGAGACTGTAAGGCAGATCTGTATCAGACAGAATTTACACGCGACCTCAGAGAAATCTACTTCTTAGAAACTCGACTGCTTGGTGAGTCTGGCTTGCTGCATTTCCAGTAAGCTCTGTTACCGAAAATGGATAAAGAATGTGGGCTTTAATAGGTTTCTTTATTTAATAGACATTGACCACCTATTTTTTCATATGACATAACCATCCTCACAGAGTCAGGACACAGCGGCAACTCTTAGCAGTGGGATGTACATGATCTAATCACTCTTCATTAAGATGAGGACATTTGGGAATGTCCTTCTGGCTATTGTCACCACTGAGAACACCAGCTGTGAAGGCTCTGGCAACAGAGCAGTGATAATTAAGACTGATAGAATGATTGAAAGCTGAGCTTTCTTTGCTTTCAATTCAGTAGGATTTATTTAAGCAAGGAATTACAGACCACCACTCAAGAATCAACCAGCTCCCAGAACAGAGAAGGTTCTGAGAATTTGAGCCAACACTGCAATCAGACAGCATTTTCAGAAAATCAATTGTGATCTAGAAAACAATTTAGTTGGCTACAATATAGTCAACCAGCTACCAATTGGCCATAGCTGAACATAGCTAATTGTTCACAGCTTAATTAATTTATTGGCTACAGGACCATCAATACCAACTGAAGCTGTTCCTGCTTTTACACTATGCATCAGTTTTGTCTCTTGGGCTTCGTACAGATGCCTAGTCCAAATCTAAGGTTCCTACAGCCAGGAGTGGTGGTTCATGGCTGTAATCCTGGCATTCAGGAGGCTGAGACAAAAAAAAAACTGCTACAAATCTGAGAGCATCCCGAACAGTGCAGTGAAGTCCATGCCAGTCTAGACCACTGAGTTAAGAACCTAACTCAAAACAGAAAAACTAACAAAAAAAATTGTTTGAGTTTTGTTCTGAGCCACTAAAATCTGCAGTGTACTCACCGGTGAAGTATTTTTAGAAATATTAAAGCTTTTTTAATTGGTTTATTATTTTGTGGAAAAAATAAAGAAGGATGAGAATGAGGAAGGGGGAAAGAAAGGAAGGAAGGAAGGAAGGAAGGAAGGAAGGAAGGAAGGAAGGACCGACAAACATTGAAACAAAGAAGAAAGAAGAAAAATCCTATTGTCTAGCTTTTTCCTGTCACCATTTTCTCTATTATATAGAAAGGAGCTTTTTTTAACCTAATATAACCTGATTACAGTTCATCCCCCTATATGCCTCCATTTTCTCCCCATTTCCCCTTACATCCTGATCCACTCCCATTCTGTTTCTCATTAAAAAACAAACGGACTTTAAGGGATAATAGTAAGATAAAATATAAGAAAGTAAGATAAAACAAATGCACACATTTGAACTGAACAAAACAAACAGATGGATAAGAGCCCAAGAGAGCCCACAAGAAACAGAGACCCACTCATTCCCATACTCAGGGATCCCATAAAAAGCCACTAGGCTGGAAGGCATAATACATACACAAAGAAACTGGTGCAGACCTGTGCAGGTCTTGTGTCTGCTGCCTCGTTCTCTATGAGTCCCTAAGTTCAGTGAGCATGTTGATTTAGAGAACCTTGTTTTCTTGATGTCTTACATTCCCTCTGGCTCTTACACTTTCTGTCTCCTCTTCTGTGGGGCTTTCTAAGCCCTGAGGAGAAGGGCTTGATGGTGACATCCCTTCTAAGCCTGAGTGCTCCACAATCTCACTCTCTGCAGAATGTTTGACTTTAGGCCTTCATATTTGTTCCCATCTGCTGCAAGATGAAGCTTCTCTAACGATGGCTGAGCAAAGCACTTACATATCTATGAGCACAGCAGAGTATCATTAGGAGGATTTTTTGCTGCCTTTATTTTTTGAGAATAGTAGACTTTAGTTTTACCCTAGGTCCCTGTGAGATCTAGTCTCAGGATTTTGGTCACCAACACAATGTTGCATATGGGTTGCAGCTAGTGAATTGGGCCTAGAGTCAAATCAGATATTGGTTGGCTATTCCCACAAACTTTGAGCCACCATTACACTGCCATATTTTGTAGGCAAGACACCATTGTAAATCAAAAGTTTTATGGCTGGGTTGGTGTTTACATTTCTCCTTTGATAACAGGTAGTGTGCAGAGTCCCTTCCTGTAACAAACATTCCAGCACGTATGTGTAAAGGCTCTTTGTAGACACCAGCTCAACTTCTCCATGTTCAGTACCTTGTGTAGATGTTGTCTTCAGCAATAGGACCTTGCCATCAGTTTATGGAAAGCAACCTATACTATAGTCTGAGCAACTGCCTAGGTTGTTTGGGACTTTCCATAGGACAGCTTGGGCCAACAATTCAATTAGATGTAACCCAAGCCTGGTACTGGGAGCTTCATTCGGTAACCAAAGATGTCCATCTGAGGCTCTGTCTTCTCTATTATTTGGCAATTTTAGTTAGATCCCCTTCATACATGTATATGTTTTAGGAAGAAGTCTACTGTATTCGGTTTCTATATTGGCCCTCAAATGAACTTAATTTTAGCTATCTTTCCCCATGTTCCCTCATTCTTCCTCAACTTCTGCCCCCATATTTGATACTACCATTCCAGAACCCCTATCTCTCCATAACTATCTATTCTATAGATCTATCTGTCTCCACCCAGTTCCTTACTCTATACTCTATACCTAACCTCTATAGTTCTATGCATTGTAGCTTGGTTATCATGGATTTAATAATAACATCCATATATAAGTGAATATATACTGTATTTCTCTTTCTGGGTCTGGGTTACCTCATTCAGGATGATTGTTTTCTAGTTCCATCATTTGCTTGCAAATTTCATGATTTCATTTTTTAACAGCTGAGTAATGCTCCATTGTATAAACATACTACATTTTCTTTATCAATTCATCTGTTATGAGATATCTAAGTTGTTTACAGTTTCTGGTTGTATGAATAGAGCAGCAAAGAACATTGTTAAACAAGTGTCTCTGTGGTAAATGGAGCATCCTTTGAGTATATGCCCTAGAATGCTATAACTAGATCTTGAGGTAAATCAGTTCTCATCTTCCTGGGGAACTACCATGCTGATGCTGATTTCCATAGTGGCTGTATAAGTTTGCACTCTCACAAACAATGACTGAGTATCCCCTCCCTCCATAGCCTCACCAGCATGAACTCTCGCTGTATTGATCTTACCCATTCTAACAGCTATAAGATGGAATCTCAAAGTGGCTTTGATTTACATTTCCCTGATGTTAAACATTTCTTTACATCTTTCTCAGTCATTTGAGTTTCCTCTTTTGAAAATTCTGTTTATACCTGTACTCCATTTTTTGAGTGCATTAATTGTTTTTGAGTTCTTTATACATTTTGTGTCTTAGCCCTTTATTGGACGATCTTTCCCCATTCTGTAGGCTGCTGCTGTGTCTGAATGATGGTATCCTTTACCATGCAGAAGCTTCTCAGTTTCATGAGGTCCCATTTATTAACTGTTAAATCTAGTGCCTGTGCTGCTGATGTTCTGTTCAGAATGCCTTCTTCTGTGCCAGTGCACTCAATGCTATTCTTCCCCTTCTCTTCCACCAGGCTTAGTGTATCTGACCTTACACTGAGGTGTTTGATCCACTTGGAGTTGAGTTTTGTGCAGGGTGATAGATATGGATTTATCTGGATTCTTTTCCATGTAGGCATCCAGTTTGGCCAGCACCATGTGTTGAAGATGCTATCTTTTTCCAGTGTGTATTTCTGCCTTTTGTATCAAAAATCAGGTGTCCATAGGTTTGTGGATTTTTGTCTGGTATTAAATTTCATTCCATTGATCAACATGTCTGTTTTTGTACCTATTCCATGCTGTTTTTATTAGTATAATTAGCTCTGTCTTATTTCAAGACAACACCGTGAGAAATTCTGGAGTTTATATAGCCTCAAAATAAAACTTATTCTTCCCTGTAACAAAGTATATTGATCATAAAAATGCCCCCCCTCAGGAGCCCAGCATAACAAAAGTGCTCCAAGACAAAAAGGACACTGCAGATCTGTTCCCTGCTAGGTATCAACTACCAGGCAAACACACACACACACACACACACACACACACACACACACAAACGGTATCATGTTTCCAGTTTCCTAATGTTACTAAAAGAATATTTATCTTTTGTGACTTTGCCAAGCTTCATTCAACTAAGCTTCTTGTGTGGTCACTCCACCCTCTCCGAAACTTACACAAGAGAAAGCCATGCTCTGTAAAACTTTGTGTGGAATTTGGATAATCTGTGGCCTCTCTCTATTTCATTCATCACCATTTTACATTACTTCACTTAACCTACATTTTAAAACTAAATGCTAGGAAGCAGAAAAGCTGTATGAAGCAGAAATTGGGAATGACCAGTGAGAAAGTGTTTTCAGCACGTGACAGGACAGCAGCCAGGACCCAAGAGGCTATGAAAAATCAAGATAGTCAACATGTACATGGAGAGTAAATGGATTCATGAGTCCTCCACCCCTAGTTGACAATTGATGGCTTCTTGGGAAGGAATAGTCAGCTGTTTTGAGGATGTGTCCACTGGTGGGTCAACACTGCTCCAAAGGATGGTCCCAAACCCAAAAGTATGGGGACCGCACAAATTGGACTTGGTGGAATTTATACAGAGAGAAAGAGGGAGTCAGAGAGATTCAAAGCTGTGGAATAGAGAGAAAGCGGTCGAGGTAAATCTGGGAAGAGTTGCAGAAAGGAGTAGAAGAAAATATGCTTAAAATATATTGTATGACATTCTCAACCAATTAATAAAAGTACTTTGAAAATCTAAATGCTGAAGTAATTACTTTTCCATTTTAGTCTGCTTGAGACACAAGCATGGTCTTGTCTCTGTGCTTTCTTTTTTATCAAATTTATTTATTTATTTACTTTACAACCCAATATCAGCCCTTCTCTTCCTCCCAGTAGCCCCTCATGTAAGTCTTCCCCCCATTCTCCTTAGAAGGGGAAGTTCCCCTCTGGATGTCAACCCCCACACACAAGCCCTCACACCCCACCCCCAACCCCCACCCACTTCCCCCCCATATCCCCAGCCTGCACATCAAGTTGCTACAGGACTAGGCACAGCCTTTCCCACTGAGGCCAGGCAAGGCTGTCCATTTAGGAGTGCAGAATTCACAGGCAGGCAGGTAGGCAACAGGCTCGGGGACCAATTGTTTGGAGAACCTCCATAAAAACCAAGCTGCACGTCTGCTACATATGTGCAGAGGGTCTAAGTCCAGCATGTGCTTACTCTTTGGTTGGTGGTTCAGTCTCTGGGAACCTCCAAGAATCCAGGTTAGTTGACTCTGTCCTCTTCGGGTCCCTCAGCCTTTCTCCCAAGTCTTCTATAAGACTCCCTAAGCTCTATCTAATGTTTGGATGTGAGTCTCTCCATCTCTTTCCATTGGCTGCTGGGCAGAGCCTCTCAGAGAACATTTATGCTAGGTTCCTGACTGCAAGCATAACAGAGGACATTTAATGGTAATTAAAGGTGTCAGATATTGATTCTTGCCCATGGGATGGGTTTCAATTTGGGGCAGTCATTGTTGGTCACTACCTAAGACTCTGCTCTATCTTTGTCCCTGCACATCTCGTAGGCGGGATACATTTTGGTTTGAAGGCTTTGTGGGTGAGTTTCTGTCCTTATCCATCCACTAGGAGGCCTGCCTGGCTATAGGAAGTGAGCACTTCAGGATCTATACACCCCAGTGCTAGGAATCTCAGCTAGATTTGCCCCCTTAGACCCTCTGGGCCTCTCCCCTTTCCAGGTCCTGGCATGTCTTAGAGATTGCCTCATCTACCAGCCAATCTCCTTTCTCTCTCCCCTGTTCTCCCTATACACACTCCCCATCCCCTCTTCTATCCGGTTCCCTCCTTCCATTGACCTCTGATATCTATATTGTTTCCCTTTCTGAGAAAGATTCAACCTTTGCTTGTGCTTTCCTTGTTATTTGGCTTTTGGAGGTCTGTTGATTATAGCATGGTTATCCTGCCATGGGCAATGTTGCCACAGTACATCCTGTGGTCCACATAGTTCACCTTCCCCTGCAGCACCCCCTTAGCAATCAGCACAAGACCCATAGCATGGCTGGTGACCTGTCTACTCCAAAGCAGCCTCAAGTATCAACTCACAGAGCTGTGAACTCAGACCTCTGACCTTGAGCAATGCATCTGCAAAAGTAGAGTCTAGAACATCTAGTCTGTGGCTCTGGGCTAGGACAATAGCTCAGCTAATAAACTCTTGCCTTGAAACATGAGGACCTGAGTTCAATCCCCAGAACCCATGGGAAACATGGTTCAGCAGTTAAGAGCTCTGATAGTTTTTCCATAGGACAATGATTTGATTCCCAACAGCTACACATAACCATCTTTTCTTCAGTCCAAAGTGATCTGACTCCCTGTCTCCAAGGGTACCAGGCACACATGCAGGCAAAGTAGCTATACACATAAAAAATAAAATAGTTGGTTTTTTTTTTTCATTGAAAAGCTGTCAGCAGGGCTGGAGAGATGGCTCAGTGGTTAAGAGCACCAACTGCTCTTCCAGAGATTTTGAGTTCAATTCCCAGCAACCACATGGTGGCTTACAACCATCTGTAATGGGACCCAGAGCCCTCTTCTGGTGTGTCTGAAGACAGCTACAGTGTACTCATACACAAAAAATAAATAAATAAATAAATAAATAAATAAATAAATAAGTCTTTGAAAAAAAAAAGGAGAGAAAGAAAGAAAAGCTGTCAGCAATGGTGTACACTTGTAATCCCAGTGCTGGAGAGGCAAAGACAAATGGTTCCTTGGGCCTCTCTGGCTCATCACCCTTACCTACTTGGTGAGTCACATGCCTGTGAAAGACTCCATCACAAAAAAATAAAATAAAATTAAGGTGGCCAGCATTTCTGCTCTTCACTTTATCTACAAAATCTAGAATCACCTGGGGAAAGACTTCAAATCACCAGGGTAAAGAGGTCTTAATGAGGAATTCTCTATATCAGGTTGGCCTTTGAGCATGTCTGTGAGAGATTGTTTGGATTGTTAATTGATTGGGAAACCACACCCTGGATCTGGCCAGCACCATTCAGGAGCTGGGTCCCAGACTGTATAAGAATGGAGGGAAACCTAGTTGGGAATAGACAAGCAAGGATCTGCAGCATCCCCATTTGAGGGCCCTTGGTCCACAGGCCACTGTTGTCCACAAGTTCTACTGCAACTAACGGAGCTAAAAGACAGAGGAATATGCTAGAAGAGTCTTTACCCATTTCC
>JADRCH010000235.1:3350356-3395231 GCA_019843965.1 Rhynchomys soricoides
GAGCTAAAAGACAGAGGAATATGCTAGAAGAGTCTTTACCCATTTCCCAAGCTGATGCCACGCAGACAATTGTCTGCAGTATCTCTGGCTTTGGAGTAACGACAAACCAGATCTTCTATTGCCTTTTTTCAGAGCCTGATTCTCCTTGGTTCTAATTTATCTACAGCCTCTGATTTTAAGAGGATGGAAGATGCACTTTATGAAATTAACTTCTCCTTTTATTTTAACTGGATTGAGAATTAGTTTGCTAGGGAAAGTGCTGATTCTTTGTGATGCTTCCCCAAATATCAAACAGCGGCATTAATGAACTATTCCAAGAGGTGTATATTAGGGCAGAAGAAATCATACCTGTTGGTGCAAAACAAAGAAGGAAATTTATCTTTTTATATGTGCTTTATACCAAAGAAAACATAAGGGTATGTAACAGTGGTCTTCAATTTCTGTAAAAAGTCAACCTGTAGAAAGGTCAAGCCATACAGAAAAAGGTAAATGTCACATTTCCATATTCAGTTCAATGTGAGAAATGTCTTCTGATCACAATTTCCCTGAAAAAAAAATTCTGTCTTTCCACTGGGAAAGAGAAAAAAGGCTCCTCCTCTGGAAATGTTCAAGAGTAGGCAGAAATTACTCTGGTAGGAAAAGCCAGGGGCTTCAACACTTTTAGTTGTTTTTTTATGTGCCTCAAACTAAAATATAGTTTCTCTGTTTCACGTCCATGAAATGATGCTATCTACTATCATTTATAACTAAAATATGCTCCATACAGGCAAACCACTTATTTAAACACACACAAACACACATGCACACACACACACATGCACATGCACACACACACACATGCACACACACACACAAGAACTCCTGAAAATTATCCCCAAATGTTCTACTTTTTGCTTTTGCAGTTCCTTTCTGGAATGGTACTGCTTGGATATGTGCCCTACATGTTAAATATAATTGATTTTTCATGTATGATTTATAAAATAAGTTACCATTTTCAAGCAGAAAAAAAATACATTGAGAACAAACCAGTAGCAGATGCATTTGCTTGTATTTTGAGTTAGCAAATCCAAGATGGCCTCGTCTCTGAGGAACAGAAAGTTTCCTGACAAAAGTTTTCATAGTAATCTGAACCAAATTTCTCTGCCATCTCTCCACTTTGAAGCACTTAAACTTCTGCATGAGTACTATTTAATAAGGCTGGTAAGAACTTTTTATGCAATTCTTTTGAAAAGAATCTTCCAGATCTGCAATTGATGAACTCACACAGGCACATGTGTGCACAAGCAAGAGTGCGCACATGCACACATACATACACACACACACCCACACACACACACACACACACACACACATCTGCATTCTAAGGCCTGAAACATTGCAGGGAAAGGCTGTTTCTAAAAAATGAAGTTATCACTGTAGGGTACTATTTTTCTGTCCACACCACAGATGATAGAGAACATTATTATAGCCACAGAGACACCAACAGACAGATGGAGGCAGCACATCTAATGTGGCATCAGAACTAATCCATCTCTTTCTTCCTCTCCCCATCAATTTTACTACTTTGTCACTAAAAATACCTCTCAACATTGACTACTAGGAAAGAACCTTAGTGTTTCTTACACATGTATCAAATATTCCTCTTAGCAATCAATGTATGTATCGTTAAAGACATAAGTCAGTTGAAAAGAGCCTGTAGAAATGCAAAGGACATTATCTTTGTGTTCCTGATGTTCTGAAGAGTCAGATCTGTGGCTGACCCAGGAGACTTAGCTCACTGACTTCAAGGATTAGGAATTGGATATTAGTTGAATTTTGAAGGACAAAGGTTATCAAAAATTACATCAAGATAATTCAGAACTAATATTCTTAATTCTAGCACATTTGGGAGAATACGGAAAGAAGATTTGAGGCTAATCAGACACTGTCTCAATAATAAAGGAGAATCAATATCCAATATTCTACTATGAGACAATTTAAGTTACATAAACAAGTAACTGTTGAACAGTAAATAAACAAGTAAATTTTTGAAATTATTCAAAAAATGTATCTATGTTTACCTTTAAAATGTTACCTTTCTGTTGTTATGGAGTCTATATGTCTGTAATTACTTTCCAAGGACATGAGGAATGATCAAATGGCAAAATTGTAAAGTATTTAATTTGCCAAAGGCTCAGAAGCTTTCAGCGCCTACAGAAAAGAAGACCTTGTCTCCTCCAGCAATGAATGACTGCCTTCACCTCAGCTGGCATCAATAGAACCACATCTCAAAGAGTCTTGGAGGAAACAGGATGTGAGGGAGAAGAGGGGGCAGACTCTGCTAGGATTGTTAGAACTCCACACAGGTGTTCAGTAACCTCTCCCAGCCAAGAACATCATGAGTGTTCTCTGTCTGGGGTGCTGTGCTCAGTCCTTATGCACTGCTGAGTAAGGATATCTAGGCATAATGTTATTGTGCCCTATGTAAATATTATCCTTGTGTTATTCAAATACTGATATCTCTGCACTCATATCGTGTTTCAATCCAGACATGGGATTGTTGTGTTTATTCTTAGACAGTTCTGTCTCAATTTTGTAAAAACATTGACCCTCACTCATTTTCTGCCATGGCTTCCAATACAGACAGAGCTTTAGACAGAACATATGGGACTTCCAATTCTAGGAGGGGTGGAGAAAGAGAAGGGAACTGAAGGAAGGAGCCACAAGGAGAGGCCGAGAAAAACACCTAAAGCAGAGAAAGCTAGAACACTAGTAAACTGGAGGTATTAATTGGGATCATGGCTGGAGAGTTTAGCCAGGTTAGCATAGGGTTAATATAAATCAATATTGCCCAGCTATTAAGATGCAGTTTGAAGTAAATCTTGTTTTCTCTGGGTGGTTATTGGGGACTAACAAAGGTAAAGAAATTACAGCAGCTGGATTAATTTTCTATTTGCATGTATATTTAAAATAATTCATTTTTACAAGAGTGTTCCCTGTCTGGGGTGCTGTGCACTGTCCTTAGGCATGCTGAGTACGAGTGCTCCTTTCTGGGGTGTTGTACTCAGTCTTTAGGCATGCTGAGTATTCGAGAATGCCAAAAACAGGAATAAATTTGGTTAAGGTGTCAAAAGGAAATTCAACTGACTGTAGCCAGGAAACAGGTGTTTGGTTTGAAATAAAAAGAGTCAATCCATCAAGGAAAAGCCATAATAAATATTGTCAACTCTGAGGGTTTTTCATGGGTAAGAAAGTTTTGAAATCCCAAGCATAGGAAGAAGTTCAAGAACTCAAATTTAGCTTAATAAGATAAAGACATTTTAAATTCTAAGTGCATCTTCAGATTAACTCCTCATCTGACATTGACTCATTAAATTGCCTATCATGGAAACTGTCTTGATAGAGTCTGGACAGTTCTTTGCCAGAGATGTGACAGGGGGTCAACTGTTCGATGGACCCCTGTGTATGTGCCAAAGTACTTTTTCAATTTGAATAGAGGACTTTAAATGCAGAAGTCAAAGGACAAAGAAAGAGGGAAAGGGGGTATACTTCATAAAGATCAGCACAAGTCCACACCAGAGTATGTGTATGCCTACGTGCATACCCATACACAAATATTCAAAACCAATCTTAAGTTAGAATTAGCAAAAGCTTTGAATGGAAGCATAAGAAATTAAGTCACCAAATCACAAAGGGGATGTTCTGTCTATCAACATGCCAATGTGGCTTGTGAGGTCCAGGCTGTACCAAGTAGATGAGCCCAATCAGACAACACAGGATCACATTGCTAAAGCACACCAACGAACCTTCCCGTTGTCAAAAAAATGAGCCTGAGACAATGTCCGTATTTTTTTATTTTCCCACAATGAAAAGAAACATCAGAATAGAAACAGAGCACTTTCATGGCAGAGAAGTGCGGTGGTTTTAAGACATTCCTCCAAATTACTTGGTACAAATCCCATCTTAGGCTGGGCATGTGCCCTCCCCAAAAATCTGGTCTCCGCTCTCTGATTGAGTGGCCAATTGAGCAAATAAGCAGCAATATAGTGCCAGTTTCCACACCCGACTTCAACAAAATTGGCAGTTTCCACATCCTGACTCTCTGACTTCCTGACCCATGAGACATTCTTCCTTGGAAACCAGCCACCACTCTAAGAAAGTTCAAGTACCCAGCAGAGAGGCGGGCCTCGGTGAGAAGAAACCAGGGGGCTGGGCCTCTGGCTCCAGCTAAATTCTTCACCAACTGTCAAAGCCATCTTGGAGCCATTAGTCAATAACCTTGGAAGTCACCTTCCATCCTGTCAAGCAAACACAAGCCTTGAGGGGCTGAGAACTGAATAAGTAATAACTGCCTTTAAACAGTTATGTTTGGAGCTGGGATGATGCACAACACTAGATAATCAGAATCAAAGCTGAGATTGGGGGCTGGGGAGCAGACTGGGCAGCTATGGAGCTTGTTGTTCAAGCATAAGAACCTGGATTTGGGTCCCCAGCATCCCTATAGAAAGCTGGACATGGTGGCTGTAACCCCAGTACTGAGGAAGTAGAGACAGAAGGATCCCTGAGGCTTACTGACCAGCCCATCTAGTCTATTAGTGAGTTCTAGGTTGTGAGAGAGCCATTCTCAACAGCTAAAGAGCAATACAGGAAGGATGATGAGCTCAGTTGTAGCCCCTGTACATGCACATGTGGGCATGCACACTCACGTGTGTGCACCACATGCACAAACACACAGAAAGAAAGGAACTAACATCATTCACCCCCATACATCTCTAACCTTCGCATATGGAGAGCACCCATTTCCCACCTTCACAAAACTGTATCTATGGAACTACTTTGTATCAGGGTAGCTTCTATTACACAAGGTATACCATACTACAGGGCAGTTTTAAAGATCTAAACGAAATCATGGTGAGGTTATTTGAAACCTCCATAGCAGACATTGAAGAATCCATGACAAAATGATCATGGGGGTCATCAAGCCTGAGGGTTAGGGATGATATGAGCACAGAAGAGGAATATTTTCTCACATTAACAGCAACCAGAGCTCCCCTTCCTGTATCAGAAGAATATTCCAGAATAATATTTGTACTCTCAAATACTTTACAACTCATTCAGTCCACACTATTATTTTAAACTGTGCATTGTATCAGAAATAATAATAGATGTAGGTCTCGGAATTTTTGCCCATCTTCTTCTTGCATGTCTTCACAAAAAAAAAATTAAAAAATAAAAGGCACCTTAAAAACCAAACTACACAAAAATAAATATAGTATCACTATCTGTAAAAGCTTATTTAGAAGCAACCTTCATGGGTTTATATATCCCATATGGCCATCTGCTCTTGGATCCACACTGTGATTACCCAGGTCTTGCTCCACAGTTCATACTGTAAAACTCACTTGTCTTAGAGAATCTGAAACTGTGGTAGAGGTAGAGAAAGTAAGGGACCATATGGAGAAGTCTTCAGGACCTTGTTGGTGACACTAAGGGAGCAGCAGAATCAATAATCATAATGCTTTTTGGGGACCTTCAAAGTGGTATACTTGGGTCTTCCTGAAGTGTTTATAGATTTGCTCCAAAATGGTTTCAAAGCATCCAGTATTCTTCTATCACTAATGTAGTTCACAAAAACATTGTTCATAAACCTCAGCTGATAGGCTTCTCTTTCTGGACTACATAACCTCCCAAGTTTTTGCCCTGGAAAACATCTATTCATTTGTCAGGAGCCAACTTGAGTGAGATCAACTCTATACAGTGGAATTTAATCTTCTCCTAGGCCCGAGCCACATTTTCTGGAAACTCTTTTCTATGATACCTCTAGTGTCCACTAGCTTGCTCTGTCATTCCTTTGATTCTAGCAGAAGTCAGGTGGATGCTTGCTTAGTGAATGAATCAACAAATTAGAAGAGGGGAGATTAATATGTGCTGAATTAGTATTAATAGTCCTAGTGTTTGTTCTGAGCCAATTAAAACGTATACAGGGAGCAAGAAAAATCAGTCTAAACCCTCAGTATGCTAAATAAATGTCTCCTTCCTCAAAATGCCTGCCTCTGCCCAAACTCCTGTAAGAATAATAATAAAGGTGTCATGATTATTTTTCATTGGCATAAATCCTCTGGATATAAACCCAAGGAAAGGAGCTACAGAAGTTATCGCTAGGTCAGAACACATCTGTGTATGCTTAGTGAGCATCTTGTATTTTCCATCACACCTTGCTACAATGAGGAAATCCACAGTAGTCAGGGCCCAGGACTCAACCATCTTTATGACCTCTTTACACTGTAGGGATGAAAGTCAGAAGAATGCCTCAGGTTTTCCATGGATCCCCAAGTCCTGCTTAGCTTCAGACATATCAGGCCACTGAAGACTATTTCAGAATCCATAGACAAGGCTTAACCAGAAGCAAACATAAACACTTTATATAATGCTTGACCAGTATGAAGAAAAACTTCATGAACATACCCATAGAAAATATCTGAACTATGATTTCAGCTTCCAGTGGGCTTCTGAAAGCTTAAGTAAATTCTTATTTAGATTTATAAGGACTTTCTTTGGCCAGTTTATGTCTTGTTGTAAATTCTATAGATTTCATCCAATTTTAATAAAAGAAAAAGTTCAAGCTTTATATTGTGAAAAGAAAGAAAATCCCCTGCCTCTAAACTGTGTTTTTTGTGAGACAAAAATCTATTAAATTGTCATTCCCTTGAAGTTATATTGTGCAGTGAGTTTCTAGAAAATGTATAAGGTTAAAATAATACTTCTCTCATAAACTAAGTAGTAGGAAAATCTGACAGGTAATTCAATCATTTGTTTATTCAATAATTAAATAAATCATTACTAATCATATACCCCAGGCAATAAATATTGTCTCCAAGCTGATTTATACTCTATCCTTCAGGAATGATCAAGCAATGGGGTGAGTGCTGCAACCTGAGTAGGCACTCAGGCAATGCATAAACAGAAAGAGTAATTAGCCACCTGAGAAAGCAGACAGTACAAGACTCAAAGGTGGGAGAGTGACACCAGCAGCAGATATCAGAGTCCTAAGACACAGTCGGGAGACTTTGCAGGGAAGCAAATGAGTCAGAGAGTTCAAGAAACTCCAAGATTCATTCTCACAGACTGCATTCTTGAAGAGGTTAATTAATATTCAGAAGACAGAGTAGCTTCTGTGGAGAAGAGACACCAGTGAGCTCAGCTCCTTGTCAACTCTGGGCATCCAGGAAATACGAATCTGAGTGCAGAATAAATATAATGACCATAGCTACCTATGGTTCAGACAGTAATTCAACACAGAAATCAAGACTGAAAGGAATAAGAGAAGGACACTAGTGAAGACGTGAAATAAATTTGAGAGAGAAAATATGTATGTGTGATAAGAAAATAAAAACAAACTTTTAATTGAGATGAAAGCATCCTCTGAAGGATGGTCTGAAGGTATGAGTGGAGAAGTAACTCAAAATGTATCATGGAGGAGCAAAAAGTATGAACTTTTAGGTTAAAATATAGAAGAAAATCTTCTGACGGTGAGTTAGGCAAAGCCCTCTGAGATATGACACCAAGTATAAGCCACAAAGAAAAAAGCAGAGAAGCTGGACTCTGTTAAAATCTAAAGTATGTTCTTAAAGGATGTTTTAAGGAAAGTAACCATCACATAAAGAGGGGAAGAAACATCAGTAAATCATGTCAAGAATAAAGAGTGCCTCCAATTCAGTAATGAGAAGACCCCATGTGAGACTTAGGTAAAGTTCTAAGTAGAAAGTCTGCAAAGCAACTATAAACACGGTCAACAAACACATGGAGAATGTTCAACAGCATAAGTTACCAGGGAAATGCCAGGCAGATCATAATGAGATACTGTGCCACACCCTGGGCATGCAGCAAGAAGGATGGATAACAAGTATTGTGACAATGTGGATGAGTGGTGCATTTGGTGCAATGCTGATGGGCACATAAAGCCATGTTGGGGGGGCATTGTAAATGACACTGCAGAGTCTGCTCCGAAGTCCGAGTGGCTGTCCCTTTCCTCTGTTTGGCTCTCATTTTCCTACTGTGCCTATTATGTGTGAGATGCTTTGGATCTGGAAGATCCTCCAAGCTCATGTGTTGAAGACTCAGTCCCCAACAGAGTGGTGACAGAATCTGGATGGCTCACATGCCATCTATGATGTACTCCAGTGACAGACTCACAACTGCATGGACCACTGGGAAGTGGAAGACCCTTGGAGGTCAGGCCTAGTGAAAAGAGTAGTCACAGAGACACAGTCTTAAAGGGTGCATTCTCATTCTCTCTCTCCCTCTCTCTCTCTCTCTCGTTAGAGACTGAAATCATTAAAACTGAGAACTAAAACTAAAATTGTCCTTTCCCCTTTACACTGATTTTCTCAGATATTTTGTAACAATGACAGAGAGGTGACCAGCACAGATAGCAAGCATTTGGATTAATTTTTCATTTTTAGTTTTCCCCATGATTATTATTTTTATTCTTTAATCATTTTTTTATAGTCCAGACTTTATCCCCTTCCGGGTCCACCCTCCAATTGTTCCACTTCCTACATCTCCTCCCCCCAAACCCCCTGTCTCCAAGAGGATGTCCCCACCCCCATCCCACCAGACCTCTCCACTCCCTGGGGCCTCAAGTCTCTTGAGGGTTAGGTGCATCTTCTCTGACTCAGTCCAGATCTGACAATCCTCTGCTGTATATGTGTTGGGGGCCTCATATCAGATGGTGTATGCTGCCTGGTTGGTGGCTCAGTGTCTGAGAGATCTCAGGGGTCCAGGTTAGTTGAGAATGCTGATCTTCCTATGGGATTGCCCTCCTCCTCAGCTTCGAGGGTCAGTCATGTAGGCCCCTGTCTACCATAGCATCAGTAATAGTGTCAGGCCTTGGAGCTTCCCCCTGAGCTGGATCCCAATTTGGGCAGGTCACTGGACCTCCTTTTCCTCAGGCTCTTCTCCATTTTTGTTCCAGCAGTTCTTTCAGTCAGGAACAATTCTGAGTCAGAGTTTTTGACTGTGGGATGGCAACCCCATCCCTCCACTTGATGCCCTGTCTTTTTTACTAGAGGAAGACTCTACAAATTCCCTCATCCTGAAGTTCACTCCAAAAGTACAATGAAGACTCAGGGAGAGTCTCAACACCATTGCCTCCCCATAGGCATGCTCCTATTACAATCTCCTTCGTCCGAGAAGTACATCCCCACACTCCTGAGTTGTTGTCTCACAAAGCCCAGCACTTGGACTCACTCTCTCCTGGCATTGTGCACTCTTTAAGCATGGACAGAATGTATAGCAGCATGTGTCTACAAGCACAGACTTATACAAAGTATTTTTACTGTCTTAACACAAGCTCTGTGCCCTGCCTATCCATCCCTTACTCCTCCTAACTTCTGGAGGCCAGCTATTTCATAATTGCTTTTTCCATAGAGTAGCGTGATTGAAAGCATGTATGTGTAGCCTTGTCAGACAAGCTCCTTTCATACAGTAATTGGGATTTTTCTATGTTTCCATTGTTCACTGGCTCCTTTTTTAAGCAATGAGCAATATTTAGCTGTCTAGATGTAGCACTATTTATCTATCCAGATCCTGAAGGACATCCTTGCATCCAGTTTTGATTAAAAATTCAACTATTAATATATAATATAATGTGTATATATAATGTTTGTGTTTGTAGTGTGTATATGCATGTGTGTATATGTGTGTATTCATGTTTGTGTATAGAGATAGATGATGATGGAGGATGGATGGATGGATGGACAGACAGACAGAGAGAAAAGTAGATAGGTAGGTAGGTAGATAGATAGATAGGTAGATAGAGATAGAGCAATAGAGATAAACAGACATTTGTTTGGACATAAGTTTTCAACTTTATTATTAAATACTATGTGCTATGTAGCAAGCAGATTTTTCAAAGCACCCTTGAGAATGTTCCATACCAAAAGATGCTTTTTTCCTAAATTTTAGTTAAGGGTGGCAGAGGAGACTGATTTGTTATGGATTGAAAATGGCTTGAGAAAAGTAGGAATGAGAGCGAGGTTTATAGTCTCACTTTGGTTTCAGATAGGAGTATTTGAGCAGAAAAAAAGTGAACAACAGGGTCTGTGAGAATAAATCCTGGTCTTACTTTCTAAATGACTTCCAAAAAGTGCGTGCCACAGATTTGGTATAATATCAGATGAGAGCAAGATACTCCAAAACTTAGAAGTCTAAGAGGTATCTACAAGGATAATTACTGAACAACTGCACAAAAGAATAAGCGATAGGGGCTGAAAAGATGGCTCAGCGGTTAAGAGCACTGACTGCTCTTCCAGAGGTCCTGAGTTCAGTTCTCAGCAACCACATGGTGGCTCACAACCATCTGTAACAGGACCTGATGCCCTCTTCTGCTGTGTGTCTGAAGACAGCTACAGTGTACTCATATAAATAAAAATAAATAAATTTTAACAAAAAGACTATGAGATAGTTTGACACTTTCTCTACATCTCTCATCTTCAGTGATTCTAGTAGCTGCTGGTACACCCGCTAACTTGCCTCTCCCCTCCCCGCTCCCTGATAGCCAGCTGCACCAGAGCCAGCCCACCCTCCCTATCCTGCTCTTTTTCATCAAACTTCGTGAACAACTCCAGTGACTAAATCTAGGAAAGATCTGTTCCTAGCAGTGAGTATCCGTTCTCCTGGAGTCATCTCAGAAGGCTGAAAAACTGCAAAGCAGCTTGAGAAGAAAGTAATTGCTCTTAATCTTTCCCAAAATTACAGCGTTTCTAAGATGGGATGAAGTAACTGGACAGTGTGTTCAAGACCACGGTGTATGCAGAGGCGTGCGTTTGGGGCAGGGCAAGGGGAATTCTGGAGAGAGGCCCCAAAAAAGCCGAATAGCACATTTGAATTCACATCTTTGTCCATATTTACTGGAAATCTCAGTAATAAAGCGAAATAAAACTTTAATCCTAACAAAAATGGGTTTTTTCACCTCCTTTTCATTTTTTAATTTTCTTTTCTCTCAGTCCCTGTACAGTCAGACAGAATTTCACACTGCCTCACTGCAAATACCATCTTTTGCCTCCGAAGGTTTGGTATGATTATTGTATTTTTGCATGATATTTTGTTATATTCATAATATGCTGGGGGGAAGCTTACATTTAAGTCAGAACATGGAGCATTAAAAACATTAAGGGGGCTGGGAAACATCAGAGCCACAAATCAATGCCTTGAATATGAATGGCCAAAACAATCCAATTAAAAAAATAAAACCAGGCCATCACCTTAGACGCTGACTTGGTAGCTAAGAAAGTATCAATACAAATATTATAAGAAAGAAAATTCAGATAAGAACTTTCATTCTGTCCTTCCCCACACTTCCTGATAACTTACATAGAACAGAATAAACAAACAAAATGAATCAAAGCAGACAGAAGAAGTAAAGAGCTTTCCAACAGACAACTCTGGATGGGGTACTCAGCAAGGAACAATAAAAAAATTAATAATGAACTTGGACACTATCAGATTCAAGAGTTAGTCTGGGCAAGGATTGGAGTTATTATAAAAAGCATTTTTGCTTAGAGTTCAGCATTTTGGAGCACGCTTGGTGGCCAAGTTTGGCGACTTGACATCAGCCTCATAAAACTGTGCTTGGAAAGTGGTATGATACTCTGGAGATCGCTGCACTGGTTTGGCAGACTTGGATATTTTTTATTAGAAAACATTTCCATTGCAACAGCGAGTACAGTTTTAGGGAGATCAGATCCAATTTTCAGGACATTTATGATTAATATTTTTCATGACATATCCTATGTCAGGGAACTGGGATCCAAGGCTCTGTGTGCTGTGTGTCTACCCATGTGTGCATTGAAACTTAGAAGGTAGATTTCTGCTCTTGAAGCACCGGTCCATCGGCACAGCACCAGCTGCTGTGCGGAAGCCAGGACAAAGCCAGACACTCATTAAGCCTGATGGTAGGGATGATCACATTAATTCCTTCTTGTTTACGCACTAAATTTCTTCCAGATTGATGAGAAAAGAAAGCGCATGAGACAATAAATACTGAGAACACTATGTAATCAATCTGTTTCAAGAGGACTTATGGATGCAGTGAACACATGCAGTATGTGTGTACACATGCAGTATGTGTACATGGAAAATACACTGAAGAGACCCATCCCCACATAATACACAAAAAATTCATGTCCACAAATTCAATCTAGGGCTGGAGAGATGGCTTGGCCGGTAAAGACTAGGCTTGCAATCAAAAACATATCAATCTAACATCATAATGAAGTAAGGTTAATTAGACACAGCAGCATGTGCATAGAGTCACTGTTAAGTACACTTTGTATAATGAAGGGGGCTTTATAAAGCTAATTAATTAATAGCAAATAATTGCCCAATACCGTTTAATAAATTCATTATGTTATGAGAGAAATGGAGGGTATCACAAGGATTTTCTTAGTTGTGGGACCAGATATCTAAAACATATAATTAAGGCATCTGAATATGTCCTTTGAGCCTTCCTAATTCCAGACATTACCCTCCTGTTTTCTGCTTAAAGGGGGACTGGCTCTGCAAAACATGTACCTTGCCTATTTGGTAAAGAAACAGAGCCTGGACACCAAATCTGCAAGTTGCAACTCATTTCCGGGGCAATGGGCTATGCTGCCTTAAGTGGGTAGTTACAGGTAACATTATAATGGGCAGTAACAGAACTGCAGGGGAAAGCGCCACAAATGAGTAGAGTGAGCAAAATCTTAAAAGAAAATTGTTTCTGTATTAGAAACAATACCTCTTTGTTTGTCTGGAACAATCCTTTGGGTGCTTTGACAGGATAAACTGGTTTCAATTTCTGCTAAATAATGAAACAAATCAAGATTGACTCTGGGAGATGCAAATTAATCCAGCCATCTATGAAATGCAAAGGAGGCATCTTTCATGGGGAAAGCATGATGAATTGTTCAGTCACATACATACAACTCTATCTCTCTAAAAAGACATAATGGCCCTAGAAAGACGTCTCAGTGGCTAAGAGCATCTGCTGCTCTTAGGGAGACCCTACCTGTAATTCCAACACACACACACACACACACACACACACACACACACACACACTTTAAATCAATCAATCAACAAAAAGATGTGATCCATTATATATGGTCACAATGGAAACAGAGGAGTTATAAATCAATGGTTGTCCTTTCCAGAAAAGCCACAGAGGACTCAAGTATTAGTTGCTGATGACCTGGAACTCTTGGGTCTATGCATCATCCAGTACATAGGATGCTCTGGAACCAGTGATCCCAGATCTTTCTCTTCATACTAGAGGCTTCAGTTAAATGCACAGACTCAGCAAATGCATTTCACGGTGATGAGTTTTGGAAATGATGCGTTGATAACTGCACAATGAATGAAATTAGAGAGTAACATCATCAGCCATGCTTGTCAAGGCTGAAGACAGCAGACATTCTAATGGCCAGCACTGACCTACAGTGAGACCTCTCTGATGAGCAGAGTGCTCACAGTCTGCTAGATGTCTCCTGAGATTCTCACATCCTGAGTTTCACAGCTGCATTTGGTCCCTTTCAAGGGAACCTTAGCTGGCTCATGGGGTGTTCATGGGGTGCACAAGGAATAAGAAGAACCTTGTGTAAGTAAAGGCTTTTCAAGGCTAGGTCAGAAAAGGTATAAGGATTTCTGCATTGGCTGCTCTTGGATAGCTCTGGGGAAACCAGCCACTATATCATGGAAGCATACCCATGCAGAACTGGGGCCAGACCATGGTGGGAAGGAATTAAGGTTGCCCACCCACCAGTAAATAACATATCTGCATGTCACAGGAAGAAAACATCTTGAACACAGGTACTGAGGCCCCAGGCAAGTTTTCAAACATGACTGGGCTCACATCTCAGCTCTACCTCCTGAGAGAAAACAGAGCATGAACTATCCAGCTAAATATCTGCAGACCCAGGGACACTGTGGCAGAAATGTTTATAGTTGTGTTGTCCCATTTTGTTTTATAGTAAACTGTTTCCTCAGAAACAATAAGTAATACAAGTGGGTTTTGTCCTTTGTGTCTGGGCATCCCTGTGCATCTGAGTTAGGTCATCCTCCTGTTTCCACAATGTCCCACACATGTCTGCTCAGTCACTTAACATCCTCTGTGAGATTCTCTGCATCCTCCCCAGATTGCAAGCAGGTGGAATATCCAAGAGGTTCTGTCTCTCCAGATTCATTCCAAGAACACAATTAATGCCTGACAGATGTATTTATTGCCTACAACATGACAGCTGACTATGTCTGAATTGAGTATGTGAGAATAATGAAATTGTATGGTACCTCATCCACTATGGAATGTCAGGGAACAGGTAACTATTGACAAAGCACCACTTACTTCAGGCTGATCACACCTTCAAGAGCAATCTCAGATCAGCATGAACCTTTGCAGAGAAAAGTGAATGGATGCTGACCAAGGGCAGGTTCACTTAGAACTCAGTGAGAAAATGCCAACCACTTGAAAAGCAGCTCACTGTAAAGGCTAGTGAGGGAACACTAACTGATCTAATGAGACAAGTTGCAGTCTGATGTTCTTTCAGGTTGCCTGAGATGCAGTGGCTGGCAAAGCACAGCATTCTGAATGGAGCACCATACAGACACACCAAAAAATGGTTACATTTCACAGGAAATGGTGAGTTTATTCAAAACAGTCACTCAGAAAGGCAGTTCCAGAGCTGTATGTTTTTCTCCTGAAATAGCCCTGGAAGGGGCAGGGGCACAGTGAAGATCTGTGCAACAACTTGAGCATCCAGAAATGTTTCAATATCTTTGACTAACTTTCTGTGTGACTGAGATGAAATTGCACACAAGCACCAGAACAATTACTAAGTTAATTCCAGGAGCAAGGTAACTTCAGGCCTGTCTGCTCCTAAGACTACCATTTATATATCACGTATATTGCAAACATCCATTGTAATAGTCACCCAATGTCATCCTGTCTGCCATCCCACTTCAGGTTTGGAACTGAGAGACCTCTAATTTACAATAGGTAAAACCACACCTTACATTTCTCAGAAAGACCCTATTTGTAGCTAGAGAGATGGCTCCATGTTTAAGAGCACTTGCTGCTCTTGAAGAGAACCTGAGTATAGTTCCCAGCATCCATAGGGCAGCTCACAACTGTCTGTAAGTCCAGTTCCAGAGGATCCAGTTCCTTCTTCTAGCCTCCAGGGGCACTAGGCATGTATATGGTACCAATACATACAGAAAACACTCATACATATGAAATTAAAATAAGTATTTTTATTTCCTTTTGAAGGAATAACTGAAATAGTCAGGCTATAAAAGAAGAAACAGAGTTGGTATCTTGGTCCAGGCTCCAGATGTCCAGACTGTGCACGTAAGACATTGTAGAAATTGTGCCATGGGGTGTCTTCCCCTGATATTCCTCTCAGAACCAGACGTAATCAAAGCATGATGTCTGTGAGGGGATATTATTTTATTTATTTGACCTTCTCTCAGTCCCTCACTGGAAGACAAGCTGATAAATTACCATCAGTGAGTCCAGCTTTAGCTGCCAGGCCATGAAAGGTTCCTGCTCATTTCTCCCCACTGGCATCCAGTCTCTACTCTATAGTGTCTTTGCAAAAGCAAGCTTTCCTCATCATTCATACGCCAGTTGCTGAAGTATTGAGAATCATAAATATTGAACATACTTACTCAATTTCCAAATCCATAATGATCCTATTGTGCCAAATTCTGGTTCTATGTAATGCTCTTGAAATTTCCCCTGAGGGTTGTATATAATAGAATTTAGTGTGATACTTGGGTTAAACACAGAAACCTTTATCAAAGGATTTCAAAGCATTTTCTGACTTAGGTAAGAGACTTGTTGAAGGCTACTCAGCAAACCAGCAGAGTGGGTCCAAATTACCTAACTCTGAATTCTACTTTGTTTAAAGCACAGTTCTCTGGGGTATTTAAGTCAGCACTAGAAGAATTCTAGGATGTGCTCATAGAAGGTCAAAGATTCATTTCTATCCATTCTCAGGAAGTGAATGATCATATAAAATTTTGGCCTTCTCCAAAAATAAAAAAACCAAAAATGGTCTTTTCTTTTAGAATAAAATGCAACAGAATTAATCTTAACCTACTATGGAGAAAAGGCCACCTTCATCCATGGAACTGACAAGAATATGTTATCGTAGGAAATAAGTCATTGACACGAACTAGATCTTAGTGGAGAAGATTTCCAAATCTTAACTCATCCATTGATAATTACCAAGATGTATGTGATAAAAGATTGAGTTATTATGCTCCTCCATCTTCAGTTTGATGCACAGCTTGACAACTGCTTCAATATATAGAGAACTAAGATCTTTATTCTTAAATTTCTATCAATAAAATCTGGAGATAGACATTTCAGACACAGGCCATGTTTTGTTTTCTTATTTCTCATTTCTGAGAAGGAATTCTCGGTTACTCATTACATATCATTTTTCCCTCCACTTATCACTCTTATCATGAATCATATTTTGATTTTGAAACAAATAAAGTTGTCACTAAATGGAAAGAGTGATTCCCCCAGATTGTAGACGGCAGTTTTAAGAATGCATTCCCTGATAACGAGTGACACAGAGCCAGCTGTTACAATGATCCAGCTCATCTGGGGAAACAAATGCTGACTCTGAACATCTGGGACTGGGGGTGGGTAAGGGGCATGCTAGACACCCCTGGACTCTGCTCTTTCAAACCAATCTGGACAAGAGGAAACCAGTTCACATCCTTGATCAAAATATTGAGACAAAATAACAATAAACAAGACAGCTCTAGAATAAGATTAATGATCATACTTCCTAAGCTCTGAAACTTCTTGAATTTCCCAACATTCAACAATCAGGAAAGAAAGCAAGAAAGTACAGCAAATGTAAGTGAATTTTTGTCACCCAGATAGTCCCTGATAGAAAGAGGAGTTGTGTGCTCTGAAGGCATGTCTTAAATAGAATTCTTATTGACAATAAATACAGTCAAAGGTCCTCCCTGATAGTTTTCAGAGCTTAGTGAAAATTCCAAAAGGAATATGAAAAATGTGTTAGTGCTAATGTTACATCTACAGTGTAACAGTGGCTAATGTGCTTGGTGCCCAAATGCTCTCAAGTGACCCTAAAAAATAAGACTATATATAAAGGCAAAATTTAAACGAAAATAAAAATAGAACATTTGCTGATATCTTGACAAACTGCAACTAGCTTTTGCAAAACTAATAAAAGAATTCAGGAATTCATGAGAAACACATAACTTTCAACTAAAAGAAGTCAAACAATGGCATCCTTAAGACCTGGTTGCAGTGAATCCCTTAAACTAAGCCTTCCTTAGAAGACATTTTCAATAATAGATTTTAAAGCACTTGCAAAAAAAAATTATCTGGATAATATATCTTGTCTATAAACAAATACTCCTATTTTTATATTTATGTCAGTCATTTTTGCTTCTATGCAACTTTAACCTAAAATTAATTGACTTAAACCATTAGAAATTTTAATTTTGTATGAGTTTGTGGTTAACTGAGCAGATCTGCTCTACATCATCTCAGCTGAGGCTTAATTGTCTAGTATGGCCTCAGTCACATGCCTGGTGGTTGGCAGAGAACTTTTTCTTATTCTATAGTCAGTGTTCCTCTCAGCTTCTAAACTGATGCTGTAATGTCTCTTTCCGTCATATGGCTATGATTTTTCTTTCTTTATAAGACTTCTGAAGAACATAGAAAAGCAAAAAATATAAGTATTCTAGTTTGCTTCTATTGTGATGGTAAAACACCTAAATCAAAGGCAACTTAAGGGACAAAAGATTGTATTTCAACTTACATTTTCAAATCACAGTCCATCATTGAAGGAAGTCAGGACAGGAACATGAAGCAGAAACCATGGAGGGGTGCGGCTTATTGGGTTATTCTGTGACTCATGCTTAGCTAGCTTTTTCATACAGCACAGTCCCACCTGCCTAGGGAAAGGTGCTGCCCACAGTGGACTTTGTCTTGCTACATCAGCCATCAATCAAGACAATGCACCCAAAAACTTGACCCTGAAACATTCTGATCAAGGCAAGTCCACAATTAGTGCTTCTCTTCTCAGTCTACCCAGACTGTATCAAATCGACAAATTACATCTAATCAGAACATCAGGTACTAGGAAATACCAAGATTAGTGTGAGAGATGCCTAGATCATTATATATATTCCTTAATTTATATCTCAAGCCAAAAGAAAAGAACCAAAAAGTTTCCATTTGTTTCATCATGTCTCATGAATATGATTTAGACATGCCTCTAGTCTTTAAGGAAAATAAATGAAGCTAAAATTAACACAACAGAACCTGAGATCCATGATAGACAATCTGTATTTATCTCAACATGGAAAACAAGGAGTTTCTTATAATTCAAAAAACAAGTAAGTTCACATTTTTATAATACTGTTTAGACATTACAGATGCCAAAAATAATTCAGGAACCCTGCTAATGTCATTAGAGTAATGAAAACTGAGTGTTCAAAAGGCACTTGTCATAGGATGGAGGCCATTTTGTGTCCCATGGTCTAATCAAGACTACCTCATCGCCTGTAAGTGACCAGAAAGAGTGTCATTATCAACTTAATGGCAGTTCAAATAATCTCTGACAACATAGGTAGGAAATGTCTTTCATCACCTTTCCAGATTTCTTGAAATGACAGGAAACACTGTTCTGTTATTGTAGTGTTAATGCAGTTAAGATGGCAATGGCCCCATAAAAGCAAAAGCAGAGTGTGAGATTTATAACTTGCCATGGTCACTTTTGAAGACTATATATATTTGATCGAACTCCTAACCAGAGTTGTAAGGCATCTCTTTCTTGTCAGTGAAGCTGTTTTCACTCCATCAAAGAACTAGTTGTTCTACACTGATGCATACGTCAGCCCACGGTTTAAAGCAAGGCTCTGGGCGTGGGGTAAGGATTCTCTGTGCATTTTTTCACTGATGCTTTAAGATAGCATGTTTCTTATTTTGCCTTTAAAGCCACTCCTAACATGTTCTTCCAACTGAGCAATATGTCATAGAATCTTCGTGAAATGTTTTTTTTACCTTTAAAACACAAAATAATAACATATAATTTTGTGATATTTTCATTTAATTCAATAATTGCTTCCATATTCTTAGGCTCTGTCTGGCCAATGTCAAACTGTTTTGATTATTAGCTGATGAGAATGAGGAATTTTCCTGCCCCTCTACACCATTCAGCTTTCACCTAATAGCAGTTATTTCTTCTGATAACACAGCTCGCAAGCACTGTTTAACTATTTAACTCATATGCTTCAGCTCTCTGGCTTACTGCAAAGTGACCCTATGGAGTAAGCCCATCTCTGCTCCAGGAGAAATTATATCTGTTGGCAGCTACCTTGTCCTTCAGAATTCAAAAGGAAAGAGACCACCGTGATTGCAAAACCTTGACAGTGCTCTTATTCTCTTGAAAATATAAAATCTGCAGGCAATGTTGTGCATGACCTACTCCAACCACCTGTCAAAAACTGTGGCAGAGTCGAAACTTTTTGCCAGACTTTAAAACGTTTAAAAAGACACCTTGATCAATGGAATCATATTGAAGGCCCAGACATGAATCTACACACCTCTAGATAACTGATTTCTAATAAAGAAGTCAGAAATTCACACCAGAAAAAAAGACAGCATCTTCAGCAAATGGTGCTGGTCAAATTGAATGGTTCCACGTAGAAATATCTAAATAGATCCATACTTATCTCCCTGCACAAAACTCAGCTCCAATGGATCAAAGACCTCAACCTAAAACCAGATACACTGAACGTGATAGAAGAGAAAATGGGGAATAGTCTCGAACTCACTGTCACAGGAGACTTTCTGTACACAGCACATTTAGCATAGGCACTAAGATAAACAATTCATAATAAGACCTCATAAAACTGAGATGCTTCATCGTGACAAAGGACATCATCACTCTGACACAGCAACCAGAAAAAAGTTTTACCAACTACACATCTGACAGAGGGCTAATATCCAAGGTATATAACAAACTTAAGAAACTGAATATCAATAAATCAGATGATATAGTTTTAAAATGGGGTACCAATCTGAACAGAGAACTTTCAGAAGACGGAACTCAAGCAGCTGAGAAACACTAAAATGTTCAACGTCCTTTGCCGTCAGGGAAATATCAATCAAAATTACTTTGAGATTCCATCTTACACCTGTCAGAATGGCTAAGATCATTAAACATGTGACAGCTCATGCTGGCCAGAGAGTGGAGCAAGGGGAACCTTAATCTATTTCTGATAGAAGTGCAAACTTGTTCAGCCACTATGGATATCAGTGGGGGGGGGGGGGGGCGCGGAAGATGGGTATTGATCTACCTCAAAATCCAGCTATACTATTCTTGAGGTCACAAAGGGAGGAAGACTTGGGGGAACTGGGAGATGAGTGTGATCAGGTGCATGGTGGAAAAACTTTTTAAAAAGTGACTCAAAATGACATTCTGCCATATTGATACAGTGCCTCACTCAGCAATCAGAGTAGCTTCCTCCTGCAGCAGATGGGGACAAAGACAGAGACTGAGAGACCTTGGAACACTCGGCCCTAAATGGAGTATCTCCATCAAAGCCCTCCCCTCCAGGCTCAGGAAACCCTGTGAAAGAGGAAAAAGAAAGAGTGTAAGGGCCAGAAGGGATGGAGGGCATCTGGAGAACAAAACCCTCTAAATCAACAGAAACCGTGCACATATGAACTCACAAAGAATGAGGAGCATGCACGGGGCTGAACGGGGCTTCATGGGGCTGCACGGAGCTTCATGGGGCTGCACCGGGCTGCACCAGATGGGGTCCAAGAAATGAAAAGAAGTGGACACATGCTGCCATCCCTAACCTAGAAGATAGCTCCAACTGACATTACCTGCAAATGGAAATTTAGTTTCCTCCAAGGGAGGAACTACTGAGGATGCAATTGCTTATAACGGTAGGCTGCATGCCCAGCCAAGAGAAAAACAAACTCAGTAACATCTTTGGAGATTCCTTGTCTCATAATGTTGTGTCGGAGCTTTTCTTTTCTTTCTTTCTTTTCTTTCTTTCTTTCCTTCTTCATTACTTCTCCTCCTCCTCCTCCTCTTCCTCCTCTTCCTCTTTCTTCTTTAATTTTATCTTATTTTATTTTTAGTTAGTTTTTATGTTTTTCTTCTCTCTTTTTATCTAACAGGCCCTTTGTGTATTTATTATGGCTTCCAAGTTAACATTTGGATGGGACTTCTGAGTGTGGAAATGAGTAAGTCTCTGTTTCCTGGGTCTCCTCTTGGGCTCTTTTCCTTCAGCTTGTCTGTTTTGTCCTGTTCTGATGTGCTAGTTTTGCTTTATCTTATACTTCATTATATTACACTTTATTTTATTATTGTAGTTAGAAACCTGTTGGTTTCTAATGAGAAACTGAAAGGGGGTAGATACACTTAGGGGAGGTGGGGAGGCCTGGGAGGAGTAGAGGGAAGAGAGAAAAAAGTTTCAGGTAATTCAGAAGCAATTCGAAATATAAAATACCATTAAGAACTCAGCATGTAACGCATAGAAGTACGGCTTATTTCCTTATGAATACGTGCACTGGATTTACGGTGGGTTTCTGTGTGAAATATACATATATTGATTTTATGCAAGCACCAATACATACCAAAAATAATTTTTAAAATGGGTTTTTCTTACTCAAAGAAGGAATCAAATTAAATATAACCAGGACACTTTATTCTTGTCTTTGTGTCTGATTCATGTTTTTCCAAAAGATGAAAATAATAGAAACAGAAATTTATGTATTTCAAGTAGACTTCAGATTCCTCCGTGAGGCTTAGGGATATATAGACATTTTGCCAACATCCACAGAAGAAAGACTCAGAAACTGATAAGCTTCCATCAGTAAGAAGGAGTGTGGCCCAGAAGGGGCCTGAAGTCTCATCCTGGTCGAGTGTCCTGAGATAGAGCCACCTTGCTGTGTGTTCTTTTAATTAACCCTCACGCCCTCTCTCCTCCCCAGACTCAACAACTAATAGCATTTCAAATCAATTTTAAATGAGGGCACAAAGAAAATTATGACAGTGATCCCTCCTTCTCTCCTCACACATACACAGCCTATTAACTGAGAGCAGGAGCTGTGAAGCTCACTCTCAGCCCTATTCCTATTAACCAGCGCTGACTCAGGTGTCATATCTATGTCTCAGTGGCCCCAGTGTGTTAGACTTTATTTTCTTGCATGTTGGCTGAGTCTAGAATGACCTCCCGGACTTTTTTTGCTATATCTGTATCTAGCATTTTTACCTTAAGGAAGCTTGGATTTCTGGAGTCAGTACTGCCACTGGCCAGAATTTCCAGGTACACTTGACCTGAGACTGTCCTGGGCCAAAGAAGTCAGCCAAGGCTCGCAGCAGTCCAAACTCTGCTGCTCACAAATCTCATTGAAATTTTTATTCTAATACTAAAACTTTCTACTTGGACAGTTCCGGGTGTCAAATTTCACTGCTGGTTGGGGTTTCAATTCCATTTTTGAATCATGTGACAAATAAGTTCCACTGTTGCATTGTTTTTTAAAAAAAATAAGGCTTGTTAGATAACCCAGGCTGGCCACCAACATTCATCCTCCTGCATCAGATTCCCAAGAGCTAGGATTGTAAATGCATGCCACCATATCCGGTGTTTCTATCTTCATGTCATGAAGAAAAGTGATAAAATTAAATTTAAAAAGATTCATGTCTTTTACTCTATCTTATTTCCAGTGGAAATGAGGATTAAGTACCATTACAGGAGCAAACAATAAGAAAGAAAAGAGGGAAATGATGGCACAGGGTATAGCCCAGTTGGTAAAGTGCTTGCCTAGCATGCATGAGGCCCTGGGTTCAATCCCTGCTACCACATAAGCAGAGCATGGTGGTAAAGTCCTGTAACCCTGGCCCTTGGGAAGTGGAGGCAAGGATTTCTCTTGTGCTGGGTCATCCTACACTATATAACTAGTTCAAAACCAGTCTTGGCTGTGTGAGATCATGCCTCAAAGTAAAAAGGAAATGTTCCTACCATATGTATGCAGAGAGTGATCCTTAATAAAGCGTGGAATGATCCTTCAGAAAGACTTGCCTGGCCACAAAACCATCACCTAAAAAGAACAAGCTGTCATTGTTGCTTCAAACCCAGAACTTTTAAAATAATTTTTAAATGATGACCTCTTCATTCTTTCTTAGTGTTTGTGTGTTCTCTGGCAGAGAAGTTAAGTATTATGATTTTTCAATGTTGTTTTATTGACTGTGTTGGTGTGTTTGTGTGTGCATGCGTGCGTGCATTCCTCTGTGTGTGTGCACGCGAGCGTGTGCATGCACAAATGCTCACATGTGGCTGGAAAAGATTAAAAAACTACAGGTCATAGCTCTGTTATCATTATTATTTGACAACAGAGGTTATGCTAAAATGTTTATTTCTGAAAAATTCAAACCACATCTTGTTATCTACAATGTAATTATCAAATTATGTAACAGAGATAGTGTTTTGTTTTGTTTTGTTTTTACCTGCTCTAGTTTCTTTCACAGGGGCCGCTAGTCCCTGAGGAGGTCAGTTGGTTCACACAGACATGTTAAAGTACGCATGTGCTCCATGTGCCTGACTCTAAAGAATCCCTCCACTGGTTGTCAAGTAGGAAAAATCAAAAATCATTCTGTTTGGCCTTCCAGGTTTGATATTCCTGTCAAAATGTCTGTCTTCAGTATTCACTTAAACTTCAGCCGGTTTCTTGCAACTCAAGATCCAGGGACAAAAAGCAATGCTGCCATCTAGTGGTTCTCATGTAGATCTCTCATAGCTGAAACAAAATACCAGACAGAGGCTGCTAAGAAAGGGGTTCTTTTGGCTCACAGTTTGAGGATACAGTTCCTTACCCTGGGAAGGCATGGCAGCTGGAGCATGGTGTGTCTGGCCACATCACATCTGCAGTTGGAAAGCAAAGAGATGGATTCTGGTACCTGTGTTGGTTTCTTTAGTAAGTCTGGGAGCCCAGCCATACAATGGTACCACCATGTATGGCCATTCTTCACTCTCCTACTATTAAAATCTAAAAACTCCTTCCAGGATGTGCCTTGAGGCCTGTTTCCTGGGTGATTCTGGATCCGTATTAAATACCACTCAGTCTAGCCATAATCAGAAAGTCCTTACTTGTGGTTGGGATGTGTGGACTTCTCCAAAGAAGGTAGACACCAAAGTTCACTCTGCTTAGAAAGTCCATATCAGATATTTGTTTTGGGGAAAGTTTGCTGTCAAAAATGGTAGTATAATTTCCAATAGATTACTATTTTAAATATAATAAAGAGGGCAGGAAGGAAAGGGCAGTATTTCCTACGGTGTTCTCAGACTAATATTTTTTAAAAAACTAATTGTCGCCTGAGAAGACAGTTATATGTAAAGATATAGGTTTGTTCAGACCAGTTGAGCATGCCCAAGTCATTAGCAGGCATCGTCTCTGTAGACAGTGGGCAACAGTCAAGGAAGGTTTTCTACACCAATCACCTGCGTTTGAGATTGCCGAGAAGCATTCATCTTTATTTATACATTAGCCAAGCAGAGTAAATCACGGGAAGCAAGTTTTCAAGCTGATAAGGAAAAATAACAACAAAGGTAAGCCAGGATTCAGATGGTTCAAGGGACCTCACTTAAGGGATATAGTTAATTTTATGTGTTCACATGCTTGGCCCATGACATGCTCAAGTACCTGGTTGTGTCTATGAGGGTGTTTGTGGTAAAGACTATAGTCAAACTATTAGCCAGACTAAAGAAGACCAGACAGAGCCATCATGGGCCCAAATCTTTCAAACCTTTGACCTGACTAGAAGGAAAAAGCAATGGGAGGTTGAAATCACCTTTTGCCTATTTGAGCTGGGACATCCGTCATCTCTGGACCTCCATGTTACTTACTGGCTCTCAGACTATCAGACATGCCTAGATCAATCACATGTGCCAGCACTTTAGAGTAAACAAGCAGTAAGCTGTCACACTAGCTCTGTCTCTCTGGAGAATCCTGACCACTGTCACAGACCCGGAGTTCCAGCTCTGTAGCTCACATCTTGCTGACCACACATCTCCCATCTCCCTGTGGTTGGTTCTCTTGTTTACCTTTTCCCTTAGAGTTTTCAGTCCCTATTTTTGAATTTTTGTAAAATCATTTTAAGGTGAGGGAGGGTCCTTTGAGAGGAGAAGGGGGAGGTGGTTTGCATGTGTGTGTTTGCACATGTGAGAGCACATGAGTGCTTGTACATGTAGAAGGCAGAGTCTGAGGTTTAGTGTCTTCCTACACTTTATTTTATGAGGTAGGATCTCATGATGAACTCATGAGCCTGCAGGTTCAGATAATCTAGGCAGTCAGCTTACCTCAGTTTACGTCCACTTACCTCATCTTCTAAATGTCAAAATTACAGGCCACAACCACCCAGCTTTGTATGTGGATGCTGGGGATCTGAACTTCCATCATCAAACTTGGAAGCACTTTACCAATGAGCCATCTCCTGAGCTCCTGGCTCAGGGATTTTGTACAGATGTGGAACCTTATCACTAGAAGCACTAGATGCCTTCTGAGGTGACAATCTACACAAAGGGCAAGGAAGGCTCCTACCTCATGTGCATATTAGTGTACAACACCTAATTCCCTGGATTGCTCAAAACTGGCCCTGAAAATGGTAGAATATTGTCCAATGTTCTCAGACTTCAATGTTAAGACACTCTCAAGATGATGTGAAGTAAGCATCAGATACAGGATAAAATATCAAAGCTCTAACAGGCTAAAATCTTCCTCAAATATTGAAAAGATTATATTTATTCTGCCCTAAGACTAGTTGGTCAGACACCAATGGTCTCTTCCGTGTGTCTGTCTCTCTCTTGGCCTGTCTGCAAATGACTGTAGCACAGAGATGCTGTATAGTAAATGTTTTTATTTTGTGTTGATGAGTGGTTTTGCCTAACATAATGTACATGCCTGGTGCTCATGAAGATCAGCAGAAGGTGTCAGAGCCCTGGAAAGTGGAGCTACAGACAGTTATGAGTTCTCATGTGTGTGCTGGGAACCAAACTCAGGTCCTCTGCAAAAGCAGTCAATGCTCTTAACCTCTGAGCCATCTCCCCACCTCGAATTGAGAGACTATTAGCCAAGTAAATATAACACTCATCTCTGTTTAAGTAGGCACACACGCTCCAATACAGATGATCTTGTTCAATACTCCTTGCTGTCATTCCTTGAACATTTCCTATGTCCTTGGTGCTTCCATAGCATCCCCATGCAGTAAGCCACAAGGTACATGTCCTTGTCCTTTACTCTTCAGAGAGAAGACAAGCAGGGATCTCAGGGCTCAAGTTGGCTTGCAATGGAGATTTCGTGTTTCTCCATGAATCTTTTTGTCCAAATGACAATCTATTTGACCAAACGTTAGCCCACTCATCTCCCTGTCCCTCAAAAATCACAAAAACTAAAACTAAAACAAACAAAAATGAGAGCACGCATGCACGCTCACATACACACACACACGCTCAAGCACACGCACACTCACCCACACATCTCACCATGAAAGCTGTTATGCTATGTCACATACAATACATTCTTTTGTCCAAACAGCGTCACTTGCAAATGTTTATTGCCACGAGTCATCAGTCTGGTTCTAGGCCCCTGGCTTCTGCTACACTTTCTATACTGGACCCTGACCAGGGCTCCAATTGGAACAATATCCTGTTGTTGCCCTGTGTCATGGAGACCCTGCAGCTTCAGTTCTGCAGAACTCGCCCCTTCATGTGCTCCATAAGTTCATAGATGGTGTGGGCTAACACAATGCCCTGGGTCTGGTTCCCCCGGGTTCATCCCCAGCTACGTTTCAGTACCAAGTTTACTAAGTACCAACACATTAGATCTAGGATCTTATTGACAGTTATCCAGGTCACCAGTCAGTTCAACAATTACCTGGCTTCTCCATCAAACGCGTCTTCTTCCACAGAGCAAAGTCCATCTCCATGAAATTAATTAACCTCCCCTCAATTCAAGCTCAAGTCTATTCAGTAAATTAATATGAATAGCTCAGAAAGTTACTCGAGTTCTCTCACAGAATTCCCTGAGGATGTAAACCTCCCTGTCTCCAAGAACATCAAAACTTCCATTTAGAAAATGAGCTAATCTTTAAGTGAGCTTCACTGGACTCTCTAGCTTGAGGCAGGAGGAGCTTGGATGACCACAACATCGTGCTTTGAGACTCTGGGATTTTCTTCCTCAGCCCTAGTGTTTGAAGCCTTTCACAAGCAATAAATCCTTTAAAAATCTAACAAGTAATTGTTGAGAGGTTGGAACAAAAGCCATAATAGTTGTGAAGCCTTTAATATGTGGTGGAGTAAACCATCATGCTTGCTGTTCTGCGAAGCGATCTCCATCACTATGACAGACAATTTTTAACGCATACTATGAATTTGGCACTGTATTGATCGATTTGAGGCATATACATCCATGCACCCACACATCTTCATCTCTATCCAATGGAGAAATCCAATGGAGGGGTTGAAGAGATGGTTGCGGGTTGGAAGTACTGACTGCTCTTACAGAGAATCTGGGTTCTGTCCCTAATCTCCACATGGAGGCTCACAAACATCTCCAGTTCTAGGATAGCCAGTGCCCTCTTCTAGCTTCTGTGAGCTCCTGCATATATATAATGCACCTGCATACACTCGGGCACACATACATATGAAATAAAATACGTTTTATAAATAAAGTTTTTATTTTAAAAAGATACAGTGGAAGAATTAAGAAGAAAGACATTCTAAACAATAATCACATCTTTTAAATAGTCTTCTCCATTTGTTAGTAAGAACAGATTCAGAGATGGGATCTTCCAAAACCTGTCTAATTAAAATATGAAATTATAGAATACTTATGGATCAAAGCCCAGCTGAAAACAAGATTCTCCACACACCCCCATGCTGTAAATGGGGAGATTCTGGGACAAATGACTAATTAAGAAAATGCCCTACAGGCTTGCCTAAAGGCCAATCTTATGGATGTGTTTTCTTAATTGGCTTTCACATCCTCTCAGATGGCTTTCCCTTGTGTCAAGTGACATAAAACTAGCCAGCACCAACAGGCAGGGGACTAGGTCTTAAAGACCATAAACTCTGGAGCCAGGCCTTGTAGGTTCAAATGCTGACTTTGCCACTTACTAACTATGTGACAGAGGAACAGAGGAGACTGAGCTAACAAACAAAAGACTCTGGGGCATCCAGAGGCTCTCCAAGGAAAGCGGTGCCACTCCAGAGCTGAAATGGGGAAAGGTAGAGCTGGTGTTTGTAGACCCAGTGAGAGCAAGAACTGCAGAAGCAGCTGCAGGACAAGAGGGGAAGCTCACAGAAGCAATTTCACTGCAGGAGCAAACGCTAGCTGGAAGCATGGAGGAGGTCCATGCCTCCCTTCCCCTCCACTGATCCAAGCACTCCCAGATCCTCCCCTGGCTGAACCCAGCATAAAAATCAGCTGGAAAGAGGATTCAGAAATCACTGCTCACAACTGGTAGTCATCTGCCAGCGACAAAGTCAGGGAGGAAGGAGGGCAAATGCAAACGTCCAGAAGACACGCCAGAGAATGTTTATGGGAGACAAAACCAGAACAAATACCGCCCAGGTTGATGTAAGACCAAGACAGAGAATATACCTTACCAAATAAGTGCTCTGTTTACAGCTTAAACCGTCCTAAATCCTAGCTAAGAGATAAGTTTGCCTTGTTTTATGTCCCTGCTGATTAAGGCTTCTAAGACCATTTGTCCTGTGTTGTGTCCCTGCTAATTAAGGCTTCCATTTGCAATCAGGAGCAAGTTCCTGGTCTGATGTAAACTGCTTGTAACCCACATTCACTGATGTCTGTCCTTGCCTTTGTTACGGCTTTGAACCTCCATTCACTTGAATTACACCCTTGCCTTTCTTCCTTCCTCCCATCCTTTAACAGAGATTAAACACCAACCCACTCACCACTTCGGAATACTTTATCTCGCCTATAAGAGGGTCTTCAAGAGGCCAGTGGGGCTGCTCTCTCAAACCCTGACTTAGGGGAGACAGCCAGATGGCTAGTCTAAGTACTCCCAAATACAGCTCGCTTTAAATAGGAAAATCATGGACTTGGTCCTTTCTTTCTCAGGAATCTCAGGCTCCACAGTTTAGTTGCAAACAGTAAGTAGTAACAGAAACTTTTCTATGTAATAAACCAGTCTAAGGGTTTTACATTTGTTATCACTAAATCCTCAAAATGCCCTTAGGAGTAAGGTTTATTGTATCCTTATGAACAGGTAAAGAAACTGAGGCAGAGAAAGGTTAAGTAATCTGTACCATGTATTCAAAGTGTAAGTGGCAAAGCCAGCATTGGAACCTACAAGGCCTGGTTCCAAAGTTCATGATCTTCAAGACTGGGTCCCTGCCAGCTTGTGCAGGCTAGCTTTATGTCAATCTGACACAAGCTGAAGTCATTTGAAAAGAAGGAACTTCAACTGAGAAAATGCCTCTGTAAGAGTAGCCTGTAGGCAAACATGTAGGGCATTTTCTTAAATAGTTATTGGTGTACCAGGGCCCATATTATTGTGGGTGGTGCCATCCCAGGGCTTATGGTCCTGGGTTCTATATGAAGGCAGGCTGAGCAAGCCATGAGGCGTGAGCCACGTTAGCTCTCTTTCATGGCCTCTGCATCAGCTCCCGTTTCCAGGTTCCTATCTATGCTTGGTTGAGTTCCAGTTTTAGCTTCTGGCAATGGCCTGGGATTCAGGCTATATAGGCCATATAAACCTTCCTACACTCTGTACTGGCTGGTTTTGTGTGTCAACTTGACACAGGCTGGAGTTATCACAGAGAAAGGAGCTCCATGTGAGGAAATGCCTCCATGACATCCAGCGGTAAGCATTTTCTCAGTTAGTGATCAAGGGGTGAGGGCCCCTTGTGAGTGGTGCCATCTGTGGGCTGGTAGTCTTGGGTTCTATAAGCAAGCAAGCTGAGCAAGCCAGGGGAAGCAAGCAAGCCAGTAAGCAGCATTCCTCCATGACCTCTGCATCAGCTCCTGCTCCTCGACCTGCTTGAGTTCCAGTCCTGAATTCCTTTGGTGATGAACAGCAATGTGGAAGTGTAAGGTGAATAAACCCTTTCCTCTCCAACTTGATTTTTGGTCATGATGTTTGTGCAGGAATAGCAACCCTGACTAAGACACCTTCCAAGTTGCTTTTGGTCATGGTATTTCATAACAGCGAAAGTAATCCTAACTAATACACTGCCCTGCACCTAAAAACCCTGGCTCTACAAAACAGTCACTCAGACCAGCATCTCTGAATACAAAATCCACCAAGGAAGTCAAATTTGATGCTTCAAGATCTCATGAGATATTTCTTCCTAATGGCCATGGAAGAGTGCTTGGGATTGGCCCTCCTCTGCCATTCATGGAAAGAAAATCAAATATCTATTTTGGTTTTGCATTCAATTCCCACAGAGTCAGGAATTCTTGGATGAGTGGTAGAAAAATAATCAAACTACAGTCCGTTTCCAAGGAGAAAACCAGTGGCAGAAAGGGAAAGGGAGTGATTTAAAGCCCGAGGAGAGACGTATTTTCACAAGGAGCAACTGCTGCCTCTGTGACGTGTCTGGTCCAGGCTGAATGTTGATGTTCTTGAACTAGTAAAATTGTAAAGCTCCTTGGAGACCTCCTTCTTGGAGGCAGAAGAAAACTGACTAGCCATTTAAGCTGAGGTGGGTACTGCATGCAAGCTTGAAAGGAGGCTGGAATACAGAAGGACTTATTTGAACAAGGCTGCAATAGCCAAGGGATTGTTACTGCAACTCATCACGGCCTTACTGAGAAGTGTGGAAGAGGCCCGCAGCTTCCCCTGGCCCATCATAAATCCCTCAGACCCACCCCTCCAGGCTAAGGCTTGCAGCTCCCACCTCTCTCTCTCTGGCTGTTTCATTTTTTCATCTCAAATTTCCAGTCTCAATTAAATGGAATCCAAAATGAAAGGGAGAAAGGAGACATGTTGTCCCTGCTCTTGTCTGAAACTACCTTTAAAAAAAAATAATAACACTGGATATGGCTCTCTCTTCCGGGTGTACTCAAAATGTCTATGTCACAAATCACTTAGCAAGCATCCAGAAGGTCATATAACTTGAGCTTTGCTCTTTAAAAAGAGTAAGTGGCTGCCCTAAATAGATGCAAACTTTAATACGTATCACAGACTCTCTGTCCAGAATCTCTCTTGCAGAATCTTGGACCAAGACATCAGATTTCTTAAACATTTGTTAATTTGATTTGTCAGTAAAAGGATTAAAGGCTTACATCGAATACCTTTAATATATTTAATTAATTAATTAATTAATTAATATTTTAAGGCACATTTGGAATCCTTATGTACTAGATCTTCAAAAGGAGCCCATGATTTATTATATTTTGTTGTTGTTTCTAGGGAGATATAACTCAATTGGGAGAGTGCTTCCCCAGAATTTATGATTGGGTTCAATTTCCAGCACCATAGAAACTGGGCTTGGTGGCACACACCTGTAATCCTGGTACTCAGGAGGTGAAGACTAGAGGATTAGGGTCAAGGTCATTCTTGGCTACGTAGCAAGTCTGGGACAACCTGGGCTACATGAGATCCTGTCTCAAAAACAATTGCTTGTTTCTTGTTCATAACACCAACATTGTTATGGGTGCTGATCTGAGGGAGCCAGATGGATGGTGAGGGAAAGTCACTCCACAGTGGAAGAGCCTAGAATACTCCTCCAGCCAGGTGTTCATGGTCAACATTAAGAGTGAGAAGACATGCCTACGGTATGTACTCTTGAAAAAGTCACAGTTTCTGTAAACTTTCTCCATGTTAACATCAGGTGCATCCGCTGTCAGCCAGAAGCTGTTTACAGCCAGCATCCTGATGCAGTGAAGATGTCATCTCTAGGCGACAGCACCGCTCCTGAGTCCATTGCCATGGCACCCGTCGCACCCCGCCCTGCGCATGCGTCATCTGCGTCATGGCCGGATAAAAGACTCAAACCCCTGACACATAGTTCTCTCTCTTCTTCACTTCTTCCCCTCATCCCCCTTCACAGGTGCCTCTGTTAATAAAGCCTCCCACGTGAGATCTGTGCTGGCTTGGTGTGATTTGTTCAGGAGTATGCTGTTTATTCTAACACTCCAAAAGAAAACTTACATCCCCAGTCTAACCTGAGAAATAGGAAAGGGTGGACTGAGGGATATTCTTCGCAACGCTTACCCTGAAACCCCGAGGAAGCCAAGGCTATCAGAGACAAGGGTGTCTGAAAACTGTCACAACAAAGAGGAACAGAAGACGATGTGGCAGTTAAATGCACTGTGGTGCCCGAGATGGAATCCCAGGTCAGAAAGAGGGAGTTGGGGTAAGACAGTCCACGTGATAGTGTCTCCGTACTGAGAACACCATATACCAGTTCTTTCATAGCAGCAAACATGCTGTGCTCAGAGACATTAGAGGCTGGAGACACTGAGAATTCTCAGAGCCGTTTAGTTTTCCTATACATCGGAACACTGTTCTAGAGCATGACATTCTGCTTTTAAAATGAAATGAAAACTATGCTAAATATGTCTTGTAAACCAGGCTGTTGTCACTACATCGATGATGTCAGTGATGGTTAGAGCTATGTTCTAGTGACAATCTGACTGTCGCTGAACAATAATAGTTCACAAAAAGGTTTTCATGGCTGAAATATCTTCTTCAGTATTCAAGAATTCCATTTTCTGGAAGATCATGAATTTTGAAATATGTAACTTCCAAAAATGGTTTCTCTTCCTCCATATGAGTTGCAGAAATTATCCAGTTGTTCCTCAGTCACAGTGACTTGCTTCTCGGAGTCCATCATATGCCCAACTCAATGCTAAGTAGAGGGAAACAAAGATGAGCCCTGCTCATAAGTAAAAGGAACTAGAAATTCCGATTCCTGCAGTGAAGGAGAACATCACCTACATTGCCTCTGTAGTTCTCACAAATACCTAGGAGCCTTCCCTCACCAAGGTGGGGTTTGTGCTCCAGCGATCTTCTCTCTATCTGGCCATATTCCAGACAGAGCAGAGCATTTACCCAGCACACTGTCCACATTCACAGCTAGACTAAGAAACTCTTGAGGGCACAGCTTTATACACAATTGTCACTCCTGCCTAAAAAGGCAGAATGCCTGCTCACAACATGAATAAAGGAAATATCTAGTTCATATTTTTATGGAGTGATAAATCTTTAAAGGAAGTTTATGAGCTCATATCCCTGAAAAGACTAAGGGAAGCTTCTGGTGCTCGGAGCTCAGGTGACATTTGTTCAGCCTATGACAGGAAAACGACATTAGATATTGGTGCAGTTAGTCGTCATGTAATAATGAGGAATATTGTGAGATTCTATAACTAAGCTGTTTCGTTGTGCAGCCAGCATTTTGTACTTAGACTAATCTAAGAGTGTGGAATATGTCAGTCACTTAACAAAGTTCCCTGATGCAAATGAGAGACAGGGCAAGGGGAGGGAGGTACAGGAGCTGCTGCTGGCAGAGGATGGTACACTTTTTATAGCAAACGTTTTTAATACGTAGAAGTGTAGTCTAAAATAAGCATTAGGAGACTGCAAGATGGTTCAACAGAAAAAGGTGCTCGCCACCAAGCCTCCCCATTTGAGTTCAAATCTCAGGAGCCACAATGCTGGAAGGAGAAAACCGACTTCCACAAGTTGACCAATGACCTTCACAAGCACACTGTGGTATGCACACCTCCTTTTGCACACAAATTTAAAATTGCAACTGATTGATTAAAATAATGATTAGAAAGCATAGTACAGCAATATATATAAAATATTCCCATAGTTATTTATGTCTTTATCAAATTCTGTCTATTGTGTTAATTGGGGGGGGGTAACTGTGTTATAAAACTAGAGTGTTAGCAGGCTACAGTCTAGCTAGGCAGGAGGAATTTTTCACACTGCCACCAGCATGGGAGGATGACAAATCTACCTATAGCAGGGTGGTACTTAGCTTGGCCTCTTCACTCCCTGACCAGGGTTGGCCTCCCACTTCACCAAAGATGCTGGGAGACCCCACTCTCTGCCGTGAGTCCCACCTACCATGCAGGATTTGGCTCTGTCAATCCAATTCAGGAGCGAGTCTCAGGAACTCGGCCGGCACATCCAAACCACATCCATTGATCCAGGTTTCATTAGCTCCACAGCTGATTTTGATCTCCAGCTGTCAACTACTGTTCTATCGCTCTGTTACTTCCAAAGTTGCAGGGTAAGCACTGAGAAGTTATTCAGTGGCCCCTAAAGTCCTGCTAGATGAATACAAGCTTTCTGGACCTCAGGACTGAATGGATTTGGGAGCTCGAACCCTGCCAGAAGAATTCACACCGACGTTTTTTTATGCTGTGCTCCGTTCTGCATGGTCTCCTCTGTGGGGTTTATCTTCCATGTTCTGGGGGCTGCTAGGTTCATGCTTGTAATGCAACTATTTTAGGAATAAAAGTTACTGTCTTTCAGGTCTTTCATTGAAAACCTGCTTCTGACATAAGCTCTGTGCCTACCCTGGATAAACTTGTCAAGAGTCCTGATTGGCCAACCTGTATCCACACAGAGCCAATCGCGACTCACCTCCTATTGAATCATACATACAGAGAATGGAAGAGACAAAATGCTCTTGTCAGTGTAAGAGATCAATCAGTCAATCAATCAATAAATAAATAAATAAATGGACTGAAATCCACAGTAGCTAAATGGGAGCCCAAGTCGTGTCCAAGCAGATTTGGGAATCTTGTTTGGTTGCAAGGCTGCAGGATTTCTAATGTCAGAAGCCACTCTGAGGCTCCACCAATATAGTTCATCACCCCCAAGAATATGACTGAGATGAAGAAGTGATTTTAAAAACCATCTTTTGGGGGTCAAGGACACCACAAGAAGACCACAGAGTCAACTAACCTGGGCCCAGGGGAGCTCACAGAGACCGAACCACCAACCAAAGAGCATGCATGGACTGGACCTAGTCCCCTACACATTTGTAACAGACATGCAACTTGTTCTTCATGTGGGTCCCCTAACAATGGGAGCAGGGCTGTCTCTAAATCTGTTAGCTTCTGTTGGATCCCCTTTCCCTACTAAGGACTGCCTAATTGGGCCTCAGCAGGAGAGGATGTGCCTAGTCCTGCTGAGACTAGATGTCCCAGGGAGGGATGGTACCCAAAGTGGGCTTCGCTGTCTTTGAGAAGAAAACGGTAACAGAGGAAGGATATGTAAGGGTGGGCCTGGGAGGAGAGGAGGGATGAGGTAAGGGGCAGGGGGTGGGGGAGGGAGAGGACTGCAATCCAAATGTAAAGTGAATAAAAATTTATTGAACACAAAACCACCTTTTGACTGAATTTGACTTATTTTAAATTTAATGTGATTTTTTTTTATTAAATTCATTTTAACTGGTGCCTAAAAGCATAGCAAATGTGATCTTTTGATGCCTATAAAGCTCCTCTGCTCTTTCTCCTCCTGTAACCCAAGTTCAACATTGACATTGGTCCTCTCCTTCCTCCTCCCCTCAGCCTTGGGCAACTTCCTTCCATATCGCCATGTATGAGACCAACGTTTTCATTCTACACACAGACAAAGTCATCTGGAGCCTGCCTTCCCTGGCCAAGCTAGTATTATGTAACATAAAGGTCTCCAACTGCATCTACCTTGTCACCAATGGCAACAGTTCATTCCTTCATGGCTGGACAGTATTCTGTGGTGTATACATGACATTTCTTTATCCAGGCATCAACTAATGTGCACACAGGTTGTCTCCATTTTTTGGCTGCTATAAACAGTTCTACAGAGAGGGTATGGATGCAGATCTGTCTTTGATATACTAATTACATTTCCTTTGAATATGCATGCGCCTGGTGGTGGGATTGCTGGACCACATAATCTTTCTATTTTTAGGGAATTTTTAGCAACCTGCAAACTATTCCCATAATTTACATTCTCCCCAGCACAAAGCTTCACTTTGCTTCACAAACTCAGCCATGCTTGCTCTCTTTGGTCTTTCAGATAAAAAAGTCCGTCTCACTGGGGTGAAGCAGTGTCACGTTGGAGTTTCCATTTGCACTCTGCTGCTGACAAAAGATGCTGGGCACCCTCTCAGGCATACACTGGCTAGCTACATCTTCTTTGAGAAATGCTTGCTTAAGAATGTTGCCTCTAGTTAATCTGGCAGCTGAAAAGAAGTGACTGAAATTCTTCATTAAAAGTATTTATTTGGTTCTTTTTAATTATGTAAATGAGGGGTGCATGTGAGTGTGGACTCCAGCAGAGACCAGGGTGGCAGATTTCCCTGGAGCTGGAGTTACAGACAGTTATGAGAAAGCCTACATTGATGTTAGGAGCTGAGCTCAGATCCTCAGCAAGAGCAGTGCCTCTGAACCACTGAGCCACTCATAACCACTCACTGGGCCCCTAGAGCGCTCTTTAAGAAGGTTCTTGATATCGGTGGGAAAAAGTACTAAACTTCTTACTGTCCAGCATGCCACTATCTGCCCAACAGTGACAATCATTGCCCTAAATGCCAGCCAAGCATAAACTCTTTCTGGGACCCACCCAGCTCCAAGCTGACGAAAGCGTCTAAGGCAGAGTGGTTTACCTTGAGAATCTGAGTGAGAATCAGATCAGTTAACCAGTGGTTATGCAGTCTGACCCTGGATTCCAAGTACTTATCAGAACGTCTAGGTAATGAACGAGTTTTTTTCCTTAAGAAAACCCACTCCCTTCATCACTTGGATGGTGATACTTTAACTGTATCAGTTTGATTTAAACTCAGTTAACCTGAGGCTTTCTTATGTGAAATAACTCAAACCCCTAGTTCTCTCAGACTCCATTTAAGCTCCACTTGAGCCACTGTCATGGTACTTGGAAAAGGCTCCATTCCTCCATCCACGTCTGTTTTTGCTGAGATGCAGCCCCGTCTACCTGGCCAAAGGTTTCCATGCTGGCATCTGCTCAGGAGACACCTTCCCATCCAAGCTATTACCAGTGTCATTCCTTCATCACAGAAGTAAGGATCTCGTCACAGTTGCCCACTTTTAGTTCCCAGACACCCCTCCCTCAGCTGTGTGAGCAAGGCTTAGTCTCCTTCACACACAACATATGAACATTCTCCACAAGAGAGCTGGCATAAGATATCTCTGCCAGGAACCTGTGCAGCCTCTAGCTTCTTTGCTGCTGTATGGATAAAGACCATAGCACCCATGGCAACCAAGCAGAGGTGAGGCACATGCAAGCAGGGGTGACAGCTGTGTCCCTTTCCTCTGAAGCTTCCCAGGCCCTGAGCTGAGACTGTCATTGGGACTGAAATGGTCAAATCACTGAAACTGTAGTCAAATTTTGGTGAGATTCCTTCCTGAATCTGTCATCCCGTCATGGTCTAAATGACCTAAAGCACCATAACATTTATACATCAATAATGTTTGACATTTTTTCTCCCCATCTTAATGAACTTTCAGTAAGTTAGGAAGCCTGGATCCATTTACCAAACACTGTCTGTCCCAGTACCCTAGCCAGGAAAGACGGACTCTCTCTGCAGAGCTGTAACCTGCCCAGCAGACTGCACATAAATGAGCCCCCTTTCCTCCCCAGCTCCCTGAATGGCTGTAAGGACAAGTCCAGCCATGATATTGTTCCAGAAATACCTACTACATGTGAGAAGACCCAAACGCCCACAAAACTCGCTGAGTTACGAGAACACACAAAGGACTTTATTTTCAATTCCCGTTTCTTAGGCGTTTTTGTCGTTATTTTTCTCCAGCACAGAGCAACCTTTGTGCCTATGGATCTCCCTAAATGTTTATGTCCCGAAGTGCACAGAGGTGTGAAAAATGTGGCTCATGTTCTTCATAAATCCATATTACAAGACAGGGCCTTGAAAATGAAAATCCCCTTTCCCTATAAGCTTTCTTTCATGTCAAAGGTTAGTCTGACTTGTTAAACAGCTTAGACCTCAGAGCCGGAGAAAGAATAAGTATGCGTCCACGTGGTATCAACAACTAAGATTTCAAAAGCATGAAGAGAGAGTCTTTAGAAAAATAACTGAAGATTAGCTGTTAGAAACAAGTTCACAGTTTTACTGACCCAGAAATAAATTACTATAAACCCAATAACTGACTTAACATGTCTGCTCACCAACTCCCCCATAACCCACCATGAACGTTTTAAAATGAGTGTTTTTGACATAAATGTCTCTCTCTCTTAGAACACAGTAAAATCTTGAGTATTTACCCATAAAATAAACCTGTCTAGAACATAGCAGTCAAAAAATAAATTCATCTCTTTTCTAGGAAAAGTAAAATAATTAAACTTATATTTTTTAAGCCAACAACAAATTCTAGTCACAAATTACCTGCTGAGTACAACATAAATTTTGGTGATAAATTCAAAATTTCTTTCTTTCCCAACCTTTTCAGGTTAATAAGAGCAAGTTGCTCAGTAAAGAATTCAACTTCGGTGTTAGAGAGATGGCTCTTCATGAGAGGGCTTGCCTTGTGAATGTGAGCACCAACGTTCTAGCCCAGAGCCTACACAGAAAGCTGGCACAGTAGCATACACTTGTCCTCCCAGCCATGGTGAGAATGAAGGCAAGATGGAAACAGGTCACTTGCTGGAAATTCCACATTCCCTGCCAATGAGAAGTCCTGTCTCCGTAAAAGATGGAAGGCTCCCAAGGGAATGATTTTTAGGGTTGTCCTTTTCCCTCCACACAAATATGTATATATGCACATGCACACAAGCATGAGCACACACATACATTTAACTAAGTGCCAGATAACTTGAATACACATCTCACTTCTCTCCATTCTGGGGGGGGAAAAAAAGGAGGAGGAGCATTTTCTGTGGGTTTCTCTTACAAATGAAGCTTTTCAATACTGGTTGGGTTTCTGTTGCTGTGATAAATGCCTGGACCAGAAACAAGTTGGTGACAACTCATCGCAGAGTTGCAGTACATCATGAACAGAAGTCAGGGCAGGAGCTCAAGGCAGTAATCTAGGCGGGAACTGAAGCAGAGACAATGAGGAGACACTGCTTACTGCCTTGCTCTCTATGGCTTGTTGAACATGCTTCCTTACACAACTCAGGATGGGAACACCCCAAGTGGGCTGGGCTCTCCCACATCAATTGTTAACCAAGAAACTGCCCTACGGAGTTGATTACAGGAAATCTCAATTACAAGTAATCTCTACTGATGTTCCCTCTTCACAGATGACCCTAACTATGTCAAGTTGACAAAAAGAAAGTAACAAGAACAGTACTATGCTCCAAATAAAAATATGTTCACAAACTTTACCAACTACAGTGCCTTGGCATAAGATCTCTGTAGACATAGGCTATCTCCTCTAAAAAGCACAGTCATGTAATAGCCGTTTTTCTATATTTAGGCAGTGCTTGAAAATTAATTCTAGTATGTACTACTAATTTTTCTATTCTTTGAAATTAAAAAGCCAAACCACCTGATATCACGGGACAACCAAAACAGTTGAGTTTGTTTGAATGGTTAAGTCACAACATGATACTCTATTTTATTTCAATTGACCTTGGAAATTATTGCATATTTTCTTCAAAACCACTTCAAAGTTCTCTTTCCCATCTAAGCACAGGAAGAAAGAGCACCTTCCTTGGCATGAAAAGATGGCACCATGTGTAACTTGCTGTACAAGAGTGAGATCCAGTGTCCTGAGCATCCACATGAAAACCTGGGAAGGAGTGCCTGTAACCCCAGCGGTGGCTGGTGGGATTGAGGGTCCCTAGGAAAAGCTGGGTAGCTAGAGTATTCATAATGAACTCAGGGCTCAGTGAGAGACTGGTGAAGAAGGTGAAGAAAGATTGAGTACAAAGCCTGAAGTCAACTGCAGACTTGTACACACATGCAAGCATATATATGCATGCACACATGATGGTACATCGCACACATAGATAAATGTGCAGAAAAAAAAAATCTTTCCTCCTAGGATGACTAGAAAAATCTTTCCAAAGCACCATTGTGTTCACACAAACCTTCAGCCATCTTTGAGATCTCGTCAGATGTCTTGACCAGTCACCAGAATTCCTTTTATATCTCAGTACTTCATTGCTCTTTTCAGTGTCCCAACTGGGTTCAAAGCCACTCCCGAAGCATTTCAAGCTTCCCATCTTAGTTCACAAAGCCACTTCTACCTCCTTCCAGGTCCTTTTGTTGGCTAACCCCCAACAAGGCCTCCTATCAGCTTCTCCATCCAGCATCCTTCACAGTCTCCTTCATAAGTCTCCATCCTGTGTGCTGGAATAGCATGGCCTAGGACACACTCGGCAGTTCTTGCCTATTTCTCGATTTTCTAACAATCCTAAGTAAATGTGTTCTTGTTTGCCAAGCATCACAGCACACACTGACAACTGAAGCACTCAGGAGGGAGAGACAAGATTGTGAGTCCAAGGCCAACCTGGGCTATGAAATTCTGTCTCAAAAAGTACATAAATTTGTCCATTTGGAGATATGAGGTTCAGAGAGATGCTGCCCTGTGCCCAGTGTAGAGTCAAGCAGCATCTTGAACATGCAAGTCTTTCTAATGTTCTTGTAACATCCTCTAATTGTTTATAGAGATGGAGTCCCTGTGGTGCTCAAAGCTCTTGGAGGTAAGAGCTTAATGGGGATGAGCTGGCTTGGCAGAAGTGTTACAGTGCCAATAGAAATTCTACCCTTTACATCATTCCAATCGTTCCTGAAAGAAGAGTGAACCACAAGACTGTCCCAGCAGTCAGGTATGGGTGTAAGAAAGGCAGCATCAGAGAAAAATCCTTCTATGGGTGTTTGACGATGCTGAAGAAACACCCTAGGAAAAGGAGGCCCTGAAAGAGCAGAGACCCATAAGAGATCCCATTTGCTGTGCAAAACATTATCTACCCAAACATCCAATTTCCAAGGAATTTGGGTCTTGAAGTAAAGAAGACAAACAGAGTATTTATTTCTACCACTTCCACATTGCAAACCATGTCTTCTTGTTTTGACCTTTTTAGTCCCAAACAACTCAAGCAAGGCTTTGGAAGACAGCTGAACTGGATGGCTTCATCGCCATCAGCAAATTCTAACTTTATCCTCTTTTTAGAAACTACATCCAAATGGAAGGAGGAGGTGCCAAGGCTGGGCATCTCAGTAACCACATGCCCAGCTCTTATCGGGCACCATTGAGGAATATGACATCACATGTCCCAAGCCACCTACCCCCCTTGTACACCAGATCCTGCAACCACACCACAGAACTGCATAGGCAAGGTGGGCTTCAGCCTCAGCCTGTCACTGCTGGCTGACCATGCCTCTGTAAAAGCATGTCCAACCAGCACCCTTGCAAGCAGCTGGATGGTGAAATTAACATGGTAACACTTTCCATCAGCATAGCCCTGCTTGGTTTTAACAATGAGTCATTTGGAGCCCGAGGAACAAACCAGCAGCTAAAAGCCTTTAGCTCTTTGCTGCAGTCCAGCTCAGTGGCCCATGTGAGTCTCTTTGTGACTTTAATTTGGGACAGGAGGCAGCTGGAGTGTGGCTGACCCCATTCATCCTTCAACAGCCTTTTTGCCTGGCTTTCAGAGGTCAGGAACAACATTCCAGCTGCCAGCTGCATGCCTGGTGACAGGCTGAAAGATCCTTCCCAAAGAACGGCAAAGTTAATAACAGCTGAATTATTCTGTCTCCTCTCCTTCACTCTGTTCAGCCAAACACTCTGTTCAGCCAAAGGACCGCCCCAGTTTTATAATACCGTCTGTCACCAAACAATTAGGCAAGGTGCCACCACCCCCAACACCCTGGGTTCTAGAGATTCCTAGCATAACTTGACTTAGACCAGCAGAGGAAACTAGTGTGACATCTTACTGAGAAAAAAAACTGTGGACACTAAACCTCTTATTCTCTCAAGAGCTGGCTAAAATAATTTTTTCTAATAAAAATTAAATACCATTACATCCTCAAACCAGAGTATTAACGTACACACACACACACACATACATACACACTAAAACCACATCAGCCAATAATATATCTGCTTTTAAGACTTGCTGTGTTATCCATAGAAAACTCTTGGAAATACAAATATATAAAATATAATATATAAAATAGTAATATATTGAATCACTTCTATATGAATACATGTAAACATGTAACCACAAATATTTTAAATGCACATTTATGTTTACCTATATGTATCATTTATCTCTTGAATTTTATGTATTATTTATATTCATATTTATGTATTAATTTAAATATAATATATACACATATAAAGTATTTTATATATGTAGATACTTTATGATTCATGGATATATAATTATTAGAAACATTTTAACTAATGTGTTTATGTACAATACACTTTATCTATAAATGCATACTTACTAAAATGTCAATACAAATATATCCTTACCACAAAAACCCATGAAATCATTCAAGTCACATAAAGTAATTTCTCCCATTCTTTATTCTCTCTTTTGTGACTATGTTATGAACAAGAATTAAAGAGCTACAGAACTACCACGGCTCACACTAAAGCCTAGCTCTGCTATTTGCTCAAACAAAAATAGCCCTGAGTTGTCCTCACTGCTTAAACAGACTTCAGTTTCTGAGAGGAAGAGGTAAAGTTGGCAAGTGAAAGCTTCTCTCCTAAACATTGGGCTGAAGCATCCATCCATACTTATGGATTTCATAGGACAATTTAACAATCTGAGATAGACAGTGAAACTGAATAGATACTGTCTGAATAAGACAATTTTTTTAAAATATTAAGGGAAGATATATCATTGCTAGTATAGTTGCCTGGCATGCAGAATGTCCTTGATCCAATACTGAAAAATAAGACTTCTGAGGGGAGAGTCACATGCCTGCAATTCCAGTAATTGGGAGGTGGAGACAGAAGGATTCCAAATTCAAAACCAGTCTGGTTTATATAGGTATTTCTAGAGCATGTTGAACTATGAGCCTAAGCTTCCAAACAAGCAAAAATAATTAAATAAAGGTAAAACAAAGACAATATTTATTCTCCGGTACATATGTAAGTGTCAGAAGAATGGTATAGTCTCAAGCCCCAGGAAAGGAGGTCCCTGGGCTTCACCAATGTACATGAGCAAACACAGCCAACCCTCTAACGCTGTACGAAGCTCTTATCCGTCTAATTTGTGCTGACTTCCACTCACATGTTTCATAGCAGTATTAGAGGCATGAACAAGATGGCATCGCAGCTCACAGGCTTCTGCATTTCCTGTGCCTGGACCAGGTCAAGTCTGCCCTCTCACATTCCCTGCTTACAGAAGAAACCAAATACATGGGCTCTTTACTATCTGTCACTGCCTGCTTTTTAAAGCCAGTCTGTCCGGTGTTCTGTGTCGACAGTGGCGTGGTTGATGTACACAGTTCACATTGTTTATGGCAATTATAAAGGCAGAAAAACGGGGAGGGAGGAAACATTTTCTTCTGACACAAGTTATTGCATGCTAAAACACCACTGGCTGCCTCTCTACATTCTGGTCCCCTTCTACAAACACTAAGAAAGCCTGCAACACTGTTGCCAAATGCAAAGAAGGTCTCTCTCCTTTGGAGTGAAGGATGACTGACAAGGTTCTACTGTAGATTCCCTTTCCATTCTAAACATGTCACAAAATACCTTAGCGGCTCCAGCATTTAACATCTTACACCCTGAAAGAAATTTATGGATTCCACTATATACGTTTACTGTCCATACCACAGCACTTTTCCAGAACAATTTTTTTTTTTGATCCTGCAACTCTTGTTTCATTACATACCTGCTAATGTCCTTCTGGATACTACAGCCTCAGGGGATCATGAGGAAATGATCAGTCATGCAGAACTTAACGGATTATATCAAAGAATATATTTGGAAACAAAGGTACCTACCCTTGCTGACTTTAGTCAGGAAGATGGTATCTGAAGATACATCAAATCAATGTGTGCCCCCTAAAATCTAATACAAAGCCCTGGCCCCTACATTCACCTGCCTCCCATCTGCCATTGCTCATTACTTCTGATGTTACATAATTGCTATCTATTTTCCCAATTTTATTTCTCAAAAAACAAGTTCATGACTAACTGAACCAGTCTTTACTCAGTTTGGTTTATAGCTAAAACTCAAGTAGCAAACCAAAAACTCTACAGTGAACATGTCTAAACATTATAACAAATAAATATATTATTAAAATGTCAACTAACGAATGAGTTAAAACAAAGTGTCTCCATTTTCAGTAAAGTATAATAGAAAAATCTGAAGCATGTATAAAATATAAAATATACACAATACTATCCATTGATATCTTAACAGAAAGATAGTGGGAAAATTTAAGGACCTTTATCATGTGTGTTTGTAGATCTTGAATTTCCTGTTGTGTGCATGCATTACTGCTTCAAAAGCAAAAATAAGTGCTGAATTTAAAATTTAAACAACAGTGGTAGCCAACAGAAGAATGAGGAAACAGAGAAAAGCTACATTATATGCAGAGTTCATATTTAGTGCAAAGACCAAACGTAAAAATTATGTTTTACAGATGGCAAGAAGTACTAGGATTTCTAATGAAAAATGTAACTTTCCTAAACTCAAAAGCTAGTGCTTTCATTTTGATGTTTTGTTTAGACATGTGACTTCTTATTTGATGTGTGTTCTTGCTGGTATGTGAACTGTAGTAAATTGTCTAGGAGATTTAAGTCCTTTGGAAGCCTAATTTTAAATTTCATATTCTACATTAACCCTAAAATCCTTAAACACCGTACACACACACACACACACGCACACACACACACACACACACACACACGCACATGCACACGCACACACACACAC
>JADRCH010000235.1:3404302-3455813 GCA_019843965.1 Rhynchomys soricoides
GTGGTGGTGGTGGTGGTGGTGGTGGTGGTGGTGGTGGTGGTGGTGGTGGTGATGGTGGTCACAGTTAATTCAACATAATAAAAGAGAAATACTGATCCTGATTCTCCTCAAAGCCACATTAACCTCCACTTTCCTGCCAAGTGCCCACCTAAATCCCCTGCTGGAGTCCTTCACTCATCACATATATTCTTTCATGGTCTTCATTGTCTGTAATAAGCTCACAGTTCTTAAGTACTAGTATTTTTAGCTTCACTCAGTAATAGGTTTCATTATGACATCCTTGTACAACATGTATTCTGGTCATACCCAACTCCTGTCACCCTCTCCTGTCTCTCTTCCACCCCCACTGACGCCTCTCTCTTCCCAACTGGTTGTCTCTTCTACTTTCATGTCTTTTGGGGTATCTACTTTTGGTATGGTTTGATCTGACTTGGGTTTTGGTCAATCTAAGTTTAATTATCATAACTCCCAGAAGCCTGGAAACCCACATTGGAAAGGTCCAGGCTTCTCACTATTTCCCATTCATGAACAAGGCGCAGGGTGGCTAAGGCAAAGCAAATGTGTTGAAAGACTTTGAGACACACCAATGCGGTTCAGCAAAGCTTCGTCATTTTCATCTACCAGTTGTGCATAAACAGTTACTCATTTTTTCACTTCTGTCTCTAAAATTCCTGAACCAGGTCAAGCACTTCTCAATAATCTTCTTAAATAATCTTCAATAAAATAAGCTTATCATCAAAACTAATCTTTAGAAACCACATATATTAAAAATCCATTTCTAAGGAGAACTTTATCTCCTGTTCTTTTATTAGCACTATTTCCATTGCCAGAAATAGTTTCCACAAAGATGTCTCGCCTAGAGACTTCTGAGCTACTCAATTGTTCAACTATTTGGGATTTCGAAGGGGAAAAGAAAAACAGACAGCATTTCTGAGCCATATTTTCCTCTTAATCACTAAACATGTATATTTTAAGAGAAACTTAATCCAGCTACTTCTGGTTTATTTTCATTGAAATCATTAAAATGTTATTTTTTTAAGTCATTTGTTGTCTGAGAGACTTTAAAAACTAAGTTCTTTGCTTAAAAATCCAAATTGGCCATAAGATTATGAACCCCAATGCCAAAAGTTTCAAGGTTGAAACAAGTGTGAACCCCAAGTAGAAAATCAGTTTCAAATGCCAGTTACAGCCTAGAGGGGCTGAGCGGACGCTTTCAGGGCTCACTGAGCCTTTTGTGAGAGCAAACATTATGCCAAAGGTTACAAGGGGACTGCTAAGTAAATCCTGCATTCAGAAGCCAGTCTGGAACTTCGAAAAATTCTAATTTCTGACTTTAATTGTCTCTGCGTTAATCTCCTGTGGTTTCCTCTCTAGTGTTTAAGGGTAAAAGCACTCTCAGTTAAAATATAATTCGTCAAACAATGAGTTGTATTTATTCTGTCTTTGTTTCCTTTTCCTTAAAAGTAAGAAATGGCTTCAATTAAAAATCTGGGTTTGCACAGCAAACTATCTTCCTCAGCTCCTGGTTAAATCATCTCTCACAGGCCTGTCCACCACTCCTGGAGAGACTTCTGAAATCACCAAACACTTCTCCACTGCTTTGCCATTCTATCTGTCTGCTACATAGGAGCTTTAAAACTAACCCCCCACACATCTAAACCATGACTCATCACATAGCGATGTGATGTCAGTTATTGCCTGAGTTCTGTTTAGAAGAATCTCATCATAGAAAACAAATATGAAAACAACACTTTGCATAGAAGTTTGTATGATCTACTATGCTTCAATTTTTAAGCAGTACAAAATTATCCCTGTTTATTGCAGCAATTTATGCTTCTAAATCAATCCTTGACAACGTCTCTCTACCCATGACTCTACAACATAAATGGTACAAAAGGAATGACATGAAATATAGGAAGAACAGTATTAGTAAGAGCAAAAACTAATTTTTCAAGGTTCCACAAGCACGTAGCAATCTGAGCTGCACAGCTCAGGGCTGACATTTAGAGAAAAATCAATTCATTGTTCAGGAAAGAAGCTAAATGGGTTTTCCTCTTTTGCACGAGCCACTTTTAAAGGTTGATAGACTGCGTTAATGAGTTTACTTTGTGACTTGTTCCAAAGTAGATGGTTTGGCAATTCCAAGCTAGAGTCATTGTATATTCTAGAAGAAATAAACCACAAAAAAGATTTGAACAGCTTAAAACATCACTCATACGATGGGTAATAAATTTTTATGGCTTATATTTTAGCATCATGCCCATATTTTGAAAGGTGTTATTTTATTCTGAGAAGTCTTAGAAGTATTGAACATTGAAATATGAGAGAAGGCAAATATAATTGCACCTTCATGATACACCTTCACAAACTGAATCACTGGTGATGGAGCCAGACAAATTACAGGAAGCATTGTGTCTGAGTAACCGTGTGTACGACAAAGCATGGATCGTGTTACCTAGGTACCTCCCAGAAATCAACAAAATTTCCCTACTAGAATCTTCTGTGGTTATGTTTGGGGATTGCCATTTTATTTGAAGCTCGATCTTATGTCTAATCCAGCAGTTACTGTCTCTCCCCACTTGTCCTCTTCCTTCTCAACACCTCTGTCGTGGCTGACATGTATAGAATTATTCTACTGTATTTGCTTGGCACTCAGTAAACACAGTCCACTCAGTTCGCCATAGCCTACCTTTAGCAGACAACAACCCCTTCTCAGAAGTATCCCCCATCACTGCACTGGGGTCATTTCCATTGCTAACAGGATGACCTGGACCAGTCTCACTAAAGCAGGAGCCCTGATCCATAAGGTCAGTTGTTTCGAGGCAGAACGATGTAATAATTTCCAGGTTTCATGGATTCTCTGTGAATCTTAATGGTAATGTTTTCTCTAATGTAAAGAACACAATTCTGTTAGGCTCTCCAATTCAGAGCAGACTCAGAAACTCTTGAATGCCCTTGTGACTGGTCTTCCAGGCACAATAAAAGTGATGTTCTTTGAATGAAATGTCCAGGAAAATTCCTATTTCCAAGAAGTCAGAGAAGATTTTGCTACATGTAAGGAACAGCAATCAGGAAGACTGGCAACCACGGTACTAAACTTGGCTCAATCTTGGATAGAGCTGAATACATAATGTATGACAGAGCAAAGTTGGAGCACGCACTTCCATAATTTACTTGAGCAGTTGTTGTCCATATGTGAAGTAGCAGGTTGCCCAGTTGCATTTTGGCTAAGACTAAACCTACCATTATTCAGAGTAAAACAGTGTTGAAATCTGGAGATCCTACAGGCAGTGTTTCTAGTCTCTCTCTGAGCCTTGACACCATTGTCCCCTAGGATTACAGATCCTCTCTGTCTGCTCCTGGACCACATTTAGCACGTAATATTTTCTAAGTAAGGTAAACATGCCTTGATAGATTTTATACATGAGGTAACTGCTCAGATCATTCATCAGACTTCTTAAGTGAAAAAAAAATTAAATTAAAAGATGAAGAAAAAAACTTTCTCTGTATCTTCCTTATTAAAATTTAATATTATGAAGAAAATACACATTGAAAAAAATGGGTTTTTCCTCCTTTGCTTTGTAATTCCAAGAACCATTGCTCTGCCAATACTAAAGTATAACTCTTACATATTTAATTATTTTAATTTAATAATACTCTCTTCCTGTTAAGTTGGACTCCAGGAGAAATATTTTATTGGGTGTGTGACATTCTTATCCATGAACTCAGCATATTAGAAAGCAGGTTGACGGACAAGCAGGACATTATCTGTACTGGTGAGTAAATAATCTACTTTCAAGACTGTATCTTCAAAGTTTGGAAACTTACAATGCCTGGTAAAATTCTGTCATTCCCACCCTTTGAAAGAGTCTTGAAATTGCAACTGTCTGTAGCCAAATATCATTCTCTAAAATCTGTCCCCCTAAGCGAGGATTTATGAGTCCCATAGTTAGACAACGGGAAATTATCCAAGGAAAAGTTATCCAAATAGGCGATTATCCAACAGACTAAAGCCAAGACAGCTCTCTGGAGGGAATCACACAGATTCGGCTGCAGCTGCTTAGTAAGGATGGACACCAATCAGCTCTCTGAAGAGTGTCTCCAGGAAAAACAAACTTGAAAGACTGTTTTGTGTCCTAAGCTATTGGTTTATATTTAAAAGAAAAAAAATATGGGATTGAAGCATAAGTATTTGCATGACTGTGGTGGTTTTGACTTCTAAATAGTTACAGCATAGCATCACAATTGTGGGACATCTCTGGAATACCCAAACAGCAAAGCAAATGGTGGCACGTGAAACTGAAAATACAGCAAACAATTTGATAATGTGTCCCTCCGATCCCTGCAGAGAAAATAATAATTATCTTTCAAGTGTGAACTAGTTGCTTGTGTGCAGTCTCACTGGGTGTTCTGGGTAACCTGGAGAACGTTTCATCAGTCTCTTTTCACAAATAAGGGAATTAAAGCACAGACAGGTTGGGACAGTCAGTGGCACCCAACTAGTAAGAAAGAGAAAGACTTCAAAGCGAGAGTTCTTGGTGGAGAAAAAGCACTGCAGCAAGACACGCTTTGCTGTGAGGAAGGCGCAGCAGTCACTGCTGTAACTTGGGACAGTAAAGAAAGGTCCTTTCACTTCCCATCCTCAGAGCACCAAGGATCTCCTGCACCATGCCACAAACAGCACATCCATATTGACAGGCAAGCATCAGGGCTATGTCCTACCTGATCATGACAAGGTCCTTGGTAGTTTTTAGTGTTTCAGGTTAATATTCCTTAATATGTTGACTGTTTTGTATCAAGTCTCTCTTGTAAACAAACCAATCCTAAAAACATCTTGTGTCTTTCTTATTCTGAGAAGCAGAAAAGAGATATTGACTATCCAATGAAGGCTGGTGATATTGCCCAGTGGTTGAATGCTTTGGTTTGATCCTAGCACTAGTAAAGAGATAAATGATGGATGGATGTATACATACATACTTACATACAAACATACATGATAGATAGTTGATAGACAGACAGACAAATGACAGATAGATAGATGTTCCACTTTCTTGATGCTCTTAAGATCCAATTAGAGATCCTTTATATAATGATGGTGAATTAACATTTATATTCAGACTATCACATGTTCTATCACCTGACCAGTACAAATACACTGTGTTCATGTAACTCCTGTTTACTGGGTTTCATTGTGACAGATATTAGGCTCAATTTGAAGATTAAAGTATAAATGCAATAGTATTCTTATATGCATCAAGTATTAGTAAAACACAATATACCAATAATACCTGTTAGAACATGCTTTGTAGAAACCAATTTTTTAAACATAAACTAATTAATCCAACATTACCAAAAATTCATGCTTAAAATTGTCCCTTTCATTTGACTATATGGCATCACAATATGTGCCATCTATCACATTTCTCTCTGGTGCCTCTGTTGGTTCTACTGCTCTGCTCAGCCCTGAAGTACCAGCATCTTCTCTAGCCTATAGAGTTGTTCCTTTGTCTTAGGCTGGAAGCCCGCCCTAACCGCTCCTCATTTCCTCCAGTTAATCACACCCAGTTTATGTTTCTATCTTAGACTCCTTTTGAGACCACTTCTATACACAAGTGTCCTTCCATCTCTACTGAATGTTTTAGGGTTCATGAGGTCTTGAATCACATAAAAGATGGAGAGGCCAACACAAATTTGACTCCATGAATTTTTGTGAGGTTTTTGTTTTTCTTTCCTGCTGCTTGCTTGCTTGCTTGCTTGGATGGTTTTGTAAAACAGAATCTCATCATGTAGCCCTATCTGGCCTGGAACTTAATGTGTAGACCAATCTGCTCTCACACTCACAGAGATCCACCTGCCTCTGTCTCTCAAGTGTTAGGATTAAATGGGTGTACTTTGTTTTGCTTTGTTTTGTTGAGGGGAAATAGGATATAGGTGAGAAAGGATCTGGAAGGAGAAAGAATATGATTGAACTATCATATATGAAATTCTTAAGAAATAAATAAAAACATTTTAAAAGATGTGGAAGCCGTCAACAATGTTATTGACACTTATTACCTAGGTGTCAGCCCAAATCCCAATATGTGAGTAACATTCTCCTACAATGGAGAAGGAGCAGCAGCACTGACCCCATCCCTCAAGTGTGCACATTGATAATGAAGAAGAGGAGGGGAAAAGGGAAGATGAAGAGTATTCAATAGTTCAGAGATATTTTTTAAATCATGTACAACATACATCACTTAAATGAACCATGAACTCTGGAGGATAGATGAAGAACAAAGGCAGAATGAAAAACAACAATATCTCTAAGATCAAACAAAAAGAATTCCAGGAAGGCTTCGGTTACATCAGAGTCCTAGTTCCCATTTGTCATATTTATTATTATGTGGCAAAGGGAATTTGTTCATTACTTGTGGGATTCATATCAAACCATGAAGTCTTGTGGTGATTGTTCCCTCTAGTATATGCCAGCACAGTAAGAAGAAAGGCAGACAACAGGGAGACCGGAGGAAGCATATCTATCTATCTCTCTCTCTCTCTCTCTCTCTCTCTCTCTCTCTCTCTCTCTCTCCCTCCCTCCCTCTGTTGGGAGCCGCCTGAGCACCCACATCCGCCATTACAAGATGGCGCCTACATTCGGCCGAGGACAAGTTGTAAACAGGCTAGTGCGCATGCACCTGGTAATTTTCCACTTCAGAATCTTAGCCTCTCTCGTGGCGGCATCTGGCCTGGTGTGCAGGAGCCAATGGGGAAGCTCCATGTCCCAGGCAAGCGCTGTGACCCATATAAAGGGCGGGTATTCTATTGTTCTGAGTCTCCACTCGTGGCAAGCTTATGCTCTCCCTCTCAAGAGGCATTAAAGCTTTTACTGCAGAAGGATCCTATGTGTGCCGCGTCGTTCTTGCTGGCGAGACCGTAGCGCGGGACATCCCTCCCTCCCTCCCTCTCTCCCTCTTTCCCTCTCTCCCTTCCTCCTTCCCTTATTGGAATTTTCATAAAAATATCTGAACAGATGCCAGATACTTGAAATTCACATGTGATACTTGAAGGAGAAAGGATGATATTTCTCTTAATGAAATTCAAGAAGGAAAATACTGGCTGATGCAAATTCTGAGTCCTGAATGGGGGTTTCAGGAGCTTCTGGGCATTGTCTATTTATGTGATGTGTTCATTAGTCCCTATAAGCATGTGGTCTTCACAGAATGTTTTCAAGAATATGACCCTTTCCCTCATTTTTTTCCAATTATAGCAGAACAAAATTAAAAATGGCTGTACATTGATCCATCCTTGTTCATTAAAAAAGACCTTTACTCTGTTCATGTCCACCTCACAATGAGAGAGTGCCTCAAAAATAATTTAATGATGATGAAAATTTGCATAGTTTTCTTCAGGCAAAACACACACAATACTTGCTGTGACCCATAATTATTTCTCTTTCTTCCCGATCTGCATCCTCCTTACATTTAATGCAGCCTCTGCCTGTGACAAGGTGTGTGCCGTGAAACTGAAGTAGTCAAAAGAGGCTCTGGGCAGAGTGCTCTTAAACAAGAGTGATGCTTTTTAACAAGCAGTTGTTAGGGAATCTCTGAAAATTGCAATACAGTGTTCTTCAGCAGACTGTGAACTAGATTCAGATACATCTAGGGTTTGGGTTTTACGGGGTTTTGTTCATTCGGTTTTTGCTATTTTTATTTATGTGTACATATGTGTCTGTGTATAAGCATGTGTTTGTGGATTCCCATTGTGGTCAGAAGAGGGCAGTAGATCCCCCGGAGCTAGAGTTACAGTCGGTAGTGGGCCACCCAGTGTGGGTACTGAAAACCAAACTCCAGTTTTCTGCAAGAACAGTACTTGATCGTAACAGCTGCCTGGTCTCCCCAACCCCCAAATGCCTCCACTGAAACACATTCAGAAACCCACTGACATAGGAGAAAGTGATTCTTTTGTTCAGAGGGGATATTTCTATCAACATCAGCTCTCTTTGCTCTCATCCTGTGACATGAGTTTTATGTGGATTTTTGATGTGCTTGGTTCATTATGTTCACACAATAATGTAAGGCTTTCTTTTTCCAATCCACTGGTTTTTTCCCAGTTGCTCCCCACAGCTCAGCTCACGTTATACAGTGAATCATGACTGTGCATGAGAGAGCTCCTAGACCAATGGTTCTCAACCTTCTGAATATGCGACCTTTTAATACAGTCCCTCATGTTGTGGTGACCCCCAACCACAAAATTATTTTGTTGCTACTTTATAACTGTAATTTTTCTATTGTTATGAATCACAGTGTAAATATATGATATAGAAGGCATCTGATACATGACCCCTGTGGAGGTCATGACCCATAGGTTGAGAACCACTACTCTAGACAAGCATGATCTATTTTCTGTTTCATACGTATCATAAAACATCTACATTTTGACCAGCCATGAATGGTACTGAATCCATGTAAAATGCTTACACTTTTCCTGTGATATATAAAACATTAAGTTGAACATAGCCAGAAATTGCCTATGCTAAGACTTTTCACCCTAAACTATATAAACTCCACTGCAGATCTTTTCCCCAGCAGCCTGGGTCCCATGGCTCTAAATTCCTAATTTCTGTAATATAACTTACTTCTCCTTTGCTGAGCCTGGTAATATGTCTCTAAAAGATGACCTCCTGGATGCCGCTTGTCATGAAAACAACTTGGCACACTATAACTGAACTTAATGAAGTTTACAAGCACATCGGTACCTTTGCCAGGGAAATAAAAAGACAGACATAATGTGCCTATGGTTAAAATAATATTTCCAAAGTAAATCCTTTCTTCTAGCCATGTTTCCTTCCATATTCATATAGCCAAAAGTAAAAAATAACACAGCTCAAGATCACAGGCTCAAAATTATTTCAGTTTAATTTTGTACAAATCTGAGCTCTTGCTGAGTTTGCTGTAGGGAAGGCCTGGTGTAAAATGAAAGGAAAAAGGGTTGTTTTCTTCTCAGTACACCATTCTTTGGGGTTAACCTTACGCTCTCATGAATCCTTTCAATAATCAAGTCTAAAAATATGGTATTGTAAGTTTATGGTTGTGTCTGTGTGAGTAGGTGCAGTGCCCAAGAGAACCAGAAGAGGGTGCTAAAAACCCTGGAGTTGAAGTTGCCAGCAGTTATCAGCTGCCCAAAGCAGGTAGGTGCTAGGACCTGAACTCAGGTCCTCTGAAAGAGCAGCAAGTGCTCTTAACCATTGAGCCATCTCTTTATCCCCTATTGCTAAGTTTAAAGAGGTAAAAATGAAGACTGAAAATCTTTACTAAATACCACCAAAGTGTCTTTTCTCATCAAGATTAAGATTAGGGGGAAAAAATTTCTACAGTAAAAATCACCCCAAGATTTAAAAAATGCTGAAAATAAAAAAAAATGTGCCTTAAATTAGAGAAACTAAAGGCCCAAATCATCCTCTTAGCATGGGGTAGGATAGCATGTTCACGATACTACCTCTGCTAGGACTCTCTCCCTTCTCCTCCCTATCAAGAATATTTACTTGTGGTTTATTAAAAGTTAAAGGTCATAAATATAGTTTCTAGTGGTTCTAAATTTTCTTTCTAGCAATAATACTCTTGAGGGCTGGCAAGGTAACTCAGTCGTTAAGAACACTGGCTGCTCTTTCAAAGAACCTAGGGTCAGTTCCCAGCATCCATGAGGTGGCTCACAATCACCTGTAAACCTAGTCTTGATGGGATCTAATGTCCTCCTCTGGCCTCTGAAGGGAACAGGCACACATGAGGTACACATATATACAAGCAGACAAAACACAAATACACACAAAATAAAATAAATAAATATACAAAAAGATTAATACTCTCAGGACAACAAGATAAGTCAACAGGGAAAGGCTTGCTGCCAAGCCTGACGTTCTGAGCTCAAAACCTGGAGGAATGGTGGAAGAAGAGAAGAAGACTGACTCCTGGAAATGTGTCCTCTGATTCCCACACTCATGTACCTCTCCCACAAAAGAAAATAAACATAAATACATAAATGTTTAAAAAGGAAAAGAACTCCCCACAGGACTAGGGAGATGGCTCCGTGGATAAAGCATTTTTTGTGCAATCGTGAAGACCTGAATTCAGATCTCTGGTACCCAGGTGCAAAGCCAGGCATACCAGCACACATCTGTAATCCCTACCTGAGGAAGAAGGTCCTGGGCACACATGCCAGATACTTCAGCCAAGTGGTTGGGCTCCAGGTTCAATGAGAGGCACTATCTCAAAAACAAACAAAAACAAAAGAGAAACAAACCAAAAAAAAAAACAAGAATAAGGTGACTCTCAGACGCCAACACAGAGCATCTCAGGGTCACAATGGTGCAGCAACTCAATGCAGGAGGCTCTGTATGCTGTGGTGGAAGGTGTAGAGAGAGAAAAACTATTCAGAAGATGCAAGGTCTTATGTTCCAATGACATGCCAACTGCTCTGAGGACAACCAAGCATCTACACAGTAGGAGCATCAACGAATCCAGTACTACCATGCACCTCTGGCTCAAGGCCAAGCCCGAGAGCTGGAAAGGTTTCAGAACTGCCTGAACCGGAGCACCATGCACTGCAATGGCAAAGCCAAAGACTTCATGGTTGCAGGGAGTGAGGAGCTGCAGGTGAAACAGATGTGCAGATGACCTCATGCACCTCATCCCAACAGTGGCCAAGGAGATGAAGGAGTCTCTGTCATGCATCAGGAAATCAAACTGTTAGCCAGTGACCACTGGGGCTGAGGTCAGGCTATTCAAATGGAAGAACGGAAGTTTAGTCTGTTAAGCAACATTTGTGAATGAGGAAAACTCAGGACACAGTGAGTTCTATGGGAGTGGTATTCACCTCTGGACACCCAGTTCCTACATGTCCGGACTTTCAAAGGTGAAGTCCTTTAGCTAGTGCTAAAATTTGGATCACAGATAGCATAGGCTTCCCAAGAGGAGAACTCTAGATCCTAAATGCTCATGTGCGAGTTCTGCAGTGTTCATTCTGGAGATAGCTATTGCCCTTGTAACAGGGGCTCAGATTCTTCCTACATAGAGTTCCAAGCTGGCAGCTTTCTTCAACTTGCAGGTAAGGGTTGAGGAGAGGTGTGTCTGTTGCTAAAGTCCTGTTTACCACAAGTGCCATCACACTACCTTGCATATGCTCTGAGAAAAAACCCAGTATGCCAATAGTTTTAGAGGAAGAAAAAGGCTTCCTTTCCATATCTTTATCTTTGCTTGGTTTTGTCTTATATGCAAGGGGAAGTAGAGAAGTAAGATACAGAAGGTTTGAATAACTTCTAGAGGATCTTTGTAATTTTTGGCCATCTAGATGGGAATGTCTGTTTCTTCTTCTGTCATTCTGGAAGCTCCTAACAAAACTGGAGAGTGTCGCACTGTGTGTAGGAAACTGCTTCCTTCACTGACTTCTGGGGCAAAGTGACACATCTCCATGAAAAGCAGGGGGCCTGACTGTCACTCTCCTACCAGTAGCTGAGAGTAAACAGAAGACAGGAGCTATGGAGAAGCGCTGGACTTGGGAAAACCTAAATTTTACAGGATAAAAGTCCACCAAGCCTGGTATTACAAAGCCCCCTGAGTTCACAGAGCCTTATAGAGATAAGCCCCTAGCAACAAGGAAGCCTAAAAGTAAGACATTTAGGCCAAGGTAAGCTAGGACCATTATAGAGCAAGACAGGCCCACTCCTTACCAAATGCCATTTTAGCCTGGGGCTTTTTTTTAGTGCAGTGTTGCTGGCCCAACACGGCATTGTATATTTTAGATTATTACCTGAAACAATAATACACATGTCTGTTTGCCTTGTCAAGCCTTTGATATATTTTCCAAATGATTTGGTTTTTAAATTAAGTTTCATTGTCTCCAACTTTAAAAAAAAAAAAAAAAAAAAAAAGGTGGAAAGAGATCAAAAAAGACACCCACCTTGATACCTAGTCTTCACATACATGCATATACATAATCACATACATGTGTGTTTATACACAGGAACATGTCTGGAGAGAGAGAGAGGGGGGGGGGGAGATTACAAAGACTTCTTCCTGGTAACTGTCTGTATCATCTTGGACTATCACCACCCTTGTTAGCTATGCTTTCTGCCCGGAGTTACTGATTCAGGCAGCTCAAGTATCCTTTCTCATCTGAACTTTAAGATGTTCTGTTTGCCTCAACTTCCTTGAATACAAGGTTTGTTACAGCATTACTCTCTGGAAAAGGTCTCTCTAATTAGTACTTAGTTGACATGGAATTCCAAGCCAGTCTGCCTACTGCTTCCTAATCCACTTCAGTTCCTGGAGCAGACAGGCATTCACAAATGAAGCAGTGTGTAGGCAGCAACATCCCAGTACTTAATGGATGCTGCATTTCTCAAAAGCTTCCCCAAATACAAGCTTGACTGAGAAAAGGAAGCCTGCCACCCCCAAGAGAGGCATAAAGGAGACAGTTGCAGCCATAAAGAGGCCAGGAGAAATGCTCAAGACAGGAAGGGGGAGGGTGAAGAGTGCAAGCAAGACATAGCCGTTGAATATTTGAAAAACTGGGGAAATACTCAGAACAAAGGAAGGAGTTATAAACATTAGAACAGGAAAGTGTTTGCTCAGCATAGACCAAAATCTGTGGTACGCTTGTGTTTCTAGGAAGAAAAGTCACCAAGAACTGACGGAGGTAGCTTTTCCCCGAGTAAACTTCCTTTATTGTTAGATTCATTTTAACACAAATTATGCCTTATGATGCTAAAGAGTAGACATCCCGCACGGCTCCTGACTACATGGCTCCTTCCCACTGCTGAGATACTGCGGTATGGCATCTGCACTCATTCAAAGTAGAAATAAAAAGAAAACCATTTGTGGGAGTCAGTCCTTTCTCCCAATGTGCACACTCCCGGGTCAGTGACTTCTGACTGAATAGTCACTCCAGTACAATATGTGATTAACTGTGATGACAGTGTTGGTCTCTGCCCTGGGCACTCCACCATGGCCATGAGGACACACTGGTCTTCCTTATCCACCTGGGTCCAGGAAGTACAATGAACAGCTTCTAGGCTACCTCCTGCCCAGGCTGACACACAGTCTCAGCTCCGTCCTGAGTACCACCCTCCCTGATTTGCTCAGTAGAAGTCCCATGACTTCTCCAGGACTGTCCATTAACAGTCCTCTCACGTCTGAGACAGCCTCAGACCTGAACCTATCTTGCAGATATGGGTCAGTGGTCCTCACATCCCACCTAGACATGAAGCTATTTCCCTGAGTGATTCCCTGGATTCCTCAGCTTTGAATCACCTCTCAGACCTACTAAGATTTACCCCAGGAAGAGTCAAGGAGGCCAGACACTGGGCTGTGAGCATACACCTCTCCGGCCCTGCCTTTGCATACATGTGGCCTTTCTTAGCTTTCCATCCATCGATCTTCTTCCCAAGACACTGGTTCTCCCCTCCTCAGGGACCATATGGTGTAGTGGCTTCGAGGAAATGCTACTTTCATGGGGTTGTAAGAGCTAGAGTCTAATGTTCTCTCAACGCCTCATCACGCATTTCCATACCTATAATCTCCTCTGCAGATCTTTTAGTGCAGTGAAGAAAGTCCTTGGACTGTTCTGAAAGCCACTGGCATCCTGGTCATTCTCCATGTCCAATAGGTAACCTTCCTATGAATGGGTTCTATTTCAGATTCTCAAAGAACAACAGGGGTCAACTGAAGAGATGGCTTAGCAGTAGGAGAGCTAATAATGCCTTAGCAGAGGACCTGAATTTGATTCCTAGCATATTGGGTGGCTCACAACCTCTTGTAACTCCAACTCCAGCTCCAAGGAAACTGGTGCCCTCTCTGGCTTTCCTGGGCACACATATGTTGCATATATTCACACAAGCATACACATCATACACATACATGCATACACATAAACAAAATAATGGGGTTTTTTTATAAGAAAAATATGACATGCAGTAGCACACATTTTAATCCCAGAGCTTAGGAAGCAGAAGCAAGTACATTTCTATGAGTTTGAAGGAAAAAAATCTTAAAAATTTGTGCTGAAGGCCTCAGTCTATGGAAGATGACTCGTGTGGTCTGCTTAGCCTGCCATGAGTGTTGGCAGTCTGCTGGTCAGTCGTGTTAGCTGTAACCACTGTGCTGTGAAGAGGGGTCGATCTTATCTGAACAGAGTGTCAGAGAGAGGAAGTGATACTTAAGCGACCTCCAGGTTCGTATCTAACCATTTAAGGTGCTGACTCCCAGGACCACTAGCAGAAAGAGTGCTGCTGAATCCCTGCCATCTTCAATACCACTTTCCACAAAGTACATCTTCTTACTGATGCCAAGGAAAGACTCATAAGATCTGCCTTACCGGGAGAAGAAAGAAGAAACCATACACAAAAGGAATTTGAACCTAGAGTATATACACTGTAGACACCATAGATTGTATGTTATGAGGTTTGGGTTATTTATAGAAAATGTCACACCAGAAATTAGTGTGTGTGTGTGTGTGTGTGTGTGTGTGTGTGTGTTCACAAGACACACAATTGGGGATAAAGAGCTATTCAGACCACTAGGCTAACGATGGAGTCAGAAAAGGGTAATGGAAAGGAATTACCTTAGTAATTCCTAGTGAAATGATGATCTGAGTGCAGGGGATGATGGGGATGATGATAGACTAGTTAGTGAACTTGCCAAACAGGGCTCAGTTGGGAAACAAAAGGAAATCAAGCTGTAGGGACAGCCAGTTCCTGATGGATTGATTGACTTCCAAATACAAATGAGGAGCCTCTCAGCTTTAGGGAAGAATCCAACATCTGGTCATTTAAAACTTTACCAGACTCCTCCTCATTTAAATCAACAACATATAAAAGGCCAGAACAAACTTAATGAGTGGGTTAGATTCTCAATTCACTTCCTACAAATAACAATTACACAAAAGAAAAGTTGGTAAGTCATTGCAAGATTATCAAAACCAGTAACTATCAGGGAGATGTCCTTGGGATTTTATGTTGTTTCAATGACAATTACCACTGAAACTGTTAATAAGGACATTGCTTGGAGCTGGAGTACAGCTCTCAGGTTAAGAGTGAATGCTGCTCTTCCAGAGGACAGGGGTCCATTTCCCAGCAGCCAAGTCTGTCAGCTCCAAGGTGCTGGGAACCCAACTAAGTCCTCTTAACTGCTCAGCCATCTTTCCAGCCCTGAGAGAGGTGACCAGTTGCTCAGCCTGTGCACAGTCTGTGCCTGTCCCTGTGCTGCGTGCTGCCCTGTGTGTTATTATTGTCACCTTAAAACTGAGGGGCTGCAATCTCTCCCACCAGATCTACACTACGCTGACATTCCCACAGGACTGAGGGGGAAAGGCTCACAGCGATATGTAAGGATATCATGAGAATATGTGAGCAGCAAGCATCTACTGGGAGGGGATGTCTCAGTGAGTCTCAATGATGTAGCAACCTTAAATGTTCTGTGTTCCTGAGAGTAACCTCAATAAACTCGACGGTCCTCTACACTGGGGTTGGGTGGAATCCATTTGATCTGTCACTGCCCTCTCTATCCAAAGTTAATGGAAACAAGTTCCCCACGGAAAGCCACGCTGCAACCTCTCAAACGCTTCTTTGATTGTGTTTTCTGGGTGTCACAGAGATAGAAAATGCTTTTCAAAGCGTTCTTTTCCAAATAGAACTTGAAATAGAACTTTTGAAGAGTCGCAGCTCCCCCTAGTGGCAGACCGCCGCAGTCCACGCTCAATTTACTTTTCAGAGAACAATAAACTTTAAGCAAAGCTTCCGAGATGTGGGGGTTTTTTTCCCTATAATTACTATAAAAGTTAATTCTTGTCTCTGATATGGAGTATGGCTTCCAGTATGGGACTTGCAGCCCACTGAAGAATCACTGTGATCCAACCAAACACTGTAAAATACAAAAATATTACTGGGTTGTGAGACATACAAGTCTTAGTTGGAATCTGTATGCTAGAACCGTTCTATTGGTGCCTGGAGATGAGATGTGTGGCCAGAAATTTGACGTGACTACACTTCGCTTCAGGATTGGCAGCATCAATGAGCACACGGGGCTTGCACTGGAGGGTCTATAGTGGAGACGTAGGCTCCACAACCTAAAGGGAGGCAATGCGCAACAATTCCAAAGACCTGTGGTGGCTCTGCCACTCTGCCACATTATCTACGACCTGAGTTTACCCTCTGACCCCCCGCAGTGTGCTATCTAAGCGCTCCAGAAAAAAAAATGTATTGTTTAACCTTCACAACAGTGACCCCATGAGATAAACATTGACATCAAACTCACATGCAAAAGAAAGCAGCTTGAAACTCGCCCAATTTCACACCACCAATAATTGGTAAAAGCTGCAAGTTCGTGCTCCCATCTGCCTGCCATACATCGAAAGCACCACTTTCCGGGGGGTGGTCCTGAGAAAGCAGCCAAGAGTATGTGTGATCTTCAGTCAGAATATTAATCTCAGCTTTTTTAAAAGAATTTTTAAAAGATAATCAACATGACTAACAACAGCCACAGAATTTTGAGTTAAAGAGAAGTTATGAAAATAGTTACTCTACACCCAAACCATGGACTTTAAAGAACTTCTGGAAGCCCAGGAAATGTGCCCAAAGCATTACATGAAAATACATATACATATTTACACATGTGTGTATGCATATATGTACATATGTGTATATTCATATATATACCTATACACACACAAACACACACGCATGCACACACACGCGTGCACACACACATACGAGATATATGAGATATATATACATATATCTCATATATCACATATATCTCATATATCTCGTATGTGTATAAAAACATTGTGTAGATTATTAAGTAAAATGAAAATGAATCCCCAGAGCATGCACAGTTAGAGTTAGACCAGGGCAGTGAGAAGAGAATATCACAGTTTTTATTCCCTATTTCTGCTTAGTTCATCCCAAGATCTATCTTCCACATTTTCCACAATTCTAAAAAATACTTTTGACAAAGGGATTTAGCAAGTGCACTCTATGACACCCTCTAGTTCTGACTTTCTATTATTTTGAACATGAAACGGGGTGGGGGAGGGAGATGGGTATTAGAAGTCGAAGAGGGAAGAGGATTTACCATCTTCCCGAGTAGTTTTCAAATTGGGTCCTCAGAATCCCCTGGGGAAATCAAGGTAAAAATCCATCTGCAGTCGGGGAGAGTGAAGGTCCCAGGTCTGGCAGGCTCTCATATATTTCCGTGATGCTTTCTTTTAAATGTCAACTTGACACAATCTAGAATAGCAGGAAAACAAGTCTCAAGGAAGGGTTGTCTGGATCATGGTGGCCTGGGGTGTGTCTGTGGGGAACTGTCTTAAATGCCTTAAATGGATACAGGAAGACCCAGCCTGAAAGTGGGTGACACCATTCCGGGTCTCGGAGCTCTGGCCCGGATAAAAACAGAGAAAGCTCACTGAGCATCATGCGCCCAGGCTTTTACGTCTCCATTTCTGACTGTGGGTGAGAATGTGACCAGCTCCTTGTAGTTCTGATCATCTTGACCCCTCACTCCCCCAATGAATTGTAAGATAAATTAAACCCTTTCTCCCCTTGGTTGTCTTTTGTTGGGGAATTTTATTACACAATTCCCATTAAAACTGGAAGAGCTCCAGTGTGTCCTTTCCCTCTGACTGGCACAGAACCCTCCCTCTTGACAACCAAATGCAAACCAGACCTGTCATCTGTTGTTGATATTAACACACCAACTGATGCTGATAAAATTTAACTTTACGTTTAATTTCTTCATTTTTCTTTAAGAAAAATCTTTTTTGGCTAAAGAACAAATTCACTAAGAAGATGCAGAGGTTAGACATATAGCCTAGGTAAGAAAATGCAGGGGCTAGACATAAGCCTAGTGAGGAGGCAGTTGCCTAACACACAAAAGGCCAAGAACAAACAAAAGGTTTGTTTCCCCAGCATTAAAACAGAGGTGTGGTCCGTCAGCTACAAAGCTACAAATATTGTTACACCAATGACCCTGAACAGAAAGAGCTTGTTCCAGACCATACTCATTGTGAACAGCTTGTTCATATCTCTTGGCTATACACTAAGAATGGAGATTCGTCCCTTGATAGTTATAAGTCTGAAAACTACAAATTAAGATTCAAAAAGAAACAGAATGCATGACTGGAGATTTTCAGTTAAGGTTATTGGGAAAGCTTTATTTTAAAGACCGGACTGTCCACAAGCTCTCAATACCCTGAAGTATACTGAAGAACGAAAGGTCCCTTGGCCACACAGTGACCATGTTCATGAATCCAGGGCTGGGGGTGATACATTCCAAAAGCCTTCCATAGAATTCTAAAACCCAGCTGGGCAGTGGTGGCACAGGCCTTTAATCCCAGCACTTGGGAGGCAGAGGCAGGCGGATTTCTGAGTTTGAGGCCAGCCTTGACTACAAAGTGAGTTCCAGGACAGCCAGGGCTACACAGAGAAACCCTGTCTCAAAAAAACAAAAAAAGAAGAAGGAGGAGGAGGAAGAGGAAGAGGAGGAGGAAGAGGAGGAAAGAAAGAAAGAAAGAAAGAAAGAAAGAAAGAAAGAAAGAAAGAGAAAGAAAAAATAAAACAGAATTCTAAAACCCAAGAGTTTGATGCCTGTGTGAACACTAGAACAAGATTCTCGTTCATGGTGTGGTAACCTTCATGAGTCTCAAATAGACCATGAAGACAAAGATAAAAGACCCACACATGCAGACATACATCACCAAATTTGCGTCACCCAGGGTCCTCCTGTGTCATTTTGCTCAAGATGACACCTTCAGCGGCTGGCCACTGGTCCAAAAATGAATTAAAATGTGAAGTAGAATGGTTTGTCACTGCTTCCTACCTTTCAAAAGAAAGACATCCTAGTGTGGCAACCTCAGTCAAACCCAAAAATATTTAAAAATCAAAACCAGAACCTAGGCTGAATTGACAGGTTGCTTGGAAACGGTCTGTCAGAAGGGCCTTTTCTGATACTCACGTGTGGGCAGCCACTGCTGGGCTCTCTCACTTGCTAACTCACCAATGACTCCTCCCTCCTAAGCTCTTGCTGCTCCTTCTGCTCTCTCTGGGAAAACTTCCCTCTCAAGACGTGAAGTAACCACACAGACAAACCACAGTAAGATGGAAGAGAGAAGGCTGGATTCTACTGTCTCTCTCATGAGTAGCAGATGGACTCCAAAGTCTGGTAACCATACTTTTACCTCAGCAGAGGCTGACAACACATTATATTCAGACAAGGGTAGGGATTGGGTGCCTCACAACTAGGATCCGGGCTGCCTGGGCTTTGGTCAGCAGATGCCACAACCTTAGACTCGCTCTCCTCTGCCAGTCACCAGCTCATTCTATGTCTTCAAACACAAGAAGATTAAGAAGTCTTTCCTGGAAGACTTTAGCCCCTTAGATACACAGCAGCAGTAGTCTTTTAGGAAGTAGGCTTGCAAATGCATAAAGCTGCCCATGAGCCTTGATGGAATCCAACCAGTAGGAGGGGTCCAGTCTTAGTAATATTTCCATTGGCATGGCATGCAATAGGACTCACGCAGGGCAGGAAGAACTGTTCCCTGAGCTCCATCACCTCGTATCTGAGTGCTTGCAATATCAGAGGAATCAATAAAACACTCATTTCTATTTTCTTTTTTAATGTCTTAATGAATGAAATGTGTATGTCTGGGTTGATGCTGAAACACTTTAGAGACTTATTTTATTTTTTATGTATGTGTTTATGTATGTATGTATGTATTCCAAAGTGTATATGTGTGTACCATATGAGTGCAAGTGCCTGTGGTGTCAGATCTCCAGAAACTGGAGTCCCAGGCAGCTGTGAGCCACCCTATGTGGGTGCTGAAAATCAAGCCCAAATCTTCCACAAGATCAGCAAATGCTCTAACTACTGAGCTATCTTCCCCTCTCTTAAACATCTTAGATGCCTAGACCATAGTGTGTGCCCAATCGATAATGAAGAAAGACAAGATGGAAATAAACAAAGGAAGGAAAGAAAAAACGCTGATAATGAATTAAAATCAAGGACCAGAGACTCACCAAAAATGAACATTATTGTTAGTACTGAGCTAGAGGAAGAATGGAGGTCCCGATTTATCTCCAATGTACCAATGTGAGACCAGAGAAATTATGGAGGTCTGCACTGATCTCTATATACCAATGTGACATATGGCTACCCATTCTGGAAGACAGTCTTATCCAACTTGAATTTGACTATACAGTGAAGAAGTTAATGTCTATCAGAAAATCAGAAATGTGAGTCAGGGTCATCCTGGTGCATTTTGTGGGGCATTAACTAACACTTAGCAGCACTGGTTCTGCAAGCTGGCCATCTAAGATCAAGGTCATCTAAGGAGACCCTTCTCCCTATTGTGTCTCCCATGGTAGAGGACAGAAGAGCTAGAGATTGCCAGGACCCAGGATGGGTTCATGGACAGATCCTTCCATGACAAGGTCCCTGGGGTCTTCTCTCATCTTAGAGAGAAGCCACACTGTTGCTTTGAGAGCTGTGTTCTAACCCATGACTCAGTCAATTCCCAGCTGGGCTATAAATGACACTTGCAGGTCGGTAAACAGTTAATCATGTATGTCACCTTCCCCTCCTAGCTTCCTCACTGCAGACACCAATGAAGGGGAAAAGTTAATCTCACAGGCCATTGATCTGTATCATTGGTGAACTCCCCCAAAGATTTTTACAGCAGAAAACAGAAGGTAAACTGACTGCCAGCAGCATATTCATTACTGATGATGATAAGCGCACAGTCATATGTTTTTCTAATGGGACCCCCCCACCAAAGGCCAAGGATACTTGGAGTAACTTCAGGAGGAAAGAAAAGTCTGTACTATCATGACCACATCATCACTATCAAGCCCAGGGACAAGAAGTGTCGAAGTCTGAGTCCCACTTGGAAGAGGAAACCTTGCCCGCCATGTTGAGGAACTGGCACGATATTCTAGCATCCTCTCTCTTTTTCCAATGCACTGTTCTCCTGCCATCTCAACCTCCAGGAAGAAAGCTCTGTGCTCCTATCTCCTCTCTGCCTCATCTCCTTCCCCTGTGACATACACTCAGATTATTACAACGTATTACACAGGGCCATGCTATGGTTCAGCTACCAAGGATTCATGTCTTAGGACTGCCATCCCCAGAGTGTTGATGCTGGAAGGTGGTGTGACCTTTAGGATGTTGGGTCACTAGGTCAAAGGTGGTGCCGATGGGAGAAATCAAGAGTTTCTCGTGGAATACTGAATAGTTGTTTTATTTTTTATATTTGTTTACTTATTTTGTGTGTGAGTATTCTGACTGCACATGTGTCTGAGCACCATGTCTGTGACTAGTGCCCATGGAGGTCAGACGAGGACATTAGATCTCCTGGAACTGGAATTACAGACAGTTGTAAGCTGCCATGTGGGTGCTGGGAATTGAACACTGCTCCTCTGGAAGAGCGGTCAGTGTTCTTAACTGCTGAGCTATCCTTCCAGTCCTAGGATACTGAATGGTTCTTACATGAATGTTGCTGGATAAAAGCAAAATGGGTGCTGGAGATGGCTCGGTCTGTGAGGAGCTTAGCACGCAATGACAGGGATCTGAGCTGAAGGGAAAATGGCTCAGTCAGTGAGGAGCTTGCAATGCAAGGATGGGGATCTGAGCTGAAGGGAAAATGGCTCAGTCAGTGAGGAGCTTACAATGCAATGATGGAGATCTGAGCTCAAGTTTCAGACCCCACTTGAAAAGCTACACGTGGTACCATGCACTGGAGAGGGGCAGACAGCATGGTTCCGGTGGCTCAGTAGGCCATGAAGTCTAGGCCAGTGAAGAGCCTGTCTCAAAAACAGACAAGGTGGGCAGTTCTGAGAGACAACACCCAAGGTTTTCCCCTGGCATCCAGATGCGCACATATACACATGCACCTGCACACACAACAGAGAGTGAGACTGGCCCTTTCCTAGTGCCTCTGACTCTCTGTCTTTTAGATGATCTCCCCATACTGCTCACAAGCCCACCATAACTCCACACCTGTGACTCAGGATACAGTTTGGATGTTAAGACTCCAGAATAGCAAGCTAAGTAAACCTTTTTTCTTTATAAACTATGTAGCCTTGGATAATTTGTTATAGCAATAGAAACTAAGTTAATATAGAGCTTAAAATAGTGTGTGGGCAGAGGAGATGTGATGAAATATGCTGTATTATAGCCAATTGACAGAGGCAAACAAAGAAAAAAGGGAGTCACAGTAGGCACACTATTTAGGGCAACTCCTTTCAGCCAACAGTGTTACATTCCCGCCTCAAATTTAACGAGGGGGTCATGCGCTGTGGGCCTTGTGTCTCATGATCATTCCAAATCTGCCAGAATCCCTGGCTATTTTCAGTACTGGTCTAACCAGGTCTCTATCAGACTTCATGTTTTAGAATTTCATACAAAGAAATAAAAATGGTCAGAGATACTTCCCCCAAGGTCCCAATTTCCCCTTGAACAATTGATCTTCTACAGAGCTTTATCATTTCCAAGCCAGACTCATCATTTGCAAGGGGATAAAATGGAGCAAAATTATCTTTTATTCATATCCCCAAAACAGTATTAAGGTTAAAACAAAGAAAAATTTTTGAAGCATCTTGTTACTATTTTCTTCAAAAAAAAAAAAAAAAAAGGATATGGTATTTCCATTTTCCACATTCCCTGCCCCAGCCCAGATATAGGAAAGAAGGAGACTCCACAGATGAAGTCATTTTCAGATGCTGACACACACTCCTTAAAAGGAGTCTCAGTCCTTAGGTCCTGGGCAACCTCCCACAATGGAGCCACTGTTTTAATACATTCTTCTAATGCCAAGGTTTTCCAAAAACAGAGGGTAAAAATACCTTCTTAGGGCAATTTGTGTGCAAATGGAACAGCTCATTAAAGACTCCCTCAAGGAGAATGTATAAACACAGGTCTTGGCCACAAAAAAACAGTTTCCTGGGGCAAACTTCATGGTCTGACTTCCCAGAAATACACTGGAAATGGAACAAAAGAAAACACTTCATAGTGCTTTGTCTGCAGCCACAAAATACACACATGAGGTCCCTCCCAACCCAAACTTAACCCCGTGTCCCTAAGAGGTACAGAAATAAGAGCCAAAGTATCACCACAAGGTCATTGCACATATACAAATAGTAACTGTACCAGCTACACATGGTGGCCCACACAATGGTGGGCCAGGGAACAAGCTGGTCCTTAGTGTGGAAATGGGAACAGGTGCCCTGTCATAATATTTTCAACCCAAGAGTTTAGATCCGTCCTAGGGAAGAGTAATAATATCATATTTAGAGCATCTGATATGCCTATATGAACAACTGTGAGAATACACCTACTAAATAAGAATCTGGAAAAATAAAACCCAAACTATGACATTGTAACTATGGATCTAACAAGAGATTACTTAGAGCAAATGGCTCAGACAAAGGAGAGTCTGTTTTTGTGTTGTTCTCTGTCCAAGGCCATTCTAGGTCTCCCCAGTGAGAATGACTGGTGTCTCTGTTCCCCTCTCCCGGTCCATCAACCAGCATGTTGCCAAGGTGAGCTACCTCTGCACACACTGGTGACTGAACAGTCAGTATGAGATTCTCCCTCTCTCTCCTCACACTCCGCTGGTCATGACCCTTGCAAACATCTCCTGAAAATTCTTCCCCTTGGTGTCCTATTCCAGTCAGTTCCAACTTTGCCTTTCAATAAATGGTTCTCCACATCCCCCACTGAAGACTGGAGAAATAGCCCCCAAATATTTCTCACACACACACACACACACGAACAAACAAACAAAAAACCCTCTCTACGGGGTAAATTCTTGTTGCCAATCTGGTTCACAAAATGAAGACATTTAAGGTGAGGGATACAGCTCAGCAGGTTTGCACACAATGCACAAAGCCCTGGATCGAGCCCAGCACAACCTGAAAGTGGGTATGGTGGTGAAGCTGGCGATCCCAGGACTCTGGAGGTGAATGTACAAAGATCAGGAGCTCAAGGTCATTCTTAGCTAGATAGCAGGCTTGAGGCCAGTCTGAGCTACATGAGACCTTATGTCCAAAGTAAATAAATAGATAAATTAATAAATAACATCCAACACATACAATTCAGCATATACATTTACCTTACTATTTCTAAATTGAAATATTTTATAGTAATGCTTTTTAATTTTTTTAATTTTTATTAGATTAATTCATTTTATTTTATGTGTGAGTATCTTGCCTGTACACAAGTGTACTAAATGCATGCTTGGTGCCCATGGAGGTCAGCACAGAGTAAAGGATCCCGCAGAACTGGAGTAAGATGGTTGTGTCCCATTATGCAGATGCTAGGAATCAAACCCTGGTCCTCTGAAAGAATACTCTGCTCTCAACTGCTGAGCCATCTCTCCAGCATCCTTTATAGTAATAATATTTACATGTACATCTTCAAATAATAAGCAATATTTCTGAGCCCAGATGTGAGATGTTCATGCCACTTATTTCGTTAGAGAGTATTCCCCTCTTTCCATAATTGTTCACCAATGACAAGTGACCTTGAGCTTAGTTGGCATGAGTTACTCACTATTGTGTGACATAGCAAAAGGCACAGGGTTACAGTTTGGGGCTTAGTTCTGATTCTCGGTTGAATTGTGTTAATCTGCCAAGTTTCAGTTTTCTTTCTCAAAAATGGAAATAATACTCCCCTGCCTACTTCACAAGAGCTAGTGTCAAAATTAAAGGAAAATAATGTGTAGTTTTACATATACACACCATATGCACGTATGCACTTTATAGCTAGATGATAAATCCTTAGATTTACTGGTAATAGGTAAATACTGCAAATTAAGCAATATGCTACGAAGCAGAGAAGGGCATTTTTTTTCTACAGTTATTGTTTCTGCAACCAATTATGTTCACTGAATAACAGAGGCAGCCCTCACTATTTATAGAAGTCACAAGTGAGAGTATGCTGGCCCCTGGAGGCTGCCAGCACTTTCCCCTCATCTGTAATCACTCTCTGCTCTCCTTGGCAAGCCCTCCTGAAGTCTGCAACTCATTCCCATCCCCTAATTTCAAAGAAAAGAAAATGCAGCCCCGCTCACAGCTGAACTGGCCAGCACTGCCTCACCTTCATGCTGGCATCTGGGGCCTGGTTATCCTGTTACCCTGGTGAGCCACAGGAAGTGGGCTGGGGAGGGTGTAGGTGAAGCCACTGCCCAAGGTGAGTGTGGACAGTCTAGTGATGTCATTGTCTCTGGTGCATTTGCCTGTGAACAGGAGGGTATTGATGTGTGAAGTAAAAGGGTGTGTCTGAAGGAACACAGGGGCCAACTGTCAACTTCTAAGTCCTGGGGACAGAAGTGAATCAGCCTCAAATTCCAGATCCCCACTTAAAGTTTCATTGAGGCAGTCTCCTAGTTCAGGGGCCATAATTGTTCAATTCATGGTTCCTAAAGAGGGTTGTAGACATATATCTAATGTTCCAGATAAGCCCTAGTCAGGTTTAGATCCTTCTCTGTTAGGCAGAAGTAAAAGGTGAGGAAGAAAAGAGAGGGGTGGGGGCAGGGGAGGAAGGGAGGAGACAGGGGAGGAAGGGAGGAGACAGGGGTGGATGGGTGGAGGCAGGGGAGGGGGTCTGGGAGGTGGATGGAGGGAAGCTGAGTTGATCATCAGCAACAACAAGAAGGAAAGTCTGTCATAAGAGTCTGAAACTTTCAGTCCTAGCGTTTGGGAGGCAGAGGGACAAAGACTGCTCTGAGCTAAAAGACCAGCCTGGCCTATGGAAGGAGTGCCAAGCAAACCAGAGCTTTAAAGCAAGACCTTCTCTAAATAAGCTCACCAAATCTCCTTATTCTGTACATTTAGAAAGTGGACATATTTTAACAGCTGAATGTGTGATTCGGAATACAACTGTAGGCAATACACCTGTTATGATGGTTTTCAAATGCAGTGTTTGGATAGCCCCTTTGAATCTCTCCTTTAGAAGTTATTAGTTATACATTTGTACTGAAGTTTTCTCAAGGAGTTCATGATGTCACATGATAGTGTGGGACCATTTTGAGTTATTGAGTATTTTAAAAATCTGATTTAAAGCATAGCTGTTCTCATCAGGAATGCAGGAATACATGTAAAGTTTGCAGTAGTTCTGGAGTTTAAAGTCTATCTGGACCTTAAGAGTGCTTAATATTAAAGAAACAATAGGAGAAAACTAACTCAAAGTAACACAAATTAAAATAGTAAGTTCAGATAAAGGAACATTTACATGGATATGGTCTGATCCAGTAGGGACTCACGATGGGGAGCATTTTAGCTTGACCTGGAAGGATGAGGGGACCTTTCTGGGCCCCTAAGCTCCAGGAGAGAACCCACTACTACTAACTGGATGTAGTGTCAAACTTCTCTCTAAGAGTAATTATCTCAGCTCTTATCAAATAAATTTACTTTTGCAGTGGATGGGGAGTTAATACATGTGGTGATTTCTAGCCGTGATTCCACTCATGCCCCAGTTCCCAAATAATATACCTCAGAGATTTAATATATGTCTAGACCATAAGCTAGGCTCGTTCCCTGACTAATTCTTAACTTACATTCCGTTTATTCTAACCTGAGTTTAGCTATGGCTGGTTTCCTTACCTTCGCTTCTTACGTCTCCTTCCGGTGCCAGTCTCATGCTTTCCCAACTGGAAGTCCCACCTCCTAATCTTGCCTCAGTTTATTGGCCATTAGCTTTTTTATTGACAGGTGATTCTTCAACACAGTACACAGGAAACTATCCCTACCGGGGCTTAACTGAGAATGTCCTTCATAGGCTCAGATGTTTGAATAATCGGTGCCTAGTTGAAAGCGATGTCTGGGAGAATTAGGAGGCGTGGTTTAGATGGAGGAAGTATGTCACTGAGGGTGGGCTTTGACATTTCAAAGCCTCTTGCCATTCCCAGAACATGGCGTCTCCTTCAAGCTTGAGGCATAAGATGTGAGCTCTCAGCTGTTCCTGCCACTATAACTTCCCAGCCACCATGCTCCAGGCCATCATGGTTACGAACTTTTAACCCTATGAAACTGTAAACCTAAATAAACTCTTCTGTAAGTTTGTTCAGTATGTTTCATCTCAGCAACAGAAAAAGAGCTAGAACAATAGAGAAACGCCAACTTGTCAAAGTGCAGAAGCTAAATGACCTTTGAGTGCTCAGCCACGTCCCTGGGCTCAGGAAACAGTGCAGATGACAGGGCAGAAATATTGTAATTACCAAGAGTAGGGAAGGACTGCTTTGAAATAGTGTCTCCCCAGCATGGCAGGGTTATTGCACTCGAGCTCACAGCACGAGACTGGCATAAAGCAAGTCAGTCAACTGGGAGCCAGGAGCAGGTTCAGGAGCCCCACTCCTAGAGGAGGAGCTACTGGCAGCTAATAGCTGCTGAGAAACGTGAGAGTCCGGTTTGTTGTTGTTTATTTTGTTTTGTTTTTTCTGGACTGCAACTCAAGATAGGTCCCTAAGTTCCAGCTCACGTCCCCACGTGTTTATTCAGACAGCACTAATTGTACTCAGTAGGTTTAGGGAGAGAGAGAGAGAGAGAGAGAGAGAGAGAGAGAGAGAGAGAGAGAGAAAGAGAGAGAGAGACAGAGAGAACAGTGAGTTAAGAGGGACCTGTTGGGGGAGGGGTCCTTGACGGGGTGGAGGAGGACTGTAGGGATAAATTTAAATACACTGTGTACATGTATGAATTAACAACTAATTATGAAAGTGGAGATGAGGAACACATTCAATGCTAAAAAGAACAAGTAAGGAATGAAGAATCAGATAAATACATGAATATTCGGCATGCCCAAAAGAGGAAAATATTTAAAACAGGGAAGGTTTGAATTATTCCATACATAATACCAAGTTGTTCCAGGGGAAGGACATAGTCAGAACATTACATAGGAAAGAATGTCTAGCGACACTAAAGGATGAAGTGGTTTGGACAAGACTGAGAACACAGAGAAAACTACTGCACAGTCATCGAGAAGTGGGGCATTGGTGTCAATAAGGGCAACACAACTCCCTCAAGAAGTGGGGCCACCACAACAGGCTTCCTGGGATGTAGAGGAGTCAGCAAAATGAATTAGAAAACTTTCCAAAGCTGTGTTTCTTTAATGATAGGGAACACAGGATATGAACGTTTTCAGGGCAGACTGAGTTTGAGCTATTAGTGTTTCCTGGAAATTGATGTAGCATGCAGCTTACAACTCTGTGCCTCAAAATAGTAACCATATTAATAACAACAATAAGGGAAAATCAAGGTGTCATTGAAAGCAGAGGAGTCTTCAGGGAGCTAGGGTTGCAGAAACTCAAGGGTCACCAAAGCTGCTCCAAGCCAGAAGCAGGAGGATCTTATGCCTAGAATTTGAAACATAAAATTAATAGACCACAGGGATGAATTTTAGAGAAAAGTTTAGACCCAATAAAACCTTGTAGACTTTTCTAGCTTCTACACTAAGAGGCAGGAATTCTGGCAAGAAAAAGTACATTACAGGGATTATTCCTCCTATTATCTTTAACAGAGCTTAAAATGAACCTACCTTCCTGGGGATGGTCCTTTGGCCAGGTGATTAACCTGCCCAGCTATTAAGAGAGGAAACAATGGGATGTCTCTACCCATAGGTAGAATCCTTTTAGGGTTAGAAGATAACTGATTTTTCTTATTGGGCCCTCAATGCCACTGCAATAATGTTAAGACTAAATTAAATTTTTTCAGACTGTCAAAAAAGTGAAAATCCCCTCCCAAGAGAATTTTCAGCCCTTAAATAGGTAGAAGATTGGCAATTAGTTTGGGATCGCTAGCCTATTCCAAGCTCATAAGCCTCTTCATTTGTTTTCTTGCTTGTTTCCTTTTTTTCACTTTTAATTATACTTTAATTATACCATTATAATTTCCCTTTTACCTTTCCTCAGTCCACTCCTTCTTACATGCTCTTTTACTATCAAATTTAAGATATATATATAGATATATAGATATATAGATATAATACAAATTGCACCAATACAAATAAAACCCAATGCTAGTACATATATGTATATTGTTAGTGTGTATATAGTTTTAGAGCTCACCATCCCTGTGAAAGGCTAATTCTCCCTCTCTCCTTAATCATTAGTTACCTAGGTTCTTTGTATATGGGTGGACCCTATGATTTTCCTTGTCTGGGTCATGTTTTTGCAGAGGTTTCTAAGAAAGGCAGTCTCACAGCAGACTTCCTGGTACCCTGGTTCTTGCACTCTTTCTGCCCATTAATGCAACATGATCCTTGGAGAGTGAAGATAGAAAGTGGGGTATGCAGACAGCAGAGGTGAGTGATGCAGCCAACTTCTTCAGAATCATTTATTTTATTCAGGAGACAATCTCAACAAAACTGTTGAGGTGACAGACGGTTCACAGCATCGGACATTGGAGTGCTGATCAGAAATGAGTTTCTTGTCTCTGCCTAGGCTGCACCCATAATAGTGGGTTCAGAGGTGAACCGGTGATATGTCCTTGCTTGAGTAAACATAGGGGTCATGCTCCGCAACATTCAGGAAGTCAGTTTGCAAGCAAGTGACAGATTGGAGCTACAACTTGTGACTGCTAATGACCAGTCCAGATGTGCTTTCCTCAGGCCAGTGTCCTCAGAAGATTTGGGGCCATGAATGAGCCCAGTGGAGCTGGAGCGCTGATCTAAGTCCTGCAAAGCAGGAGTCTGGGGAAAGTGGAGCTGCCACTCTGATGGATGGATGGAGTTGCCTCCAGCTGTTTGAGACTTCCCAGCCTCTGGTGGAGAAAAGGGACATGGACTACACACATGTTTATTTAGGAAGAGAAGGTAGGGAAAGCAAAATGGCTTCTTCACAGGAGGTCTCTCCCTCTTTCTGAATTTCTTTTCCGATTCTCCTAACTGCCTAGCATGGGCTAAGACCCTATACAAAGACTCTGTTCTCTAGCCTGCCCTTCTGTCTCACAGACCCTCACACTCCTTCCTTGAGAGAATGCTAGTGTTTAAAACCCACTTCTCTGAGGTTATTTTTTATTTCAGTGTGTAGGAAACTCCCCACTTCTCTGAGGGTTAGAGTTCATTTTTTATTTCAGTGTGTAGGAAACTCCCCACGCTGCTACAGGAGAAGAAACTGTAAGTCCTGTCAAAAATGGGGCCAAATCAAAGCTGTGGAGGTGTCTCTGTTAGTAGGGGCTTGCCTGGCAATCAGGAAGTCTGAGTCCCATCCCCTAGAGCCTATGTAAAAAGCTGGATGTGGTGAAGCACATTTGTAACCCAGCCCTGAGAAGGTGGCAACTGGCAGGTTGCTGGTGCTCACTGGCCAGCCGGCCAAGCCTATTTAGTGAGTTCAAGGCCTGTGAGAGGCTGTGGAGGAAGAGGGGGTGGCACCTGGCAAGAGTGGGAGGTTACTTCGTGGGTCAAGGGCAATCCATGGCTACACTAGTGAGGAAAGTGGCCCCCTCTGCCAAACCCCTCTCCCAACAACCATTAATGGCCCGAGCCACACTGTAAAAGCAGACATCGAAGTCGGTGGGGACTCACTGAGAAGGCTCCAGATGAAGTGATGGGGATAAGAGAGAGACACTGGGGAGTGTAAAAATGAATGCAGTTCGTTACATGAAAGTACGAAACTGTCACACAATAAAAACAAAATTTTTAAGGTGGCCAGTGCCTGAAGACCAGCACTCAAGATTGCTCTCTGACCTTTACAAACAGGCACACACAAGTATGCATGTGCTTGCCACACATATGGGCACCTAAAAGCACAGAGAAGTACATGCTTTCTTGTGTGCACACACATGTGTGCACACAACACTCTCACGCACAAGTGCATGCATGTGAGTGCACATGACTAAGTATCAAGAACCTTGGGAAAGGAACTCTAGAGATCAGACAGATCTGAAAGCCCCTAATTTGAATGAAGCATACAGATTATTTTTTCCTGAGATGGGATTGTGGATGGTCCATTTTAATGGCTACTATGTGTTGACAGGAAGGAATAACAGAAACCTGATAAAGATGGATCTAGATTGTGACATACTGAGCCTTGAAGCTTGCTCAGGGCTTGGCGGTCTTCACCCAGCACTCTGTCTCATATGGACGATCTCCTGTGAACACCCCAGAAATCTTGCAATGTTGCACATGGAAATGGAGACCGGGTGTTCTTAATAATTCTTCTCACTTCTCCTTTGAGATGCAGGGAGTAAATCTCTAATAAGACATGTATTTCAGTTTAATTCTTAAAGGAGAGAAATCAGGAGAAGATGATCACAGACAAAACTGTACAAGCAATAGACTTTCTATGCACCACTTCAGTGGTGTTCTTGGCTTATGTGCCAAACAAAGATTTATGAACCCCAAAAACGTTCAACTCACTTGCCACTCACATAAGAAAAAGCAGCAGCCATCTCACTTCACGAGCCTGGTTCGTGGAGTGGAATAACAAATCATTAGGGCGTGTCAGGGGAGCATGAGTAACACGTTTATTATATTTCATGTGTCCGTGTGCTATAGCAAGAGGAGATTCTTGATATTTCCTCTCAGTTACAGCCAGATGGTAAAATTATAGTTTTTCTGGTTCACAGAAAGCTGTGGCCTTTGTACAGGAAGGATGTCAGTAATAAGAACTAGTACTTCTCAACGTGTTTTATGCTTCCTCGATCTAACTTCAGTTCTTTGCTTGGACCATCTGTGACTCTCGGGTCCACATTGGTACTTGGCTTGGTTACCAAGTGACACATTCTGAAAAGATATTTGAGGTAAAGTTACATTCACTGTAATGGGAGGATGCTCTCCACAGCAGAGGCTCAGGCAGAGGGACTTCTGGGAAGTTTTTCATTGTGCTGATGTATTATACATCTCTTACATCCTAAGAGACTTGAACTTTTGCTGGACCTCAAAGTCAAAGTTAATAATACACACTGAGGTTGCTTAAGACTGCTATCCTGCGGCTAGAGAGATGGCTCAGCAGTTAAGAGTACTGACTGTTCTTCCAGAGGTCCTGAGTTCAAATCCCAGCAACCACATGGTGGCTCACAACCATCTGTAATGGGGATCTGATGCCCTCTTCTAGTATGTCTGAAGACAGCGACAGTGTACTCATATACATGAAATAAATAAATAAATCTTAAAAAAAAAAAAAAAACAAAAAACGCTGCTATTCTACTATGTGCTCAGCCTGTCTGTTTAACCTGCCTTTAAGAGAGCAATGTCCAGCCCCATGGAGGGAGCAGCAGTGTCAACTGGCCTGATCCCCTGGTGCTCCCAGAGACTGGACCACCAACCAAAAAATACACATGGAGGGACCCATGTTGCTGGCCACATATGTGGCAGAGGAGGGTCTTGTTAGCCATCAGGGGGAGGAGAGGCCCTTGGGCCTGAGGGTGTTTGATGCCCCAGTGTAGGAGAATGCCAAGGAGGGAAGACGAGGGTTGGGGGGGGGGAGAATACCCTCATAGAGGCAGGGGGAGAGGGAATGGAATAAGGGGGTTGCAAAGGGGAGACCTGGAAAGGGGAAAACATTTGAAATGTAAATAAAGTATCAAAAGAGAGAGAGCAATGTCACAACCAACCTCCTACGCCTTAACATCCCCACTTCATCGGCTTTACAACCTAAACTAACACATAGCTGCAATCTTAAATTGTGTTTTCTTCCATGCCCCTGACCAAAGACGGATTCATGTGAGATTTTACATGTGTTTTGATAATCGTTTGCTGCAAACAGCCAAGAGATGGAGAATAATTGTATACGAGTGTCACTGTAAGGGCTCGATAGACAATGGTGATTGAGATGCTATTTGCTCTCTAAGTGTGTGACGGACTGGCCCGATGCTGATTGTATTCAAAAGCTAATACTGATTCCTCAAGACCTGGTTGCCCCAGAGATGAGAGTCCACATGTAAACCCAAATGACACTATGTGACCCCGCCCCCAAGTTATTTCTGATTGGTGAATAAAGATGCCAGCAGCCAACAGCTGGGCAGAAGAGACATAGGTGGGGATTAGGGTTTCCCAGGGCTTGGAAGGTGGAGGAGAACCACGAGGGGGAGAAGAAGGTGAATGGAGAAGCTGCCATAGGTTAGGTGAGTCAGGAAAACATGGCCCTGAGCGCTGGCCGATTGGAGTTAAGAGCAGCCCAGATGATACCTAGTAAGTGAAAATCGGTGTCATCCAGAGGAAAGTAGATTCTAGTAGCATAGAGAGTAGATATCTGCCCAGCTCTTGTGCTGTTTAAGGCTTATTGCAAATAATAAAAGTTAGGTGTCTTTTATCCTGGAACTGAATGAGCAAGGTGGGGTAGAAACTCCAGATTGAGATTAAAATTTTCTACAACATGAGTGAGTTGGAGTCAGTGAATTAATCCCTTGTAAAACTATGTTAAATGTTCTGTAAGGATTCCCTCTCTCCTTCCCCATGTGATGCTTTCTGTGCTGATCAATAAAGGAGAACGCAAAGCCATTTTTCAGGACAGGCGCACTGATAGATTCACAAGACAGCATTCAGGCAGGCACATACCCAGACATATACAACAGACAGACAATGAAAGACACAGAGAGCAAAGGAGAGAATTTAAATCTAGGCTCACTCTGATCAAACAACACTGAGGGGAAATGCTTTGATTTCCGCCCTTAATACTACATTAACAAATTACTAGTGATTCTGATCTTACTATCGATGTGTTCAAACTGACCACAGAGGATATTCTATTTGTTAGCCATGCTGACTTCTTTGTGAAAATCAGCTCACTATGTGTGTGTACGTGGTTTTATTTTTTAATTTTTTTTATACACAAACCACTTTAAAGTAAAAATAAAAGTTAAACATATTAGTTTAACTCACTAAATCATATCTGTCCCCCCAACACTGAGATATTGTTAGAATTACACAGAAAGTGTTGTCATTCCAAGCCATGAACCCACAGAACTAGGAGACTGGAAAGTAAGGGAGAAACCAGAGGGACCAACTAAGTTTTGGAGTAGATCATGTGGTATAACAACTGACTTACCAATGGGAAAACGACCCACACCTGGGAAGGGAGAGGCACAGTCCTTGGCAAGGATTAGTCTTACCAGACAGTCCTTGGGATATTGTAGGGACTCAAAATGACAGAATTGGCACCCAGTCCTTATAAGAAGCAGTCAGGTCTCCAGATACTTCCATCACCACAGCGAAGGACGACAGATAGAGAACCAATGGGAGTCACTTTGTACAGCCCAGAGCCCCAGTGCTGGGTGAAACTTTAGATGCTGGGGAAGGAGACAACTTAGACACTTCCTGACTTGACCTCCTGGGTGCTGGCAGAGAGCCACACAGCCCTCGACAGGAAAGGACCAATTTCTGTCCAAGAAAACTGGCTGAGTGCAAAGAAAAGACTCAGATACTCAGAGATGCAAAGTCCATAAGTGAACAGACTGTTCTGGCACTCACACAAACACAGAGAGAGAGAGAGAGAGAGAGAGAGAGAGAGAGAGAGAGAGAGAGAGAAATGCAAAGGTATACTACACTCACATATGTACATACACACATACATATGTTGTGGAGAGCCCTGGGTTTTTTTGTATTCTGCTAATTCTGCCCTCCTGGGAGGGGCTTCAGACAAGGAGTGAGTTACACCTATGACTTCTTGTGAGCCAATCCCCTAAAGAATAAAGGAGCCAATCACTGAGCATGTAGGGACTTCCAGGTTGGAGAGAAGAAGAGAGGAATCCAGAGAGAGAGAGGGTCCTTTTTTGTGAACAGGGACAGCATGTAGGTTGAGATGTAGCTATGGCAGATCTGCAAGGATTCACCACCAGAGGAATAAGACTTTGATAAGGTTTACAAGATTAGGTTTTAGTTGTTGCACCCAGAGATTGAGTTACCATTGTTTCTGAGCTAAGTTTGTCTTGTGTTTTCCTTCACATGGTGGCTTGTCTGGGTTCCAGAGAGAAAGGTACAGCAACAAAGTGTGGGTTTGCCTGATGTGCACCACAGAGGCCATGGGGGCATTGAAGCTTGGGGCTGGCGTGGTAGCCACCTGCCACTGGGAACCTATAGACCTGGATGGAGAGATTGTGGAGCTCTGACTCAGAGCTCCACGAGATGAAGGCAGCTTGGCCATTGCCCACCAGGGCATGGCTGGCCAGCCGGCCAGGGTTGAGAGAACCAGGGAATAGTGTGGGAACATGTGATATACATTCACTCTTTTGTAATAATTCCTGCAACATACATACATATAAACATGTACACACACATACATACACACATACAAATATATGCATGCACTTACACATATATATTTGCACATACGTATACAGAAACACAAAGATAAAGCATACATACATATACACATGCACATACATTTGTACATATATATGCATATTTATATACATGTATAAATAAATATAAACATATATACATATAGGTTTATACATATATGTATAAACAAAAAATACATGCATGCACTCACATGCAAATGCACATTTGTACACACATTTCATAAACAGAAATACAAAGATATATCATACACACATATATAATATACTTATATGTACACATGTAAATATATTCATAAATACAAATACATGTATATACTCACAAACATGTATTTGCACATACATGCCCTTATGAATACAAATATGCATGCATACACCTACATGTACACACTCATGCACACTCTTACATACACACACATGCACACACATACCCACAAAAATGTATACACACACATACCATATACACTCACACACACATGATCACATATACACTCACAAACACATACAGAGAAAGAGCTTTTAATCAACTCTTTAAGCTTTCACTATCTACCACAAACAGGAAAAAAATGACCAGATACTTGAAGAAAATCCTTTGGGACTGAGACTGTCACAAAAGTAAAAACAAATAAGAATGGAGTTTAGACAACAAATTTACTGTGGAGAACAAAATAAAGCCATAGACACTGAACTAGCTAGATTTAACTTCATGAAACAGGAACCAAATGCAGTAAAAAGGAAACATTTAAGAAAACACCTCCTGAATAATTAAAAATGATACAAACTTTTAGATTTTAAAATACTGAGAAAAAAGCTATCTGAAGGCTGAAGATGTAGCTCTGGGCTAGTCACTTACCCAGCATGCATGGGGCCATGGGGCTGACCTAGCATCACAAGTAAAAAGTGCTGAGTGCTGGGGATAGTGAGAAACTTCATCAAGGGACAGAAAACCATGTAAAAGTCTGCAAAGGGAGGAAAAAGCAAACATTAGACAGCCAGCCGATTCAACAGTAGCCTTGGTCTCTAGCAGAAACTCCACACGGTCTTCGCATCCTGATAGCTATCTGAGAGCACTCGTGCACAGGAACACATGGCACCAACCCTGCAGAATCCAGTCTACACTGACATAGGAGGAAGAAATGTTTCAGAAAGGATGGTCCCAAAGGGGTAGGGGATGGGACTCAAAGGTACTGGCTGTGTCTGAACACTCCTGGCTTTAAGTCTGAAGATAAATTTGTTACAATAAAAAAAAATATATATTACCAAAGGGGGGAATTGTTTTTACTGAAGATAAGGGGGAAAGTTCTACAAATGACTTTTAGCTTCCAGCCAAGACAGATGAGCAGAGTCTAGACTTACCGCCTGAACACACCAAAATGGACAAAGCAGTCACCTAGAGCAGAGATGTCTGGACACTGGTCATCTCTCCCTCAACCATGTCCTGATACGTGATCTTTTCAAGTGAGCCATATTGTGGATCTTTTTTCCCCTAAGTCTTGGGCTACCGGAGATAGCTCAGCTGGTAACAGGCTTGCCTTGAGAACACCAGGATCTGAGTTTGATTCCCCAGACTCCACCACAAAAAGCCAGTGTGGTGGTACGTGCTTGCAATCCCAGCACTACAAAGGCAGCATTGGCAAATTCTTGGGGCTCACTCACCAGCTGCTCTAAACTACTTGGTGAGCTCCAAGCCAGTGAGGGACTGTGTCAACAACCAAAGTGGCTGATATGAAACAAGTATGAAATAAAAATGAATCTGACCAAAGACAAGGAAGAAATATATATACTAGACACTGAAAGACATTGTTGAGAGAAAGTAAAGGCCTGAAGAAAAAAAAAAAAACAGAAATGTACTGTTGGTGGTCACAAAAACTAATGTGATTAAGATTTAACTTCCTAAGTTAATTAATAGATTAATTAACTCAGTTATTTTTTAAAAATCCCAACAGATTTTCTACAGCTGTTGACAAGCTGATTCCAAAATTCACTAAAAATGCAAAGGATTTGTACAAGTACAATTTTTAAAAAAATCAAAGTTGAAGATCTAACATGCCATGGGATGGTAGGTCAACCTACAGTCTCTGCCTCAGCACAGAAAGCAAAGCCCAGCGGGCCTCTAATGGACTGCTTCACACAGCTGGAGAAGCTCTTCCCTTTATAATACAGACATTTTGGTCTCTCTCTTCTTCCCCTTCCTCTCTCTCTCTCTCATTTTCTCTCTCCCTGCATGCTCATGTTCTCTCTCTCTCTCTCTCTCTCTCTCTCTCTGTCTCCCTCCCCATGGTGACTTCCCTAGCCCTTCCTTGGGACCAGGGAAGCTGCCTTTATTTCCTCTCATTCGACTTGAATTGGTTCATCTCAAAGATGGAGAACAACCTATCACCTAGGACCGTGACAATGCAACACAAGCTCTCTACCAACCGAGCTACACCCTGGCCTGCAAATACACTCTTATTAATAACTATGGAGGACCTGACTCCTGCTTCTAAAAGTACCACATGCAAGAGAAGTTTAACCCTGTCATCACCAGCCTGCTTTGTAACAAACTTTATTAGCATAAGAAAGTTTATTAAGAAAGAAGGAAGGACAATGTGACACCTGCACATAGGTACCCACCCACTCCCACCTCACCCCTCTAGCATCCCCTTTCTCTGAGACAACAAGCTTCCACAAGACCAAGGGCCTCCCCTCCCACTGATGCCAGATAAGGCCATCCTCTGCTACATGTAGCTGGAGCTATGGATCCCTCCATGTGTGCTCTTTGGTTGGTGGTTTAGTCCCTGGGAGCTCTGGGGTGTCTGGTTGGTTGCTATTGTTGCTCTTCCTAAGGGGCTACAAGCCCCTTTAGCTCCTTCAGTTCTTTCTCTAACTTCCCCATTGAGGTCCCCATGCTCAGTTCAATGTTTGGCTGTGAGCATCAGCACCTGTGTTGGTCAGGCTCTGGCAGAGCCTCTCAGGAGACATCTGTATCAGGCTCCTATCAGCAAGCACTTCTTGGCATCCACAATAGTGTCTGGATTTGGTGTCTGCATATGGGATAGATACCCAGGTGGATGCCCTTTTCTTCCGTCTCTGCTCCACTCTTTGTCTCTGCATTTCCTTTAGGCAAGAGCAATTCTGGGTTAAAATTTTTGAGATGGGTGGGTGGCCCCATCCCTCAACCGGGGCCATGCCTAACCACTGGATATGGTCTCTACAGGTTCTCTCTTCCTTTTGTTGGGTATATCGGCTAATGTCATCCCCATTGGGTCCTGGGAGCCTCTTGCTTCCCTGGCACTGGGACTTTCTAGTGGCTACCCCTCCGGTTCCCCACCCCCCACTGCCACACACCTCTGTTCAATTTTCTGACCCTCTGTACTTCTCTGCACCTCCTCTCACATCTGATCGGGTCTCTCTTTTTCCCTCCCCCTCCTCTCTCCCTCTAAGGTCCCTCCCTCCCTCTTCCTCACATGATTATTTTGTTCCCCCTTCTAAGTAGGACTGAAGTGTCCATGCTTTGGTCTTCCTTCTTGAGCATCATATGGTCTGAGATGGGCAGGAGGCCCCATCCCTCCACTGGGGGCCACATCTATCTGCTGGAGGTGGTCTCTTCAGGTTCTACCTCCCTGCTGTTGAGTATTTTGGCTAATGTCACCCTCATTGGACCCCCCCTTGGCTGAGCTTGTAAGAGGTTCAGAGAATCAATCAATCTCACAGAAACTACTTCAGCCTTGGCTAGCTATTACACTAATTCCTCTGAAAGCCTCAAGGCACCAACACCAGTGGGGTTTTCCCTCTGTGGAGCCTCCCCCAGAACTAGGCTTCAAAGCTCTGCTTTCACCATGGATGCTTAATTACTCTAAGCTTTTCTCTTTAAGAGTAAAAGTCATCCTTAAAGCTCACCCTCCTTTATAGCACCCAGCTCTCAGGAGACCTAACTCACTCCCAAGGATGAGAATTAACCCATTTAAGGTCTCTGATCCCATGACCTAATTACCTCCAACTAGGCCCCTCCTCTTAAAGGTTCCACCACCTCCTGTCAGAGACTAGGATTTCCAACACATCTCTGTTCAAACTTTGTCTTCCCCCTAAGAATATTCACTCTTTTTCTGTGGTCTCAAGCACACTGTTCGTTTGATCCCTGTGTATCTCAGAATGCTAGGATGATCTCAGTACATGGCTATTTCCTGGAATAAAGTTTAAATTCCCACACGTGGTGGTTAGTTTTAATGTGTCGCCTTAAATGACACAGTTCATTACCTAGGAAGGGAGTCTCAATAAGGGATTATCTAAATGAGTTTGGCCTCTGAGCATGTCTTTAGGGAATAGTCCTGGTTATGTTAATTGATGTGGGAAGACCCACCCACTGAGGGAGCACCATTCCTACACAGAGGGTCTTCAATGATGTAAGAGTGAAGAAAGCAAATTGAGTGAAAACATGTACAACTTACTCCACTATGCTCTGCTTTTGACTGTGCATATAATATGACCAATTCTCTCAACTACCCATCACTGTGACTTCTGTACTAGATGGAGTTATGAGATAAAGAAAGTCCTTTCTTCTCTGAGATTATTTTTTCACAGCAAGAAGAAATAAAACCAATGCATAACCAAAATCACACTGAACAGTTTTCTTCTTAACTAGCAACACAGACTCAACTGATAAGCATGTAACCAAAGAAAAAATAATATCATCAGTTACCATAAGGAAAAGTGTCTTTTAAAAATTGTGGAAGGAAGAAGAGAAAAACAGAGGAAGATAAGAAGAAAAATGGGGGGTAGGGAGTGTTGGTTGATTTTGGTCAACTTGACACAAATCTAGACACACCTGAGAAGAGGGACCCTCCATTGAGGAATTGCCTCCCACCAGATTGGCCTGTGAGCATGTTTGTGAAGATAGATAGATAGATAGATAGATAGATAGATAGATAGATAGAAAATTGGGGGGGGGCAAAACTCATTGTGGGTGGGGTTGTGCCTAGGCATGTTGGTCTAGGCTATATAAAAAAGCAGGCTGAGCAAGCCATAGTGAGCAAGCTAATAAGCAGTGCTCCCCCATGGCCTCTGCTTTGGTCCTGCCTCTAGGTTCCTGCCACACTTGACTTTCTGCCTTGACTTTCCTTTGATTATTGGCTGTCACCTATGAGTCAAATAGACTTTTCCTCTCCAAGTTCCTTCTCAGTGTTGTATCACAACAATGACAGAGAAGCTGACTGTGATGGAGGGTGAAGAAAGGGCAGAAGAGAAGGAAGCAGAGGACGAAGAGGAAGAAACAAGGGGAAGAAAGCAATCTATGAAATGCTGGACTACAGAAATGCCATCTATGGCTCCTTCTCAACTCCAGAGAACCACATACAGCATATGAATTCTATCAATGGTTTTGAGTTGCTGCATTCCAGTCACTGTCTGTCATTGATTAAAGCCTACAAGTCCTCTACCTTTCATTTCTAACTCTGTGTAAAAAGAGAGTTGCAACCAGTTTTCATGGCAGGTCACTGTGAAAGCTCAAAAAAGTGAGAAGCTTTATGTGCAGACAGAAGCTTTCACTCTAGGTGAAAATTAAATAATTAAAATGATCTTCCACAGTGATTGTCTGTAACACTCATCTTTCTGAAAGGGGGTGTTGTATATTCCAACACCTACAGTGTGAAAGCTAAATTCTCCAGTCTAAAAATATTTCTATCCAGCTGTAAGGATGATGTCATATTTAAATGAGCCCATGGTGTGATTCACCATTTGAATAAAATGTAGTTTAATTCTAAGCAGGAAGATTCCATTATTCTTTTAATTTTATGCTACACACCTGAATAATACTTATTCTGCTTCCTAATGAAGTTGTTTTAAAAATAAAAGCAAATAGTTGTTGACCAAATCCTTGCATGGACTCCATTGATGCGATCTCACTATGGTCTGCAAGGAAATGAAGAAATGACAGACAGACACACAGAGAGACAGAAAATCTGGGGTCAGGTGGACTGGGCTCTGATGGAGAAGCTGTAGCACCTCAGGAGCTCAGCATATTTATTGTGTACAGTTGAACAGGGAGGCAGAGATACTGTACACAGCTAAACAAGGATGCAAGGTTATTACCCTCTAATAACCTAGAAATCATGGTCAATGTGATCAATACATCAGAGCTGCAAGGAAAGTGGTCTGTCTGCAATAGATCAAGCTCAGAGTTCTTGGAACAATCAAACTCCATTTGTTCTGTCTCATACATATGCTTCTGTCTCCACTTTTGGTGGGAAAAAAATAGGTCCTATATGTCCATGCCTATAGGACATCCATGCTAGCATCTGCAGCAAGTTCTTACATAAGTCTGGGTAAAAAATGCATCTTATAAATCTCATGGGAAAAAAAGCATAGATTTTGGAATCAGAAATATGAGATTCAAATCCCACATATTATCTTTGAAATCATTAGCAAGTGTCTCCTCTCTCTCTCTCTCTCTCTCTCTCTCTCTCTCTCTCTCTCTCTCTGCCTTTGTATTCTTCTTTGTATAAAATGTAATTACCTACCTGAAAAAGTAGATTTGGAGAATTCATGCAAAAACACAAAGTACATGATTCAAAGAGAGTTGTTGAACAGTGTTTTTTTTTTTTTTTTAATTGTAAAGGTTCAGCTTTATTTACTTACATTCTTTCGTGGTTCTTAGAAATACCAAGATAAATTAAGAGGGGAAACTGCAGGAGACTGGGGCCAAAATCTTTTCTCCATATCGCCTTCCTGAGACACTGTAGAATGTATTTGCCCAGGAAGCAGAGACTCTGGGGAGGCTGCTACGTGGTTGCCTTCTCTCTAGGAGGGAAGGATCTGGATTCCAACCATGACCTTTGTAAAGCTCCCTAGTTCGAGGTTCATGCCCCATCCTAAAGCAAACACATGAAATCAATTAGACATCTAAATTCCAGACAGGCTCCTCTTAGCAGGGGATATCACTGTGGCCAAGAAAACCTGGTTTACCATGGAGAGCTTTCTGCAGAGAATGTAAAATCACATCAGTGAGATTGTTACATGCCACATCTTAGCAAAAGAATACAACCTGGGTGTTTGACTGGTCATGTGTGTATGCACCTACAGTGTGACTGTGTCTACTCTAGAATACTGAAGTCTAGGATTAAGAAGATCCCAGACAGAGCCAGTGAGAGGGCCAATAATAAACCAATAGTTATCTGGAGGAGAAATGCAAGGATTCCAAGATCTGAATCACATGCCCTTGGTCCCTAAAATACTCACTTCTCACTTACAATTCTCTGAACTTTGACCTTTCAACTGTTATGGAAGAAGTTGGTATTGTGGAATTTGCCAGGCCTTCAGACCCTTCATCTCAAGACCTCCCACTTGAATTCAACTGAAGCTATTTTTATTTATATTTTCATAAACTGAAGGGGAGAAAATGCTCCCCTTCACTTCCCTTAGCAAGAGAAAAGCAAGCAGGCTTATTAAGAAGGTGTCTTGGTCAGTGTTCTATGGCTGTGAATAGACACTGTGACCAGAGACAAAACTCTTATAAATGAAAACATTTAACTGGAGCTGGCTTCAAGTTAAGAGGTTCAGTGCATTATCACCATGGCAGGAAGCATGGCAGCATCAAGGCAGACATAGTGCTGGAGAAGGAGCTGAGAGTTCTACATCTGGACTGGCAGGAGAGAGTGAGAGAATGAGAGAGAGACTGAGCCTGGCTTGAGAATTGGAAACCCCAGAGCCCACCCCCAGAGACTCACTTCCTCCCACAAGGCCACACCTCCTAATCCCTGTCAAGTAGTGCCACTCTCTGATGACCAAGCTTTCAAGTCTATGAGCCCACGGTGGCCATTCCTCCTCACACCACTACAGAACAGTGGACCTCACAGGTGAGGGAAGTGACTCAAGGCCCAGAGTGGCTGAGGTGTCTACATTAAAAAGTCCATGTTTCAACAAAGAAATATAGCGTAGAAAAGGGCAGTACAACAGAAAACAGTCTAAAGCTACAGAGGTGGCAATGAACATAAAATTTGCCATTTTAACCAGTATTAAATGTTGAAATCTAAGGCTTTAATTACACATATAATGTTTTTTGCAACCACCAGTGCTATCTAATCAATGGACCCACAAAAAACTAAAAAAATAAAAAGATTTTTCTTAGAGAACAGTTCTCCAGTGAGTACAGTAGCATGCACAGTCCCTGCCTGAGGAAACTGGGAAACACAGGATCCAGAGTCTGAGACCATAGAGCTAGCTGTGACTCAGCAGTTAAGAACAACTTGCATCTCTTGCAAAGGTGCAAGTTTAGTTCCTAAAGCCCATATGGGGTGGTTCACAGTGATTGTGATGATATGACACCCCTTTCTTGTCCCACAGGCACCTAACAAGCACATATACATATTTAGATACATACACATTAAATAAATAAATATTTCAATCGCCCTTACTTTTAAAGTAATTAATTTTAGTAACGTGATGGTTCATGTGGACTGTCAGCTTGGCAGGATTTAGAATCACCTAAGAGACAAGCCCCTGGGCAGAGCTGGGAGGGGGTTTCTAGACGGAGTTACTTGATATGGAAAGGTGAGCCCTATTTGTGGGGGACATCATTCCATGAGCCAGGCTCACAGCTGGATAGAAAAGAGAATATAAGCTGAGCTCTGGCATTAATCTCTCTGCTTCCTGACTGTGGAATGTGAGCACTGCCTCACGTTCCTGCTGCCATGTCCTCAAACTGTGAGTCAGAATGAACCCTCCTCCCTTTAAGTGGCTTTTGGTCAATAGTTTGTCACCACAATCAGGAAAGTAATTAAGATGACAATTTATGTAACTACATCTGCACAGGGCATTATGCTCCCCAAACATGCCAAATGCTGTTCTCAGTGCCAATCAAATATTGACAAGACTCTAAGACATTGGAAATTCTAAAGCTTCTCTGTGCCAGAGATCAAGATAGACATCTCAGAAAACCTTTTGATTTTATTTATCTATCTATCTATCTATCTATCTATCTGTCCGTCTGTCTATCTAGTGTGTATGTGTATGTGCATGTGAGCTTACTTGCACCCATACACACATGCATATCACCTGTGGAGGTCAGAAGACAGCCTGAAGGAATTGGTTCTCTACTCCCCTTGTGTGGGTCCTGGGCATTGAACAAGGCTTGTTAACCTTAGCTGAAAGTGCCTTTAACTACTAATTGCCCCTTTCTACCTCCACTGCCTTTAAATAAAAAGAAAATAGTAGCTAACAAATCTAGAAAGTAAAATTGTTTTCCTTTTTTTTTTTTTTTTTGTGGTTTCTCGAGACAGGGTTTCTCTGTGTAGACCTGGCTGTCCTGGAACTCACTCTGTAGACCAGGCTGGCCTCAAACTCAGAAATCCACCTGCCTCTGCCTCCCAAGTGCTGGGATTAAAGGCATGCACCACCACTGCCTGGCTTGTTTTTCTTAAAAAATAAAATATTTTTTAAAAAAAAGTGCTTTTGGTTGGAAAACAGCTATTGTAATGGATCATAATTTAGTCAAGAAGACCAATTTTCCAATTTCTGTAAGAAAATTTGAGCCTGTCTTCAGCTTCTTTTTTGCTTTTTTTTTTTCCTTTTGTTCCAGAGAATGCAGATCTGCTCTTAATAAAGAATTCAGGACACGTGAAGCTAGTTCCTTGCCAAAAAGAATGCAACCTCAAGTTGGCTACTCACCAACTTTATAAAATCTAGTTGCAAGAAACAACATTATGGAAAGAGCATATAATCCATTCTTTCCTTGAGAAGTTTCCAGTTGTCTTCCTGCATATTGAGATTTGGAGATGCTAAGCTGACGATACACAACGCAGCTCTTACCTCAAAAGCAAAGATCCTAGACTTAAAAGAATTAGTGGAAGTATCTTTGACGAAGGAAGGTGAACGTTTCGTTAACTCAACAGTTAACTTTTTAGAAGCATTTGTTTATTATAAACATTCATCCAGAAGAGTGGTGACCACAGAGATAGCAACTTTTAAGTGTGTGATGTTGAAATGAATCCCATGATTGTTGAAATTTAGTCCCAACACTCCAAGTAGGAAGGATTCTTTCTAACAGAAACAATATTCTCTTGAATAACCAGAGAGTCATTGAAAAAATCAGGAAGAAAATAGTTAAATGTCTATAATCAAATGAAAATTAAAACTTAGCTGACCAGAACCTTTGGGATACAGCCCAGGAAGTTGGAAGAGATAAGGTTATAATTATGTGAACTTGCATTTAAAAATCAGAAGGAATGGGATTTTTGTAGACTTTTTGTTTTCCTTTGCTTTTATTTTTCTTATTGGTCTTTTGTTTGTTTTGGTTTTGGCTTATTTGTTTGTTTGTTTGTTTGTTTTTGAGAAACAGAGAAAAACATAAAGTGAGGTAGTGAGAATCTGGCAAGTGTTTGAGTAGTGAAAATGTAATCAATATATTATATAAGACATTAATAAAAAAGTTTTCAACAGAATAAAAATAAAAATCAGAAGATTCAAAAAATAACCTACTCAAAGTCTTAGGGGAAAAAAATGAGAAATCCAAACTTGAAATCAGTAACAGTGAGAAATATTGGAAACCAAGGCAGAGATTAATGAAATGGAGAAAGAGATCAATACATAGACTCAATCGAAGAGTTGGTTCTTTGGATAATAAACAAAATTGACAAATCTTTAGTTAAACTAACCAAAGAAAAGAGAAGACCCAAATTAATAAAACTAAGGACAAAGGAGTTGAGGTTGATGCATATTCCAGTAAAATATAAAAAAATCATTGAGGATACCTTGAAAATCATAACTTGAAAGCTGGACTATCTACAAGAAATAGATACAGATTTCTAGATGTACATGACCTAACAAATTAAATCAAGATGGCACAGAAAACTCAAATAGTTTAGTAATCACCAACAAGATTGAGACAGAGATTTTACAAGCATATCACAACAAAGAAAAGCCTTAGTCCCAACAGAATCATTGTTAAATTCTACCAATAAGGAGAGCTAACACCAATGCTCCTAAACCTGTTTTATAAAATGGGACAGGGGGCTGGAGAGATAGCTCAACGATTAAGAGCACTGACAGCTTTTCCAGGGGTCAATTCCCAGAAACCACATGATGGCTTACAACCATCTGTAATGTGATTCAGTGTCCTCTTCTGGTGTGTTTGAAGAGAGCTAAAGTATACTCATAAGCATAAAATAAATGTTAGAAATTTTTTTTAAATAAAATTAAATGGGACAGGAATGAATAGTCCCAAGCTCATGTTATGAAGCCAGAATTACACTGATACCAAAACTGGATCGTAGCACATAAAAAGATGCAGGGGAGGGGGGAATTCCAATTTCCCAAATTAACATAGATGTAAATAGTCCTAATAGTATTCTGAAAAATCAAATTCAAGCATGCATTAAGAAGGTACTCAATGACCAGTTGGCTTCATTCCACAGACGCAAGATTGTTTTGACATACACAATCAAAACGTGTAGTTCAGCACATGAATAGTCTTTAAGGATAGAAATTACAAGATCATTTCAATTGGTAAAGAAAGGGACCTTGACCAAGTTCAACACATCTTTATGATAAAATCCCTGGGGGGAAAAAAACTAGTAATTTTATGCCTGGGTACTGCAAACCTATAACTAAGATTATATTGAATAAGGAAAAACTGAGTGTTTTCTCTAAAATATGGAATGAGGTAAGGGTGGGCCACTCTCTCTTTTCTTCCTCAAAGAACTCTTAGATATAAAATGAAAGGGATAGAAATATAAAAAGGAAAAAGCCAAAGATCCCTGCTTACAGATGACGCGAGCTTATACTTAACTCTGAAGGCTGTGTCAGGAAAGTCTTAGACCTGATAAACGGATTCAGCAAAGTATCAAAATACAAAAGCAATGCATAAAACCCAGTAGTGTTCCTACATGCCGATAATGACCTTGCCAAGAAAGAAGCCCCAGGAATTGTGAGGAATCCCATTCATAATAGCTTCAGGGGGAATAGACCTAACCTTGGAGTAAATATAATCACGAAGAAAATTGAAAGATGCTACAATAAAAACTTTAAGACATTAGTTAATGAAAGAACTTGAGGAGAGAAAGTGCCATAAGATAGATCTCCATGTTCATGGATTGGCAAAATTAATACTATAAAAATGGCTCTATTATTAAAAGTGTCTATATATTGAAAACAATTCCCAATGAAATCCCAATGATATTCTTCACAGATCTAGGGGGAATCCTAAAATTCATATGGAATTAAAAAAAAAAAAAAACTGGATAGCCAAAGCCATCCTAAACTGAAAACACAATGCCAGAAGTTTCATAGTACCTGATCTCAAGTTATACTACAGAGCCATGGTGACGCAGACAGCTGGATAGTGTCACACAGCAGATATGTAGATACATGGAACAGAGCAGAGGACCCAGAAATAAGTCCACACGCCTACTGCCACCTTATTTTTGACCAAGTTGTCAAATATATACATTGGAGAAAAGAAAGCTTCTTTTATATGTGGTGCTGTTCAAATGCATGTCGAAGACTGAAACTAGATCCATTTATCTCACCCTGTACCCTGCACAAAACAGATCTAAGGCCTTAATATACAGTGGGGAACTTGGAAAATGCCAGGCCAGAACACTTACAAAATACAGGCATAGGCAAAGGTTTTCTAAGAAGGCCCCAAATGGCATGGGACAAAACCCCAGAGAATTGACCAGCGGTGCTAGATGAAGTGAAAAGACTTCAGCAGAGTGCAGAGACAGCCTACACTGTGGGGAAGTTTTCCCCATGGTGGATTAACATCTAGGGCCTAAAAGAACTGCAAAAATAAACATTCTATCAGCAAGTCACCATCAGGCCAGTGGGTGAGCTCATTCACAAAACAATAGCTCTCAGAGAAGGACAGCAAACAGTCAATAATTATTTGAGTTCTTAGCTATCAAGAAAATGCAAATTAAAATTGCTTTGAGGATCTGTTATGGACAAGTCAGAATGGCTATCATCAAGAAAACAGTGACAGTCAATGCAGGTGAGGACGTGGAGAACATTTATTTTCTTTTAACGTTGTATTATTACTTAACTGTGTGCAGGGGTGTAGTGAGTGTGGTGCCAGTCGAGGCCAGAAGAGGATTTCAGATCCCCTGTAGCTGGAGTTACCCAGAATCACGACCCACCAAGTGGGTGCTGGGAACTGAACTCAGCTCCTCTGCAAGAGCTGCACATGCTCTTCATCAGGGGCCACTGCTCCAGGCCTTCTCTTTTTCTGTGTTTTAGTTCATTGTTTAGACTGGCATACCAAGTGAGTTTTCAAGGTGGCATTGTCATGCCTGTGTTTCATTACAATTTGTTCGTGCACACTTCCCTCCCCCACTATTGCCCTGTTACCTGACTGTAATAAGAACATAATAGGCATGGAGAGATGGCTCAGTGGTAAGGAGCACTGGCTGCTCTTACCAAGGACCCAGGTTCCATTCCCAGCACCTACATGGTGACTCACAACCATCTGTAACTCCAATTCCTGAGTATCTGACTGTCTTTTCTGGCCTCTCTGGGCACTGTACATATGTGGTGTACAAACACACATGCAGGCAAAATGCCATATATAAAATAAGTAAAATCTCAAAAAAAAAAAAATTAAACTAAAATAAGGACATACTTAAATCTCTCTCCTTATGCCTCCTCCCCTCTACAAGCAGCGCAGGAACACACTCAGCCCCTCTCCAGCTGCCTAGAGGTCACACTGCAGGAGTCACACACAGACAGGACCACGCTGTCCCACCTAGGGAAAGAGTGACCACTGTCACATAGCTTAGATCACATACACCCTCACAGTCCTACCTCTATCACATATACTAAGCCTACTTCCTCCCACGCAGGACCTCCCCTTCCTCAGAGACCTTTGAAACTGGATAGCTTACTTTGTCTAGTAGAAACTGGGTTTCTTCAGCCCCATCCCTACCCTCATGATACCCTCTTGCCTGAAGGACACAAGGCTCGGCGCCTGTTTCTCAACCTCCCTAAAAATCTAACACCCCATATGAAGGCATTATAATCTACTTTAGGCAAAAAGGGTGGGGTGTGCAGGTTTTTGTTACCTCCATGGTCATCAGAGTAACCATCTGCAGGAGAAAAAAGAAAGTTTGGTTCAACATGACTAAATAGCTGGCGTTGGTTCCAACTTCAAAATCTGACCCCAAGTGTTTTATTTTTAGGCATATTTAAGCACAGCACGATTGGATGAAAATTCTCCTGGTGATAATTAACTCAGTCCTGTGGGCATGATAAGACTTAAGACACGACTACTTCAAAGCTCTTTGTAAAGTGTATGTGACATATTTCATAAAGATGAGTTCTACAGATTGACTGCATGTGACACCTTGCATAAAAATAGGTTCTACAGACTGACAAGCTCATGCTAGGGTCAGAGGGAGGAACCAGTGTGGTCTTCGCCACACAGATAGTATGAAGGTCATAAGGCTGTTAACCCCCTCCTGAGTGGATGACAGGCTATGTGTTCCTTCCTTTGAAGGAAGAAGCTTGTGTGTTTGACATTCTTGTGACCACAAAGATCTCAGTACTTCCCACAGTGGGGAGAGGTCAAAGGAACCTTTCTTCACATGCCTTCTCAAGTTCCTTCAACTTTAAACATTCAATATGACAGGATGCACTCTTTCTTGAAACATGTCTTGAGCATTCCTACAGCCTAACATCTGCCTGCTCCTTCTTACACATCTGGACCCTCTTGGACTTAAGTATCAAAAAGCCTGGCAGTGGCCTTCATTTCTGACCTCAGTTTCCATAGTGCCTGCATATATAATAGGCAAGTCACCAACCTTAGGCGGCTGTGCAACGGGATCAAAGTTACTGATTTAATTCCACACTTTTTGCCCACCAAGAAGGGTTTGGCTTGGTCTGCTTAGCTTCCCTACCATTCAGCCCACTATGATGAGCTCAGTTTTGCCAGAAACGGCTGGATTTTGAAACAGAGACAGACAAGAAAGGTGAAATTAGAAAGAAGAAAAAGTAAGAGAGCTTGGGCAAGAAGCAGGACTTGGGCGAACACTCAGGAGAGGACATCTGTGAGGGCCCACAAAACAGGAGTAAACCTCAGAGGATGTCAGGGGTGTAGGATAAGCAGGCACCCGTGCGCTGAGAAGAGGAAAGCCAGGCAGAAGAGAGCTTCTAGGTGTGGCTAGACGCTCCCAGCTTGTGTTACCCTCATCGTATTTTGGAGGTCCAAGACAGGAATTCCTATGTAATTCCTCTTGGTTGCTAAGCTGTGTCTCTTTAACACGGTACTTTTCTAGGACCGGGTCATATGAGACGTGGGGACTTACTTGGATTACACATAAAGCATGCATTCAGACACCATGTTAACAGAGGCCTTTCCTCCAGAGACCTCTGTTTCATGGTACTCCGTGAGAACTCTCATTAAGCGTGTTCAGGAGGTTTTGTTTGGGCATACTCTGTTGTCTTTGCATGAGCCTAACATGTCTGATGAGGTGGAGACAGAGGTCTCTATACAAAACAATCTCCCTTGGAGATATGACGGGTGAGGTGAGGGCAAGAAAAAGCACACGGTGGGAGAGAGCCCCCGAGTGGCTCTCCTGATTATCTTAGAGACTTGTGTGAGCCCTAACAAGAGAGTAGCTACAGACAAAGAAGAAAAAAGAAAGAAAGAATAAACTGTTTTCCCGAGGGACCTGTGTCAGAACACAGCTTCTAAAGCAGAGCTCACTGCGTACCCAGCTGAGGAAACAGCTCCCATGTCCTGCGGTTTGTTTCTAAGGGGCCGGGTCAACAGCAGAGCATAAGGCTGTCCTTGATGTCTCAAAGTCGCAGCTCTGAGATCAGCAGGCTATAGCAACATCAGGCTCTAGACACATCCCCAGATAGGGGACTTTAAGCAGAAACACATACCTTGATCATCCCATTAAAGTGCGTATGCCTGCAGGGTTGCAGGAGGCTAACTAACAGCATGACTTCCGAAGCTGGTGCATCTGATAGCAGGAACCTAACACCATGTTCTGTTGATGCCAAAGGAGTGAGTTCTTATTTTTTTTAGTCCTTAAAAAACGTATGAACACATGTGGTTTAGCGTGGACAATATGTGCAAATGTAATGTTATAACCCAGCTGCCGCTCGCCACACCTTACAGCAACGCTCGCTCTCCCTTCCACAGAGGCCCACGGGCACTCTACTGAGGCACTGAGTGGGCCAGGATCTCCCACCTGGAAAGAGAATTTACATAAAAGCCGGTATTGTTAGCCACACACCCTGACACACACACACACACACACACACACACACACACACACACACACACAC
>JADRCH010000235.1:3455823-3528688 GCA_019843965.1 Rhynchomys soricoides
CACACACACACACACACACACACACACACACACACACACACACACACCACCCCTTCCCTGCCTCCTGTCTCTCGGAACCAGAGAGCCTGGCTGCAGGGTTGTAATGTGAGACCTCCTCCAGCATCAGAGAGGTATAAAGAGACCCCCACTTCTGCTCCTGTCTCTGCTGCTAGGGTCAGTCATTTCTTTGGGCTCCAGGGTTTTGGCTTTGCCTCTACTGTAAAGTTCTTTCTCCAGGCTCTACCTGTGTGTCTTGAGCCAAGAAGGCTAAGGAGGCAGAGGCTCTGTCTCACATTGTATTTAGTGGACAGATTCTATTTCATTTTAAAACGGATTTGAAGCAGCTAACTTGTTAGTTGTTTGAAACCTGAAGTTGTCCTGTTATGGACAGTGTCTTAGGATTTTTCTGACCAAGGCAACTCCTATAAGGACATTTAATTGGGGCTGACTTACAGGTTCAGAGGTTCAGTCCATTATCATCAAGGTGGGAACACAGCAGTGTCCAAGCAGGCATGGTGCAGGCAATGCTGACAGTTCTACATCTTCATCTGAAGGCTGCTAATGGAAGACTGGCTTCCAGGCAGCTAGGATGAGGGTCTTAAAGCCCACACCCACAGTGACACACCTACTCCAACAAGGCCACACCTCCTAATAGTGCCAATCCCTGAGCCAAGCATACACAAACCATCACTGACAGGAAGAAAAATGCAGCATTTCCATAAGCTGCACAAACGTGAACGTGCTCCTATAAACCCCAGTCTGAAGTAGGTTGTGAGCTCATTCCAGGAGTTTGTGCAGAGTCAGTAATTCACTGTTTAAAAAGATTGTGGAAAAGGAGAGGTAAGCAGGCTGGGCAGGAGCAGTTGTACCCTGTCCTCAGTGTTTCATGGAATCTGATGTTGTGTTCTCTTGCACAAAAAAAATTCTCAATTTATATCTTTGTTGATGCTATTTTGCATTTTTATAGCATATATACATATATATATGTATATATACATGTGTGTGTGTGTGTGTGCGTAAGATTTTTTAAACCCCTTCTTAAAAGATGACCTAATACAGGACTATAGAGGTTGCTCCATGACTGGCTGCTCGTACAGAGGACTATAGGTTCCCAGGACCCACATCAAGGCTTTTAACCATCTGTAACTTCAGTTCCAGGAGACCCAACGCCCACTCCCAACCTCCACCCACCAAGTATGCATATGGTAGACATACATACATGGAGGCCAACACTGGCATACATAAAATAAAAATCAATCTTTTAAATATGATATAATGTAGAGAACGGGGCTATTGTGTTTTGTTAGCAACAGAAAGTGTACATCCCTCAAACAATAGTTTATACCCATAATGCTTTTGGACTTCGATGGTAGCTGAGTAAGAATATTCTAGAGAATATGCATTCCCTACAATGAGCTGGATTATAATCCCTAAATCAAGGGTAGATAACCAGTCAAAATTAGCTCTTAAGAGTCTAAAACAGGAAAAGTGTAAAGACTTCTTTATTTTTTTCCATCCTATATAAAATTGTAACTCTAAGAATCTATTCTCTTTCCATTTCTAGAAAATACAGCATAAAACAAGAAAATGTCGGAAGCCACAGGTTTCACTGTTTTGTTTTGTTTTCTCTTTTTTCCTTTTAAGAATTTCCCGATTCTATTCTAAAAGATTTATCTTGACTCTTACACCAGCCACAGGAATCTGAAACATGATCTGCTTCTGGTGGTCCATGAAGTAAAGTCTTTCAAACTCCACTTGAAGGTTGTTGCGACGGAAAAAGGTAACGCCCTCTCGTCTCCATTTTTAATTAGCAGGCGGCTCCTCTTCTTTTGCTGGGCTTCCAACTGGACACAGGTACCTTGATAAATGTGGAGATGCGGAGATTTGAGCTATGGCCAGACATTACACAGGTGTCCTTCATAAATGCCACCAACAAAATTGACTGTTCCTGGGAGGTTGGAGTTTTCGGGGCTAAAGCACTAGACGCATTCATCACAGAGGCAGGCTGGATGCCACGGCTCCAGAGCAGAGCCAAGCCAAGGGTGCCTGGTTCCATTAAGATCTTGCAGCACACGGAGTAATCATGGGCTCTGAAATGGAAAGCAGAGCATTAATGAAGAAAGTGACTATGGGAAGTAAAATCACAGACGTTTCTAAGCTTACAGAAGTCTAGGGTAGAAATCAGCAGCCATTTTCTCTGGACTTTTCTACAACGAAAGGAAATCAAATTATTCCAGGAGGAAAATATGCTGTGGTTTTCTTTTCCGGGGAAAACACAATTTGCTCTCTTATTATGTTTGACTGGGGCTAGGATTTGACATTGTTGCCAGCCTGTCTGCTATTGTGAGTCTTGAATAAGCCTTTAAATAATGGCAAGTTAAAATCCTGAGCAGACACAGAAAACCCCAAAGATTTTCTTTTTCAAGCTAATATGAATCATTCATTTCAGTAGCTTGAGACGTTTCTATATAAACACGCTCAGAAGAATTAATGATGCTATACATTACACGAGCCATTTAAAACTTCATCTCCGTCATTAGGAAGTCTGGCTTTTAGGGGGCTGGAGAGATGCTAGGCCATTAACAGCACTTGCTAATCCTACAGAAGGCCCCAGATGGGTTCCCAGGACACACATAGTGCAGCTCACAATTGCCTGTAACTCTAGCTCCAGAGAACCTATAGTTCCCTTCTGGTCTCTGTGGGTACAGCACACACAAGAAGCACATAAATAGTTTAGAAAAGAGAATCTGTCCTATAACCTGGATCTTAGCAAATGTTTAATGATTCCAGCGTCCTCTCTGTTTCCATGATGATTCTCTACCTTCTCTTTGTTCTTAATGCTTTCTGACCTAAATTCTTAGTTTCCTCTAAAGCACTTAGAATGTGTCACTCATTGAAATCATTTATCAAAGGGGCTAGAGAGATGGCTCAAGAGTTAAGAGCACTTGTGCTTGCAAAGGACCCAGATTCAATTCCCAGAACCTACTTGGTAATACACATCCATCCATAACTCCAGTTCCAGGGATCTGACACCTTATTCTGACCTCCATGGGTACTAGGTGTGCATATGCTGCCCAAACATACATAAAGGCAAACATTTATGCACGTAAAACAAATCCTTAAAAATTATCAAGAATATTCACTAAGAAATGAGGATGTTTATGCTAATATAGAGAATTCTACGGTGAAGATGAAGGACAGTTTAAACTAAGCTGCTGCAACAAAGATACCAAAAAGCAGTGGTTCAAACAAGATGAAATTTTATTTTTCTTCCATGAAACAATTCAGAGATGCATGCTTAACATGTTTATATCACCATTGAAGAAGCAGATTCCTTTGATCTTTATATTCTGTGTCCCCCTATACAAAGCTGGGACTAAGCCAGAAGCAGCACTAGGTTCCCAGTCACCTTGGCCACATTTGTTGTAAAGAACCTAGAGAGTATAGTGACAGGCCAGATAACCCTGTGCCTAGCTAAATTCCAGAGTTTCTCCTAGCAAAAAGGAAATGATAGCTGGGTGTGCAGATGATGTTAGAACACTTGCATATCATGCACAGCGCCCTGGACGGGATCCTCAGCATCATCAAGAAAAACAAAATTAGAGCCAAGCACGGTCATTCATGCTTATAATCACAGGCAGAAGGATCCTTAATGCAAGGTCTGTTGGAGCTACATAGCAAGTTTCTGACCAGCCTAAATCTGTCAGCGAGACCCTTTCTAAAATAAAAGAAGGGAACGAAGGAAGAAAGGAAAGGTTGGAGGGAGAGAGGGGTGTAAGCACAATGCTTTTGTGCACTGTGTAAAGATTATCCTTGTGTTACTCAAACACTGATATCTCTGCCCCCGTACCTTGTTGCAATCCAGATGTGGCATTGTAATGTATATTCTAAATATCTCCATTTTCAAGTTTATGTAAACATTTCTCCCCGTTTATTCTCTGACTTGTCAATAAAAGATGTTGCTGATCAGCCAGTGGCAGATCAGAAGAGAAAATAAGGCTGGATTTCCACCAGCCAGAAGAAAGAGAGAGACAGAGAGGAGGAAGAGGAGTTTGCCATGAAGAAGGGGTCCAAGAAACATCATGGGAGAGCATACATGAATCAGACACAGTCAGACCAGTACTAAAATGCAAGTATCTTGAGGATTTTGGCTGGAAGGTAGCCAGATTAGTTTAGAGGATTAGAATAGATCAATGGCTGCCCAGTTACTATGTAATAAAGCTAAAGAAATAAATCTTATAGTCTCATTCCTTTGGGATAGTGAAAAACAAAACCTAGCCACATTTAAACATGCTTTTACAGATGTGAAGAGGAGTGAGAGAAGAAGAGAGGGAAAGAGGGAAGGAAGGAGGGAGGGAGGGAAGGAGGGAGGGAGGGACGGAAGGAAGGAGGGAGGGAAGGAGGGAAGGATGGAGAGAGGGATGGAGGAAGGGAAGGAGACTAGGAGTGAGGGAGGAAGGGAGGGAGGGAGGGAGGACAGGAGGGAGATAAGGAGGACAGGAGGGAGGGAGAGACAGGAGAGACAGAAGGGTGGAGATTGGAGGAAGGCTGAAAGTGAGAGAGAACTGCAGTATGTGCCAATGACAGGATAATGCAAAGTGGGCTGAGTAACCCTGAGATGCCATCAAAGGGTCCCATACTCAGCTAAGTTTAAAGATCACTGAATTAAATAAAATTCAATGGCATTTTTTACAGGTGGACTTACCATACATAGCACACAGAACACTAAAACTAAACGTGCTTCAGTGCTTGCTGGAGTCATGGTCTGGTGCTGCCTGATTGTCTTGTCTTTCTTTAACCTTCCTTCCCTCTCTCGAGACCCTGTTGGCTGACTGGGTGGGCTTAGTCAGTTACTAGAAAAGCTGTATGCAAACTCACAAGCTTAGCTATGTATCATTATTCACTCAGGTAGAGAGTGAAAACATTTTTATATTATCATGATATACTCTTTGAAAACATCCCTAAGACTGTATTTCAACTTAGAGCTTCAGTGAACTTGACTCTTACGTCAAAAAAAAAAAATGTATTTTCTATAAAAAAGAGAAAACATAAATAAGTATAAATGTTAGTCATGGCATATAGTGGAATCATCAACAAATTTCAGGGCAAATCATTTCAAAAAATTTCACATGAAATCATTGTCTATAGGAGGAAATTCACAGGACCATAAGACAAATAGCTTTAAACCTTGAATATCAGCCAAGCATTGTTGATGGTGCCAAATTATGTTCTTTAACACACAAGGCTATAGAACTAGCTAACTGGAGCCTATTTTAACAGTTCTATACACCTTGCTAGGTACAGTGTCTTATAATTTTACTCCTGTAATAAGACACTATGTCCATGGCAACTCTTTTTTTTTTCTGCCAGTTCCCCTGAAACTGGAGTTACAGATAGTTGTGACCTGCCATGTGAGTGTTAGTGCTCTTAACTGCTAAGTCATCTCTACAGCCCCTATAGCAACAAAGAAAACCATTTCATTGGAACTGGCTTGAACAGTTCAGAGGTCTAGTTCTCATAATGGCGGGAAGCATAGTGGCATACAGACAGATATAATGCTCGACAGGTAGTTGAGAGTTCTACATCTGAATTAGCAGGCAGCAGGAAGAGAAAATAAGCCACTGGGCCTGGCTTGAGCTTCTGAAACCTCAAAGCCCACCTCCAGTGATACACTTCCTCCAACAAGGCCACACCTCTGATAGTGCTGCTCCTGTGAGCCTATAGAGGTCATTTTCATTCAAACCACCATAAACTGTAAAGACTAAAGATGATTAATTCTGTCGACTTCTGTTTATTACTTGACCTGTTGACCTCTATTCATTACCTACTGACTTTTGTTTCACGGGTCAGGAAAACATACCTAAGACTAATTCACACACCAGATTAAAGTAGAGTGATCACAGGTGCTTACCTTTATGAAAACCTAAGACTCTGGGTTACTCTCTGATCACCAGACAGAAAGTTAATGACGGGGCTAGAAAGATGGCTCAGCAGTTAAGAGCACTCGCTGCTCTTGCAGAGGCCATGAATTAGTTGCCAGCCCCACATGGTGACTCACACCCACCACTAACTCCAGCTCCAGGGGATCTGAGACCCTCTTCTGGCCTCTGCTGGCATCTCCACTCACAGGCACATACCTGAACACAGAAATACACTGAGATACTTAGTTAAAGTTTAAATAAATATTATTAAATAAGAAATGAAAGCTTAATTTTGTCTCCTGCACTGAAGGTTTCATGTCACGAGGGACTCTAACCCAGATACGTGTTGTCTAGCCTCTGAAGCTTTCTGGAACCTTTGAGTAAACTTTCATGACTCCTAACTCCTTTGAAGCTGGCAAAACCAGCACCATGTAGAGACCACCAAATTCTGATGCCAGGTTAAAATATAAGGGTCTCCCCTTCTCAGCTAAAACCATCCCTGTTGGGTCCTGGGAGCCTCCTTTTTCCCTGGCATCTGGGACCTTCCAGTAGCTATCCCCATTTTCTTAGTAGAAAAGGGGAGATAGAACCTGTACAGACTACCTCCAAAATAGATAAGCATGGCCCCTGGTCAAGGAATGGGGCCACCCACCCACCTCAAAGTTTTTAAGCCAAAAATGTTCCTGCCCAAAGGAAGGACAGGGTCAAAAAATGAAGCAGAGACTGAAGGAAGGGTCAACCGGGGACTGCCCCACCTGGGGATCCATCCTGCCTGCAGACACCAAACCCTACACTGTTGCTGTGGCCAAGAGGCACTTGCTGACAGGAACCTGGTGTGGCTGCTCCTTGGGAGGTCTGGCCAGCAACTGACCAATGCAGATGTAGATGCTTGGAGCCAAGCATCAGACTGAGCTCAGGAACACCATGGGGGAGCTGGCAGAAGGACTGGAGGAGCTGAGGCAGATTGCAATCCCATTGGGAAGAACAATATCAGCTGGCCAGACCACCCACCAAGGAGTGTACAGGGAGGGATCCATGGCTCCAGATACACATGTAGCAGAGGATGGCCTCATCTGACATCAATGGGAGGGGAGGCCCTTGGTCCTGTGGAGGTTTGATACCCCAATGTAGGGGTGGGGTGGGGTGGGAGAGGGTGGGAGGGTGGGGGAGCACCCTCATAGAGGAAAAGGGGAAGGAGGAGAGGGAGGTTGTGGAGCGGTAACTCGGAAGTTGGATATCATTTGAGATGTAAATGAATGGAATGATTAATAAAAATTTTTTAAAATAAGATTTTATATGTATATATATATGTCTCCTGAGACCACAGCTGTTGTGGCCTCTGTGTGCTTTTGACTCTGAACCAGGAAATACACTCTTCTAGGTGGCTGATCACTGAGTACGAAGCCCTCAAGGTTCTCTTTGTGTAGCCACTGTGCTGGAACATGCCCCATAGGCTCATATATCTGAATGGCCAGTCATCAGTTGGTAGAATGTTTGTGAAGGATTAGGAGACGTAACCTTGCTGAAGGATGTGTGTAGCCTTCCTCAGAGGAGGCATCGCTGAGAGTGGTCTTTGAGATTTTAAATATCTATGTCAGGCCCACTGTTTGTCTCTCTCTGCCTGCTGCCAGTGGATCAGGATGTTCAATCTCTCAGTTACTGCTCCAGCATCATGCCCACATGCAGCCATGACGATCATGGACTAAGCCTCTGAAGCTGTAAGAAAGCCCCTGGTTAAATTAAGCTTTCTTTTGTAAGTGTTGCCTTGGTCATGGTGTCTCTTCACACCAACAGAGCTAAAACAGCCACTTTTCAAAGGAAAGTTTTTCAAGTGACTTTGCACTGTTTACACTCTGGAACTCAGGAGGGTTGGAGTCTTTCTTTCAAGGCATCTTTCTGACTATCAGAGCTAAATCCATGGTTTCTCCTTGATCTCATTAGTCCCTTTAACAATGTCAACCATGCTGTCTGCACTTGCCTTCCAAACAGTTTTAACCAGGTTCTGGCTCCCTTCCTCACCTAACTGCACATTCTGTCTGAAGCTTTAACTGGGTATCCGCTATTTTCCTCACCAAACTATATTTTCACGTCTTCTGGCCCTACAGAGAGTGTGCCTCTCTGTCTGGTGGTGAATAAAAACTTCTTCCACCAAGCAAATTCGTCCCATGCTTTCTAATTCAGCTTTGTTCAAGTGTTCTAGGATGCAGAAGGCTGCCTGGTTCTTTGCTAGAATATTGTAGTGACACACGTGTCCCGAGGAAGTCTCTCTTCTGGACCTCGGGAGCCTGGTCTCCACTGACAGTATTGCTGTTCATATTCTGGCTTCCCGACCTCTTGGAGGAATGAATGGCCTGTAACTCTGCTTACGCACCTTGGCCCTTCATTAACCTGCACTCCCCCACTCTTCCTTATTACTCTCAAAAACGAATCCCAAGGCCTAAAGACCACATGCTGAGGTCACTGCAGCAGCTGCTCCATTCTCTACCCCAATTGTCCATGTTACTTACTTCTCCAACTGCTGGAACCAAGTGCTTGATAAGAAGCAACTTAAGAGAGGAAGGATTTGTTTGCACTCAGTTGAGAGTTACAGTCCATCACTCAGGACAAGGTATAGCACAGGAGCTTGAGGCTGCTGTGCTTCTCTGCAGAGCAAGAAGCAGGATGGAGAAATGCTGGCCCTTCACTTTGGGACTTTAGAGAAGCAATCTAAAGTACATCTGGGTTTCCTTGTCTGTAACATACAAAGTATAAAGTTTGCCTCCTAGTTGAAGGAAATGAAGTGAAAAACAGAATACAAAGTACCAACGACAGTGGCTGTCACACACAGAGATACAAAGTGTGTTTATCTCCATTCTAACCAATTTCCCCAAACACAGTGGTTAAGGACAAGAATGATGGAATGGACGTAGCTAAGCTTGCATCCTCCTTCTTCTGAGAGTCTGAGCCAGCTTTTTAATCTCTCTACCTCTCTCTTTCCACACCCATAAACTAGAATGCTTATCTATTACATTGCTAAAGGTAAGGTGCAATATCTGAAAGGGAATAGAGTAGAGGACTCATACTTCACTAAACCTAAGACTCCATCCAGTTCAAAATTCCACTCTGCTTTAGAAATGTATGTGGAGAAGTGCTTACATTATTGAATTGATAAAATATGGTGGTGAGCCCTTGTTAAATATTATACTCTGTTACTTCATATAACTTCTTATTGAGATGGCTCGTTTGGAGGTGCAGGTAAGGCTTACAGACATTGGAAAGGTCACCCTTGGTCCCAGAACGCCAAGCGAAGTTATATCGGACACAATATAAGGTAATAAATGTGCTATCAGGAGTGTGTGCATTGTGCAAAGACATGAGAGCAGAAGTTTTGTGAAGCCTGGTCTCAGATTGTGGCTCAGGGTATGGGGAAGTCAGGATCTAAAGGGAGTGGTGGCTTCCAAATAACAGACACATAAACAGCATTTTCAAAGATGAGCAGGTTTAAGGGCTGGGAAAGAACATTCCAGAAAGCGGAGGAAGGAACCGAAAAGCAATCTCCAGTGCTGAGGTGTGTGGGGCTGCTCAGCGGGGCTGGAATGTGCTCAGCCTTCATCCTGACTGAACAAGAGCACAGAGACATGCGCAGAAGCCCGAGGAAATGATCCCTCCTGACTGAGCCAGAGCTCTCAGACAAGCGCAGAGGCCAGAGGAGAAGATCTCTCTGTAATCCCTGAGAGAGCAGCTTCTGAACAGAGGAATTTATGTCCATTCGGGGAAGAATCATAAAGCAAATATACCAAATCTCCCAACCCTGTAGGATAATACAAAAAAAATTAATAAAAATCTTTTAAAAAAAAGAAAAATAGATCTCGAGTCTATTTCTTAAAGAAAACATGTGCCAATCAAAGAAACTGACAAATTTGAGCGTCTTTTATGTTTCCAAGAGACTAAATCCCAAGCCTTCTATAATTTAAGCACACTTTATTTCTAGTTTAAATTTAAATATATTTTTTGCCTTGAAAAGAAATGACCCCATCTTTTAGATTTTTTTAAAAGAATCTTAGCACTCTGAGTACCATCCTGGTTTTTGTTTGTTTGTTTGTTTTCATTTCTTGTTTTTTTGTTATTTCTTAGGGGTGTGGTCATTTGACGATGCTTGGCCCATGGGAAGTGTGTGCCCTTGTTGGAGGAAGTGTGTCACTGTGGAGGTGGGCTTTGAGAGCCTATGCTCAAGCTCTACCCAGTGTGGAAGAGACCCTCCTCCTGGCTGCCTAGGGAAGATAGTCCCTCTTGGCTGCCTGAGGATCACTCTTGGCTCCTCCAGCACCAAGTCTGCTTGGATGCTGCCATGCTTCCTGCCATGATGATAATGGATTAAACCTCTGAAACTGTAAGCCAGCCCCAATTAAATGTTGTCTTTTATAAGAGCTGCCTTGGTCACAGTGTCTTTTCACATCAATAAAACCCAAACTAAAACAGGGTTTTTGGTTTGGTTTGGTTTGGTATTTTTGGTTTTGGGCTTTTTTTCACCCTTTGGTTTTTGGGGGGGTGTATTTTGTTCTGGGGTACTAATATATCACTAAAATCTACTCTGAAGCAGCACATCCCTTAAGAGTGTAACAAAAACACACACTTATTTGAGATCAATAGTCAACCTGAAATACAAAAATACCCATTGTACTGGTTAGTTTTGTGTGTCAGCTTGACACAAGCTGGAGTTATCACAGAGAAAGGAGTTTCAGTTGAGAAAATGCCTCCATGAGATCCGGCTGTAAGGCATTTTCTCAATTAGTGATCAAGGGCGGAGGGCTCCTTGTAGGTGATATCATCTGTTGGCTGGTAGTCTTGGGTTCTATAAGAAAGCCAGCTAAGCAAGCCAGGAGAAGCAAGCAAGCCAGTAAGCAGCATTCCTCCTTGGCCTCTGCATCAGCTCCTGCTCCTTGACCTGCCTGAGTTCCAGTACTGACTTCCTTTCGTGATGAACAGCAGCATGGAAGTGTAAGCTCAATAAACCCTTTCCTCCCCAACTTGCATCTTGGTCATGATGTTTGTGCAAGAATAGAAACCCTGACTAAGACACCCATTAAAATCAAAATTAAAATTCCATTAGAAATGCTAAATGTAGTATACTCTTCTATGAGGAAACAGCGATCCCCCTCAGCTGTTGTTGTTTCAGCCACAGAGCCCAACCAGAGTTCCCTCTACTGCAGTGCTGTCGAGCATTTCCCACTCTTTCCTATGTGCCTGCGCACACAGTGGCACAGGTGAAGGGCCAATGGAAAATGGCGACTCCTAACACAGTACACATTGACAAGGACATTGAGTGTTGTGTTCTTTTCTAAGACATGGTTTTTTTCATGAAGACCAGGCTGGCCTCAAACTCACCATGCCCCTGCCTTAGCTTCCTGAGTATTGGGGCTGTAAGTATTTCTGCTTCATATAGTTTTTAAATAGTGTGCTTGTCACTATGAAGGAAAGGGTAGAGATGGGCTCTGTAGAGGGCTCCATTAGTGAACCCAGCAGACATAAAACCTGTACCGAAAGCTTATGTATTCCTCAGAGATAAACCATAGAACGTTAAAAGCCATTTTAAAGCTCATTTGCGGGCCTGGAAAGATGGTTCATTTGTGAAGAACACTAGCTGCTCTTCTAGAAGATCCAAACTCACTCCCAGCATCCAAGTTGGGCAGCTCACAAGTGCCTGTAACTCCAACTCCAAGGGCTTTTATACCCACTTATGGCCTCCACAGCTACCAGTTTGCATGCTTGCATACACACACACACACACACACACACACACACACACACACTGTTGGGAAGAATCTGGCTGTTAGTGTACTACATTCATGCAGTACCTGCAGATGCCAGAATAGAACACCAAACACCATGGTTCTGAAGTTGCAGACCCTTACCAAGGAGATGCTGAGAATTAAACACAGATACTGTACAAGAGCAGCCAGGGCTCTTACCCACTGAGCTATCTCTCCAACCCTCTACCTGACATTTCTTAATTATCTTTGACTCAAAAATATTTGTATGTCAAAAGAGAATTTATTTGGGATGACATAATTCAGTTTTCTCCACCTTCCAATTAATTAAAAAGAAATAGATGAAATCAAACAATAAAAGGAAGAGGAGTGGACAAAGGTGGAGAAAGAAGAGAAAGAACTATCAAAGCGTGAAAATACACCCTCTAAGCAGGTCCTACAGGTGAGGCCTGTCCTGCAAAGGCAGCCTTTGAGAAGGCAGGGACTCCAAGACAGAAAACCAATGATTTCCACACTGTGGTATGAGGCATTTGAGTTGTTCCAGTGTGTTCTCTCATGAGCTTCCCACAACCTTGAAACAGGAACACTCCAAGGTTCCATAGTCACTGTGAGTCTTGGGTGGGGTAAAGGGTGGATCAGGAAGTATCAACTAAGGAAACAGCTCTTCCTTCAAAGAAATAAAAGGCGTGGCTTATTCTAAGGTATGTGACAACTCTCTTAGCCCTTTGCTTGATGGAAAACTAGGGTTTCTGTTAAGTTAATACACACAGGTTTTATCTGTGTATCAGGACGTTAGGTCCATCTTTTTCTATTAGTAATAGGGTGTTAGATCCAAGACAAAACTGGGCAAGAAATGACTACTTAGTAGGTCAAAGGTCACCCACGATAAATTATAGTTAGTTAGGCTTTGGACTTGCACCATTCCAACCTCTCCACATCAGTGAAGTTTTCCTCAGTCAATCAGCATTTGCAAACACAGCTTTTTTTTTCTAGGAATTTCTGTCCACAGAAGAAAAAAAGAAAGATATTTGAAATGAAGACAGCCCTGGGCCCAGGGGACTGCTGGGATGTAGAACCATGGCTTTCATATAGTCCTTCTCCAATTAAAAGAAAAAAAGTGTCTCCTCCTTCCCCAGTCACTGGTCTCTGTTTCTCTGCCTTGATTTTGCTCTCTTTCTTCTCTGCAGGAACTTCATCAAATCCCAGGACCTTCTCCTCTGTCCTGCTGAGGTTTCTTAGCAATCCTGGGGTAACATTTAATGGCTTGCAGCTTGATGGCTTCTTTACAGTCAATTCTATCTTGAGAGAGAGAGAGAGAGAGAGAGAGAGAGAGAGAGAGAATCACCTCTCATTACTTTCTGCTGGAAACTGGGTGTGGGGTTTCCTTGGCTCCCCCCTGAAGGATAATGAGAATTCCAAATCTGAGACCAGGTGGCCAGGTGGGCTGGAGTGACAAGATTCTTTTTTTTTTGGTTTTTCGAGACAGGGTTTCTCTGTGTAGCCCTGGCTGTCCTGGAACTCACTCTGTAGACCAGGCTGGCCTCGAACTCAGAAATCCTCCTGCCTCTGCCTTCTAAGTGCTGGGATTAAAGGTGTGTGCCACCACTGCCCGGCTAACAAGATTCTAAAGATATAACTGGTACCAAGAAATTAGCAGAGAATCAGTGAAAACTAAACTCTCACCATTGCCAGTCCATTTGAGATGATTTCTTTTTCTTCATTTCTGGTGCCCGTAAAGAGGAATACTTACCCTTATCTCCCAGATACTGAAATCCAATCAAGCTAACAGTCAAAGTTAAACATCACAGCTACCCAAAAAGGATATTTTATAATTTATTTTTTTTTGTTTTATATTTTGGTCAATTTTTTTCACTTTTAAGTTTTCACAAAAGAATTCAGAGAAAAATATCACTAATCAACTACCGTGTGTAGATGTTCTGATATATGAGGGTAGCATCTTAAGGCACAGATAATAGAATTAGTGTAGGATTTATTAGTTAAGAAATAGCACACAAGAATGTTAACACTGGATAAAAAGAGTTATGAACACAGTGAAATCATCATGCCCAATTAATGAAGTAATAACATTTGTTGGATCAGGTAATTCTAGAATATTCTATTTGTGTATCTGATATAGGTGAAATATAATAGAATCAGAACTGGAGAGATGGCTCAGCAGTTAATAACACTGGTTGCGTTTTCAGAAGACCCAGGGTTGATTCCCAGCACCCGCACAATGGCTCACAAATGTCTGTAACTCCATTTCCAAAGGATCGGGTGCTCTCTTCTGGCCTCTATGAGCACTAGGAATGCACATGGTGCACAGACATATGTGCAGGCACAACACCCATACACATTAAATAATTAAATATATATGATCTAAATCTGACAACCTAGAGCTTTGAGAAAGTTACACATTAGCTTTTATAAGAAAGCATTTAATTGGGGGCTTAGAGTTTCAGAGGGATAGCTCATTATCACCACAGTGGGAAGCATGGTTGAACACAAACAGACATGGTGCTAGAGAAGTACCTGAGTGTTCTACATCCTGTTCCACAGGCAACAGATAAAGAGATACTGGGCCTGGCAGGGGCTTTTGCAACCTCAAAGCTTACCCTCAGAGACACACCTCCCCCAAAAGGCCACACCTCCTCCAACAAGGCCACACCTCCTAATCCTTCCTAGCAATCCACCAGCTCTGGACTAAGCATTCAAATATATAAGCCCACGACTATATTTTGCTTACTTACTCATTTGTCACAGACATGAACGTCTCTTATCTCCCACATTGTGATCCATGCAGTCACAGTGGTGGGAATGCAGAAACCTCTCCCATATCAACCCATTCACTATTTTGGATGTTTGCTCAGTAGTGGAATTGGCAGATCATATGAAATTTCTAGTTTTAATGCTTTAAAAAAGTGTCTATTTAAATTAAATTTTTAAGAAGAGATACTCTGTTTCCATTTTTAAAAATATAAAGGCAACACAATTTGGAGGCTGGCCAGATGGCTCAGCTGTTCAGAGCAATGGCTGCTCATCTAGAGGTCCTGAGTTCAATTCCCAGCAACCACAGGGTGGCTTGGCTGTTCAGAGCAATGGCTGCTCATCTAGAGGTCCTGAGTTCAATTCCCAGCAACTTCATAGTGGCTTGCACATGTACATGCAACAGAGAACTCATACATTGAATAAATAAAATATAAATATAAAAGTGTCCATGCCATGCCACAGACCCAGAATGGGGGAGCTCCAGGGAATCTAAGGAGGTGAGTCTAGCTGACACTCCTAGCAGTGGGGGATATGGTGCCTGATGTGGCCAACTCCTATCGCCAGGCAGGATTTCCAGTGGATAGATAAGGACACTAACCTACACACCAAACCCAAAATGTGTTCTGCCTACAAGATGTACAGGGACAAAGATGGAGCAGAGATGGAGGGAATGGCCAACCAATGACTAGCCCAACCTGAGACTCATCTCATAGGCAAGAACCAACCCCTGACTCTGTTAGGCTTACTGACAGGGATAGTCTAGCATAACTATCGTCTGAGAGGCTCCACTCAGCAGTCAATGGAAACAGATGCAGAAACCCACAGTCAAACATTAGATGGAGCTAGAGGAGTCTTGTGGGAAAGTTGAGGGAAGGATTGAAAGACTCAAAGAAGACAGGAACTCCACAGGAGGACCAATAGAGTCAACTAACCTGAACTCTTGGGGACTCACAGAGACTGAACCACCAGCCAAAGAGCAAACATGGACTGGACCTAGACACTCCCTGCACATATGTTGCAGATGTGCAGCTTGGTCCTCATGTGGGTACCCCAACACCTGGAGCAGGGGCTGTCCCTGACTCTTGCCTGCCTGTGGATCCTAGTCCTGTAACTGGGACACCTTGTCTGGCCTCAGTGGGAGAGGATGTGCCTAGTCCTGCAGTGAGTTGATGTGCCAGGGTCAGGGGATACCTAAGGTGGGTCTCCCCCTTCTCAGAGGAGAAGGTGAGGAGGGATGGGGGAAGGGCTGTGTGAGGGGAGAACCAGGAGAAAGGGGGGCTGTGATAGGGATGTAAAGTAAATTAATTAATTAATGTAAACAAAAGTGTCAGTGCTTCATTGTACTGTTTTACATTCCTATATGGAATCGTTCTATTCTCCGAGCATCTTCACCAACACTTTTTACCTGTTTTTAATTAACAGTCTTCCCAACAGTTATAAAATGGTATATTTAATTGTAAAAATCTCTGCACTAAACAAAACATTCCGTGGGTGCAATTTTTCCCCACCAAATTCTCAATGAAATTTTTCCTCCAGAGATTATAGAACCCAGAGATGGTTCACTGGTTAAGAACACTGACTGCTCTCGCAGAAGACAGAAGTTCAGCTGCCAGCATTTACCTCCATAGGTACCGAATATACAGATACACACACACACACACACACACACACACACACACATTCTAATAAAAATGTAAATACTTAAAATATTCTAAAATTCGTATGTAGCCACAAAAAAAATAGCCAAAGAAATTTTGAAGAAAAAAAAGAAACTAAGCTCTAGATATCATACATTGACTTCAAATTATCTTATAAATAATTTTAATAATTAAAACAGTGTGGTGTTAGCATAAAAACAGCCACAGATATCAGTAGAACAAATAGAGTCAAAATAAGTTTACAGACAGAAAGTCAACTAATCCCTGACAAGGGAGCCAAAAATACACAACAAAGATGAGATAGACTTCTCAGCAAATGGTGCCGGAAAACTAAGTGGCCACAAGCAAAAGAATGAAATTGAGTCTTGCCTTCTACCATAAAAATCAACCCCAAACACGCTGACTACATAAGTGAGGGGCCAGGCATGGTGGTAGGTGCCTGTAATCCCAGCACTGGGGAGGCCGAGGCAGGAAGACGACACATTCCAGGCCAGCCAGAGTTATATGATGAAACCTTGTCTGAAAAACAAACAACAACCTAAGAGCAAGACCCAAAAGCTATCAAACTCTGAAGAAGAAAAGAGAAGCATATGGAAAGGCTTAGCAACAATTTCTCTTGTAAGTGACCTCAGACACAAAAACAGTAAAAAATGAATGAGTTCTTCAATGTCCAGCTGAAAGGTTATGCTGGCAGAGGAGGTGGTGAGTGGAATGAACGGGCAACCCCGCAACTGGAAGAAAGTATTTGCCAGCTATGAATATCATTGGATATTGATTCCAAAATTTTATAACTGACACCCACAACCTTGAAAAAAAGCAAAAATTAACAACAAAAACAAACAAACAAAACAAAACAAATAAACAAACAAAAAAGGCCCAGTTTTAAAAGTTGGCAAAGACCCAGAGCAGGTATTTCTCCAAAGTTGTACAAATCAATGACCAACAGTACAGTTGACTGAAGACCTGTCCTCCAACATCATTGATTACGAAGGACGTGCGATTCGTTTCCTTAACCTACATAATGATAGTAGTCTGAGGAAATGGTCTGAAATGAAAGCCTAAATTTGTAGGACTCAGACAAGCATTGCCTGTCTTTGGCACACTCTGCCCCCTGGTGGCTGTGATAGAAATTTATCTATCTTCAGCAGCAGTGCATTGTGGGAAACAAACAGTAAAGCCTTTCTTTTGATCTGTTTGTTTGTTCATCTTGTGCTGGGAATTGAACTTAGGACCTCATGTGTGATAGGTAAATGCTCTATCTTTGAGCTATATTCCCAGCCACAAGATAGCTTTTTTAAACGTAATTATTTTACTAATTATTTGGAAATTTTACATCGTGCATCCAGATCACCCTTATTTCCCAGTCCTTCCAGGTCTGCTTGCCAACCCTTGCGGCTTCCCTCAATTAAAAAAAGTCTTATTTGTGCTGCCCATATAGTCATTGGAGCATGGCCAAACTCTTGATGGCCAGTCCCTTAATGAAAAGCGAGTCTTTCGTCATTCACACCCCTACAGTAGCTCTTTTATTGTGGAGAACTATATTTCAGCATCCTTATCACAATTTTTTTAGATATCTCTTCAATGGCTTCCTCTCTAGGCTGTTACTTTTTGTGGGGGCAGAGTTACAGAAGCCTTCTGTGTCCCTCTTTGTCAACTGTGAGTCTGCAGTTATTGATACCACTGCAGAAGGAGCTTTCTTGTCCTTTTCGGCCAGTAGGATTGCAGAACACGGTATCTGGTGACAGCAGGGACTGTGAGAATCCATCTGGCATCAGCACGAGCCATGGAACTCAGCATGGTCTCCAATGACAGTATATGCCACAGACACCAACATAGTCCCTAGCAGCAGACTAGTCCATGGACAGCATGGCTTCAGGAGGTAGCATGGATTTCAGTGGTAACACAGGCCACAGACATCAACACAGCCCTCAGCTGCAGCAGGACCAAGACATGGCCTCTGGTAGCATCCATGGTCCACGGACACCAACATGGCTTCCAGCGGCAGCCCCACTTGGTAGGCTCTTCCAGGCAGTCACCCCACACCAAGATAACTTTTTTGTGGTGTGTGTGTGCCTGTGTATACGTGTGTGTGTTTCGTGTGTGTGTGTGTGTGTGTGTGTGTGTGTTTATGCACCACTCTAAAATCTAGTGGTGCATTTGACATTTGTCTCTCATGCTGTGAACTTAATTCCAACACTCCCCACCCACCCCCAAAAAAAGTGGGCCTATTTTACTAGATAGTTTTATATCAGCTTGACACAAACTAAAGTCATCTGAGAGGACAGAATCTCTGTTGAGAAAATGTTTCCATAAGAAGTAGGCAAGTCTGTAGAACATTCTCTTAATTAGTGATTGATGAGGTGGGGGGTGCTCAGCCCCATGTGGGTGGTGCCACCCCTGGTCTGGTGGTCCTGGGTTCTATAAGAAAGCAGGCTGAGCAAAGCATGAGGAGCAAGCCAGTAAACAGTATCCCTCTATGGCCTCTGCATCAGGTTCTGCATCTGGGTTCCTGCCCTGTTTGAGTTCCTGTCCTAACTTCTTTCCATGATGACCAGTGAGGTGGTAGCACAGACCACGGACATCTGCATAGACTCACAGTTGAGAAAAGGGGGCATAGAAGGCTTCAGTGACAACCCCCACTCCCATCCTAACCCCACAAGTAACAAGTCAGACAAGAAGTCATTGAAGAGAACTCTTAAAAATTGTGGTAAGGATGCTGAAGTGTAGCTCTCCACAACAGACGGCTACTAGTGGGAGGGGGAGGGGAGGGGAGGGGAGGGGGAGGGCTCAGTTTTCTCTAAGAGTCTGGCAACACAAATCAGACTTGTTTTGTTGTTGTTGTTTTGTTTTGTTTTTTTCCTTTTTTTCCATTTTTTCCGGAGGAGGCCACTTGGGTGGGGAAGCAGACCCCGAGGGACTGGGGAGAGGGAGTGATCAGGGTACACAATGTGAAAGCTGCAAATAATCAATAGACCTATTATATTAAAAATAAAGGAAAGGGGGTATCTCACAGACATTCCACATGCCAGTCCAGTAGAGACCATCCCTCAGGTGAGGTTCCCCATTCCCAAGTGTACCAAGTTGATAACTATGGCAATAACTATGAACATTACTATATTCTTTCTCCTTTTTTTTACCATGAAAGATTAAAAAGTGATATCGTTTTAGGTGTTTGTTTCATTTCCTCTGATTAAAAATAAAGTGTTTTGATGTGTACAGCCATCCACACATCCACATTATTTGTGGATAATGTTAGCTTTTGGGCCATTTTTTCTATTGGTAAGTTTATCTTTTTCTTAGGAATTTATAAAAGGAACTTTCTCTAAACGAATTATATTTTTATTTTACTTTTGTTTGGAAATTCTCTTCTCCTTAAAAATCTTTCCCATTAAAACTAGATCATAAAAATAAGACTTAGTGTTTCAGTAATGTCTATAAAGAAAACAAAAATTCATATTCTTGGGTTTGAGCCCCACTTGATAGCTACAGTCGAGATGATAATCTCTGAAGTCGTAAGACCACTGAATGCGAAAGTCAGGTTCTAAGCCAGGAAAATATTAAAAGCCAAAACCTGACACATTTACTGCATAAAGTTTATACTCGGTGGAGTTAAAGAAAATACAAGATGATAAAAGGGCCAATTCTCGTTCAAGGTAAAGTACATAATAGTCACTCGGTGTCTGACATTCAAAAAGATTTGAAGATCTGATTGCAGAAAACTAGAATTTCTCTGTGTGAATTCAGCACGGATGCTGCATGACACGCATACTTAGTCTCAGCAGCCTATACGATAGTGCGGATGTTATGTGACATGTGTACTGGGTCTCGCACATCCTACATGGGGTCACGGATGCTGCAGGACATGCGTACTGGGTCTCACACGTCCAATGTGAGAGTTCGGAACAGGAGGAAAATAGCTACTGGACCACTTCAATGATTCCGAGAGTGGAGAGCTTGGCCTTCTCTACAACATGAAACTCCCGAAAGCTGGAGACTCAACTGAAGTCCCCACAGCCAAAAAGATGTGGGAGTATCTACCCATAAAATGGGCCCACAGGAGTCAGTCACCTTCTTCCAGCCAAAGAAATAGCTGTATAGCTCAGGGGAATCAGGTCAAAGCCACGCCTTCCTCAGACAGAATATTGATTGCATGACCAACAAGCTGTGACCAATGCAAAAACAGCAGAGACTATAAATGTCCGCAGGTGTAGTGAGTTAGAGGCTGCAAAGAAAAGTACTGTGTTCGCTGACATGCACACGCTAATGTAAAACACCCAAGGACCAGAATGTCCTCCTTCTACCTGTGCCAAGAATCTCACCAACCACCTAGAACACATATTCCCACTGTGGAGGTTTGGACAAGAATGACCCCCGTAGGCTCATAGATTTGAATACTTAGTCACTTGGGAGTGGCACTTTTTGAAAGGATTAGGAGGTGTGGCCTTGTCAGAGGACAGGCAGACCTGAGAGAATTCATGTGTATATTAAACTTCAGTGTAGGATAAAATGGCATCTGATGTCTCCATAAGAAAAATAAAGCTTCTCATAATTGGTTGGAACAGTTGTTCGGGTACTTGAGAAGAGATAAAATTTGACCCATACCCCTCCAAAGATCTGTCCCCTCTCTGTCCTCCAAGTAAGAAAGAAGGAAAGGTAAAATGAGCTAGGTCTGGCGGCTTATGCCTGGAATCCCAGCACTTGGGAGGTAGAAGCCAGAGGCCAACCTTGCCTACATAACAAGTTTGAGGCTAGCTCTATTTCATGATGTACTCTCCAAAAACCACCTGAATGCTTGGATTTCAGGCAGGCACCACCAGGACAAAGCCATCACTTGGTTCTAATATCAAAGTCACCTCCCAACGTGTGAAGCAAATCCTAGGCTCTAGGCAAGCATCTCACCACAAAATCCACCTCAGCGTGTGAATCCCTAGGTAAGAGTTTCACGGGTTTCAATCACTCTTTCTGGATAGCTCCTAAAATGGAAACAAAGTAGTAAATTGTTTGACAGAGAAATGGCAAGGTTCCAGCAAAGGCAGTCAGGGGCTGCGGAGAGGAGAGCAGATAGATGCCTGTGGTCAGAGCCCAATGTTCACATAGAGGAGGAAGCCTGCTTTGCAGTCTGAGGCTGAAGACTGGAAACATCCTAATTTAATATTAGTAATGTAAAACTACCACATGTATAATAGGAATGTTGTGTAAACCCTTCCCGCTTTGTCCGGTCACATATCAACACTGCTCTACAAAGAACAAAGAAGCCTTAGAGGTGATGTTCAGGAAGGGGACACTTGACCAATACCATAAGGGTACCCACAAAGTACACCTTCCTACAATCAACACAAAGAGAACGCCATCACAAAAGCATACCTTAAATGATAAAACTTCTCATTAGGAATAATTCCCCCTGACACAAAATTAGCTACTTCTCCAAAAGTGGCCCAGAATATATATTACAGGCCTGCAGAGCACAGAGCATTGTCGGTGAGAACAAAACTCAAATATCTGTTTTCTGTCACTGTGCTGTTTTACAAAGTAAAATGTTCCTTTTTAAACATTTGTTTCTTGGATGTCACCTGTGAAATTATTTGTCACAAGAGCCGTCCAGTGCGTTCTGTAGATAAGCTTATTCTACTTGCTGTGTTTCAAGTGAGATTCTTCTGTTCACTGTTCTCAGCCCATTGCACACACACACTGCAGACTGTGTGTATGTAGCTGTGTGTATTCCATACGATGTCCTTTATAGTGCTTCTTCAGTTGATATAGAATAGAGACACATTGTGAAAAAGAAATGAGCCTTTTTTTCTATGAACAGTTGTCTTGTAACTTAGGAGATTTTTGCAACCCATTGCACTCACAGTTGAGTAACAGATTTGATAGTAAGCCTTTGATACAGTAGTCTTTCCTAACTGCAAGTGAAAAAAAAAATCACACATGAGATGAAAATCTGATTTAACTTACAAACACTTACTTTTTAGAAGCAAGTTACATTTTCTGCTTTTAAATAGCTGGTATTTTATGAGCAGCTTGAGAATTGCTTTAAGCCCCATTCGACACAGGCCCTTCATTTTCCCAGTGTCTGCCCTTACCTAATGCCATCTGGCGTACATCAGCTTATTGCATGTCACATGACCTCCAAACAATTCTCTGTATTAGTTATAAACATTATAATACGGGTCGTAATAAATCATGGACTAATGCAAACCCATCTGGAAGTCCTTTAAGAGAAACCAATAAGCCCTTCATGAAGTCAAGCATCACTCATATGTCTATCTGATTGGCTCACTGGACATTTCCATTGTTTCACTAAGCATTGCCTGTTTGTCCAAATACACCTCAGAGTTTATCAAAGGAGTCAGAGTCTGCATAAGACCCTAACATTTGAGTTCCCTCAGTGCCGTTCCATGATACCGCTCATGCTGCCCAGCCTTTGGTTGAGAGACACAAGGTGAACACTTCAGGTACACTGGTAAAAAGAAACAGAGGATCATAACCAACTATAATGGGGTTCCCTGAACCACAAAAACAAACAAACGACCGTCTATCATCCAGGCATTCTATATAACAGAAATAACTAAAATAACCCACTAAACGTGACTTTGCCAAAGTACCCCCTTAACACCACTTTACACCTCCATATCTCTTTTCTATTCCAGTACAACTGCCAGAGAGCACCATAAAAGGGATCCTTTGCACATTTTTAAACCACCCAAACATGCATTTCTAATCCTAGTGGACTTGTCTTTGTGAAGTTCTCATTGGCTTCAGCAGGACAGACCCCTTCCCAGGGTTCCTCCAGCCTTTCTCATCTCTAATGGGAGAAAGTGGCCCATCAATAAAGCAGGTGGCAACCATTACAAACACATCATTGAATATGAAATAGTGAGGGTTTTCTGAGCTACAGACTGGTAATAAAACAGCATCCCAGTGGGTGTGTGCCAAATGGGCATAGGGGGTCTTCTACAGACCCTTTCTGGAAACATTTGACCTCTTGCCTTCTGGCCACTTCCAACAGTATGCTCTGTGCCAAGCATGTATGAGACACGTCGTATGCATTAGCACCTCACACAAAGGTTAAGTTTAAAGGTTTTCACCAGGCACGATGACACACATGGTTAATCTCAGCACTCAGGAGGCAGAAGCAGGCAGATCTTTGTGAGTCTGAGGCTAGCCTGATCTACAAAGAGTTCCAGGCCAACCAGGACCACACAGTGAGACCTTGTCTCAAAAAACCCAGACTAAAAGGAAGGTGGTCAGAGCTAAAACAATTTACCTCCTGAAGGATTCCTAACACAAAGGAGTCAGGGAGACTACCAAAGGCCAGGCCCTGTCCTCTTTGCTACTACAGTGTGCCCTTACCAAAAGGAGTACAAATCAGCCTACCACCACCTAGGCATACAAGGAGAGCTCTGCTCTGCTCTGCTCTGCTCTGCTCTGCTCTGTTGTCCGAAGTTCATGGTGTTTTCATGATGAGCCCCTACTACCTGGGCAGCAGGAGACAAAAGCACTAAGAGTCACTTTGTTTAAAACTTCCTGCAATCTAGTCATTTAAACTGGTGGTGTCTCTGCCTGGTGCCACCATCAAGGTCTAAGTGTGGTTTAAGCAGCACCACCTCAGCTCTAAGGAGAAAATGCATTGAAGTGGCTTCTTGATCTATGCGTGAGGGAGAATAAATGATCTTCGACATCCCTCTGATGATCTCCGTAGACTGCTTGGTTTACAGGATTGTGATCTTGGAGATAATTTACAAAATAGGGCACTATATTAACATACGCTATATCTATAAATGCATATCTGCCCTCATATAGAAATAGGTTTTATAGAAGAGAGATGGAATAGATATAGCAAAGAGAGATAGAGGTTGGAGAGTTATGTCAGAGTTAAGAGCACTGGCTGCTTTTATAAGGGACCATAGTTCAGTTCCCAAGACCCACATTGTGGCTCACAACTATCTGTAACTCTAGTTCCAGGGAGCCAGCATCCTCTTCTGACCTTCTCAGGCACCGGGCATGCATGTGGTGCACATATATACATGCAGGCTGGAAAAAAACCATTTACATACATAAAATAAAAATAAGCCTTTTAAAGAGTGAGGGAGAGCAAGGTAGAGATAGACACATTCCCCTCGCATGCTTTCCCCTAAGGTAACAGGACTAATATTGACTCTATATTTGTCTACTTGTGTATCTACACATGCAAGACATGAAGACATATGAGTAGAGATTTTTATATGATTGAACAAACTAAGCAGATTTGCAATAACTTGCTTTTTCTTATTTAAAAATCATTAAAACCCATCAAAACAACTAAAAATAAAATAAAAGCCCCACACAGATATTAACAATTATATGCACTTCAGAATTGGATTTATATAAATGGTGAAATGTGAATACTTTATTAGTACTAGATTAAATGGAAGATTGGCCACTTCCCTACAGGGAAATAAAGTCATAACTTTGAGTTATCTTCTTTAACATACAGGATAAAAAACTAATTAATTTAATCTCTTCCTAGAGTCCCCCAGGGTAGCTTCTAGGTTTTTACCAGGCCATAAGACATTTGGCCTTAATCCACTGTAAGCGTTGGTGAAGCCAAGTGTCTTTACAGTTGGGAGAAAGAGGGGACACCCTCAGACTGACTATACAATGCTGGAGCAGGAGCTAAAGCCAAACGTTTTACCGTGCCTCCAAGTTTAGGATGGATTTCCTAAACAGCAGAGGACCGGTGCCCTTCTGGATAGCAGATTTGCCTCCAGTTTGCTTTACACCGCTGCAGTAAAATGTTTCACAAACATACCAACAGTCCCACTATTGATGGCCATGAAGGTTTGTCTCCAAGGTTCTGACCACTGCTGCTATACTATAATGCCTTCACATACATGTCTCAGTACTAATAACCATCCTATAAAGCAGAGTCCCCCAAAGCAGGGACAGCCAAGCAAAGAATAGATGTTGTAAGCTAACTCGTCTTCATGCTATCTTGTAAGTGCTGTCTTGGGATGTAGTCCTCCGTATATTTTTTAACCTAGTTAAAATAATCCTAACAGAATTGAAAACATTGATATGTGGCAAGCTACAGCTATCCCAGGAAAAGACACATGGATTTTCTGTCAAAAAAATGAATGATAATGATGACTGTGGCTTTGTTAAGGATTATCTGATGGATGGGGCTTTGTAAAATGAGCGCACACCCATTACCCCTCCGTGCACTACAGGAGCAGACACAGCACGAGAGATGAGGGTGCCCATTCTGGAGTGTCCCAGAAACAAGAACAACATCAAAATAAATATCTCTATAAAAATTATTGCATATTAAGTTTTCTGTTACAACAACAGAAAACTAATATACCATATTACCCAACAATTACACACCCAGGTGTATATTCAAGACAAGAAAATCATATCCATGAAAAAAAAATCATTCTTAAGTGAAACTCACAAGAGTCAAAAGGTAGAAGCAACCAGATAAACACCAGACAGACACACGGACAAGATATAACCATACAGCTATTAAAAAGGAACATAATGCCTCATGAGCCGTGGAAACATAACCTTACCTGAGAGAAGTTGGACACCAAAGGTCACACTGTGAGATTCCATTCATAGGAAACTTAGAAAATCCATATAAACAGGAAGTAGATCAGTAGTCATCAGAGGGAGAGTGGATAGGGAACGGTGAATGACAAGCTAAAGTGAGACTGAAGGTTTTCGGGGATCAAAAATCCTCTGGCACTGAGGTGTAAAGATACATTCTTATAATGCGCCTTTAAACCACCGAGTTGTACATTTTTAAATGATTAATTATGTGATATGTGGGTTGTTTTCTCTTTTCTCAATGAAGGTGGGAAGTGATACCTGGGAAATAGGCTGAGAGCAGCCAGACACAGGCTGGAAAGACAGCTCAGTGGTTCAAGAGTTTACCCCATAGACAAGCACAAGGACTGGGGTTCAGATCCCCCAAACCCACATAAATGTCAGGCTGCCTGCCTGTAGTTCTAGCCCCAAGAAACAGAGACAGGAGATCCCCAGTGCAAGCCGGTAAATGAGAACAGTCATACCAAGAACTTTGGGTTTGATTGAGACTCTGCTTCAGTGTATGTGGAAGAGTCATGGCGCTCAAGAGTGCACACACACACACACACACACACACACACAGAAGAATGGTCATAATGGGCAAAGCTGCTCTGCTCTTGCTCTATGCCTTCAAGAAATCTCATTTGCTTGCAGTCTGAAGAAAGACATTAAAAACTTAGTGATATGAATAAAATGAAGTACATTTTACCTCAGGCCTCTTGGCCAAGCAGAACTTTTGCAGCAAAGAATAAAAGATCAAAATCCATGTAGCTACAGAGTTCAGATAGTCTCTCTACCCTTTTGCACACCAAACTCTATCAACACAGCCCAAGTTCTTTTTCTTTGATGAACTGTGCTACTTATTAAATGAATACCCCAGCTCCAAACGTCCCCTCTGCAGTCTGAATTGTAGCACTGGGGCAGAGGCTCTATAAACTGCAATCTGCTGGTTATTCCATTGTAAGCAGTTCCAGCAGGAAGCAGAAGGGAGAGGCACAGAGACAGAGGCAGAGTAACCCTCACACTGGTGGCTATCAGGTCACTGACTGCTCACTGGTCTCTTGATGTCACCTCACAAAGCCTAGTCAGCCCCACAGAAGTTCCTCTCCATGTCTGGATCTGAATCTTGTTGTAGCTTTTCTACTGTGACCAGAAGCAGCCAGAAACAGCACCCAAACTCTCAGCCCCAGCTAATCAGCACCCTACCTGCAAAGGTCTAAGCCATGCCTCCTGGGGATTCCTCAGTTTTATATCCTTTTAAGATTCCAACCTCTCTTTCCATCCCCAGAGCTGGTGGCTGCTTCATGAAGGAGCCCGTTTCCAGTTACCAAGTTGACAATTTTATATCTAGCTCACAATTCTGTATTGAAGTTTTCTCTGTTCCAAGAACCTGGGGGGCTTCATCCACATGGTGATGTGTTAGTAGCACTTTTTACATGTGCATAATATTCCTGACTGTGTAGGATGCAGGAGTCTCACTGGGAGAGAGGGTTGTTTCCACCTATTGGTTACTGTAAACAATGAGGATGGGAACAGACAAATCGAATGCAAAAAAGCCACATATGGTATGAGTCTGCTCATAAGACAATATCCAGAAAGTTAAGTCCTTGATGAACCCTAAGCGGTGGTTTCTAAGGACCAGAGATGGGAATCAGAGGGTAACAACTTTACAGGCCTGGGGCTTCCTTCTAAGATAAAGAAAATGGTCTGGACCTGAAAAGAGACAGGTATGCGAATACCATGAAAGTACTTAGACAAATAGTTTATATTATGTCTAGTTGGCATTAGTAAACGTTAAGTGTATGCCTCTGTCTCTCGACTGGACATTGACTAACCTGGGAGCCTTCCCTCCAAAAACAAGCTCACTTTGGCACTGAGTCACAGTGCCCGAACCAGCCTGTCTGATCTGTTCTTTCTGTTTCCACTCTTCAGAGGTAGCTCATTGTCTTGTCCTGGGTGCACCAGGATGTAGGGTTGGCGGGGTCCCACATCTACTATGCCGCAGGCCATGGCCACTGGGGAGGCAGGCTTCAGTGAGTCAACCTTGCTTACCCCACACTGTTGTTTTGGACTATAGGGAAGCCATGGGGCACTGCTCCAGGGGAGGGGAAGCACAGTCTAAGGCACGGGACAGCCGGAGTTCTTTTGTGGATCCCTGGGCCTGTGACGAGGCCTGGGCCATCTGGCTCTCAGGCTCTCAGATCCGCAGGTACCACTGGATGCTGTGGAAGATCTGAGAACAGAGTTGGGGCCTGAAGACTGGATCTAGCCTGGAGCCGAAAGAGAAAAGAGGGGAGTTCCAGCTGGTCCCGTGGGGAAAGTTCTTGGCTCAGCAAGCAGCAGTCTTGGGCTTGTTTGGGGCTTGGCATGGTGGAGGCCATGGCTGGGAGCGCAGAAAGGCCTTCTGTGGGAGATTAGACTGCAGCTCTACAGGCAAAGGCCATCTCTATGGCTCCTCAATGAATCTCGATGAAAAGAGGTAGTCCATGGTTTTAAAGCGTTTATTGTCGTGGTGGAAAGTGGATGAGTAAACCATACCCCACTTCTCAGGGGGAGGGTGCTGAGATTAAATACTTTTTGCAGGGAGGAATGTCTGGGAAGGAAAGCTTATTGGCTAAGCCTCCAGGCCTTTAGGAACCTCATTAAAATGGAGATAAGTTTTGAGCCTATGTGACCACAGGTTACATCATCTACCTGTGGAGAGGATTAGGGCATTGCCCTTATGTGACTGATGGCCACAAATCTATGGGGGGCTGCATCTAGTGACAGGGACAGGCAAAATGCCTACCATCCCTTCAAGGTCTCCAGGGTTTCGAGCCTTAGCTCAACAGGGAACAAGGCTGCCTTTCATGGTCCCACACCAGTAGAATAACTACACGTGACTGTTTTAAGTTACAGCTAAATGAAAGCTTTGGTTCTGAAGTGGAATGGCCAGCCACTGCTCAAGTAGCTCATGACTGCTGTTGAGCTGTGCATGATACTTCCCTCAGTGTGAAACGTTGCAGCCACTGATTAGCACTTCACTGGAGTCCTTATGTCCTATAACTCACAGTCTGTACATTACGTCCCTTCTGAACCTACATGGGAACTGGGGAAAGAGAAGCTTAGATCAGGGACACAGCATCATGGTCTTATTCACTTGCTTCTCTCATGTATTTAGCCCAGTAACTCAGTTCTCACTGATTCCTTTCCCTAAGTTCATCTCTACAACTATACAACTATTTTGATTGCACATTTTTTCCTATAAAACTATAAACTACAGGCTGGGATATGGATCAGTATTTAAAGCCCCCAAAGCAAAATAGAAATGCAAAGCCCTATGAAACAGGTCTGTACTACCAGAGATGAAGAGAGATGGACACAGAAGAATCCCTAGAAGCTATCTACCCAGCTAACCTAGCCTGCTCAGCAACAATCAGGTCAGTGAGAAACCCTGTCTCAAACAAATGGGGAAGGCATTTGAGGTAGTCCTTTGACCACCACATATGTACACACACACACACACACACACACACACACATACAGAGAGAGAGAGAGAGAGAGGCACAAACACACAGTCATACACATTCATATGCTAACACAGACATATGTGTGTATGACGACTCTAGGGCAGAGGTTTGAGGTTTGTCATGCACACTCCATGTCCAGCAATGTATTACTTGAGCATTCACCAAATCACTTGCTGGTTGAACATCTGAAGATGCTAGTTCTGGTTTCAAAAGATCAACTCCAAACTGAAAAAATAGAGTCTCTGCCAGCAGAGTGGTATTTCCCAGCCTAAGTAAACAGAAGTGATTTGCAATGTTCTGCTCCTATGGCGTCTTCTGGGTTTTATATTTTTAATAAGGATACCACTTCAAAAACATTCCTAGTGGGTACAGCTCAACAACTCCAGGAGAAGATGGTGAGCCCCCTGATGAAAGGCAGCCCACACTGTCCTTTGCATTTCTGGGTCACAGATCACTTCCAAAATCAACCCAGAAGCATACAAAATAAGCAATACTCTTCCCAAGACACTCTGTGTTTTATATCCTGTTGTGGATTTCAGAGAAACCCTTGAGAATCAAAATGGAAAGTTCCAGTTGTCCAGCAGATGATCGGCAGTCTTGAATGAGTTTTTGCAAGCGCACTCAGATTTTAAAAACATTAGCCTGGCAGAAGCGTTTGAAATCCTCTCTTCTAGCTTTCTGAGATGCACAGTACACAAGTATCATCTGCAGTGTCTTCTTTGGTTTAAGCTCAGTATAATGAAATCATGCCTTAGCAAAATAAGACAGGCAAAGATCATTTAATGATAAGTTGGGGATACACTCGGGAAGCTAAGTAGGAGGATTGTGTGAGCTTTTCCCCCTGGTTGCACATAATGCTTGCATGCCTTGTTATTACATGATATTATATGAGTAATATTTATGTTTGTGTATCAAATAAAATTAAATTTGAATTTTCATTTAAAAATTATTTTAAAAATTCATTTAAAAATTAGCCTGAAAGTTAAGACAACGTCCTCAATATTTATGAATACACTTGTGGGAAACTTTGCGATTTCATTGAGTTCATCGGTTGTTTGCTGTCGTTTATTTTTCTGCACTGGGCTGGTGAGTGTTTCTCTTCCTGATTTCCTTTATAGCCCATCTTGTCACGGTGCCTTTAAAATAGGAATGACCAGGGTATGCAGTAATAAGCTCATCCTTGTTAAGTGGAGGTGTGATAAAGTACCAAAAGACAAATAGGTAAGCTCATGATGAGACAGAGGCCTTGAAGGCCTAGGGCCGGCACTTCAACCTTTCAGCCAATCCTTGCTGGCACCTGCTCACTCTCATCTCTTGCCTGTACTGTCCCTTTTCATGTTCCTGGCATCTACAGTTACATTCTCCCATCTGAGGATTAGGAGCCAAACTCCATAGATTCTTAAAAACATGGCATTTTTCTCTCTGAGTTTGGGTTACCTCACTGAATGGGCTCTCTACTTCTATCCATTTACTTGCAAATGTTTTATTTCAATTTTCTTTATAGCTGAATAACATCCCTTATGCATACCTTATGTTCATCTTTCATTCACCAATTGAAGGACGTGTGGGTTGTTTCGATTTCCTAGATATTGTGAATAGAGCAGCAATAAGCACGGCTGAGCAAGTGTCTGTGGAGTAGGAGGCCGGGTGCTTTGGATGTATGCCAAGGAGCAGTATCGCTGAGTCATACTGTAGATTTAATTTCAGCTTTTTGAGGGATCTTTGCATTGATGTCCTAAATGGTTACACTAGTGGGCATTCCCAGCAACAGTGAACAAGTGTCCGATATCCCCGCACCCGTCCAGCATTTGCTGTCAGTTAGATTCTCCATCTTAGCCATTCTGCCTGTGGTGAGATGAAATCTCAAAGCTGCTGTAGTTAACATTTCCATGTTGCTAAGGATGTTGGCACTTTCAGCCATGGTTGATTCTTGCTCGCTTTTACTTGAGAACTCTGTGTTGGGGTCTGTAGCCCATTTTTGTCAGCTGAGCCATGAACCTCCTTCCATCTTTGCTTTGTGAGTTCTGTGGACATTTTAGAGCTTATTCCTCTCACTATCCATCTTTCTCTCCCACCCTGTGAGTTTCTCCTTCATTCAGTAGATTACTTCTTTTGTTATTCATAAGTTTCTCGAGGTTGTGAATTCCTTTTGTCAGTTATTGACTTTAATTCCTGAACAAATGGAGTCCTATTCCAACAGTTTTCTTACACTGTCCGTGCAAGGTCCCTCTTGAGTTTTCTTCAAGCAGTTTCAGTGTTCCAGGTTTCACCCTGGGGTCTTTGATTCACATGGAGTGGATTTCTGTGCAGGCTAATAGATTATAAGAGTCCAATTTCATTCTTCTACACTTGGCCATCAAAGGATGTTCTCAACAGAAGGCTGGTAAAGCATCACAAAGTAGAAAATAAACCAAGAGGGCAGAATTGTCTACAGACTGAGGATGGAGAAGGCTCTAATTGCAAATAGAGCTCTTAAGTCTAAAGAACCAACAAAGATCCCCTACTGTGAGACTTGCTGAATATTTAGAAAATACATGCTGAACACCTACTTGTGCCAAGCAATATGTTGGAAATCTGTTTTGTGTCCCATGTGAGTTATATTCTCTGGAGATTTACAGAAATGAGCTGGCAAATTCAAGCTAGAACATTGTTTCAGGAAGGCATTAGAGGTGAGTCAACCAAAAGATCCTGGCAAGTGAGGAAAACTTAATAAACTGCACTGTATCATATGTAAAAATTTTTCATTCTTCAAAATGCCATATGGAGAAAGAGGAAGCAGTGACTGCAGATGGGGAGAAGGCGCTGCACAACACTTAGATGAGGGGTGGGCATCTAGACGTTTTACATCTCTCAAAAATCAATTGTTAGGGCCTGGTGAGATAGCTATTAGATGCACTTGCCTCCAAAGACATGAAAACCTAATATTGGATTCCCAGAACCCATGTTAAAAATGCTGGGTGTGGTGGTGAGCACTTGTAGTCTCTTCAATAGTGAGACAGAAGTTGGAAGCTCACATATCAGTTAACCTAAGCCCACTTGGCAAAGTTCTGGGCCAATGTCTCAAAAGGTACATAGTTCCTGCAGATCAACACCAGTGGTTGTGACACACATACACACACACACACACACAGAGAGAGAGAGAGAGAGAGAGAGAGAGAGAGAGAGAGAGAGAGAGATGCGTATGCACATCCATACAATTAAAAAAAAAATTTTAAAAAATACAATTTGAAGATGAATAAAAGCTACAAAAAGGCATGCCATGGATATTTATGTATGTAATAAATGCATAAAGGGATGTTCAAATTAGCCAGAAGAGGAAGGCAGTTAAAACCACATCAAGGTAATTTCACAGGCCTCTTGAGATTGCAAAAGTCACAAGTGCAGAGACAACACCTGACAGTCATAGATCTTGGGATTCATTGGCTCTATCAACTTTTGTTGCTGCCTTCCACTGCATTTAAAATGCTTTATCACATTTATGCTTGTGCACATGCACATGCGTGTGTGTGTGTGAGTGTGTGTGTGTGTGTACATGCTCATACTAAGATGTGTATGTGAGCTCAGAGGACAACTTTCTGGCCTTGGTTCTCTACTTCCTCCACGTGGTTCTGGCGACTGAATTCAGGTTGCAGGCTTGGTGACAAGTGCTTTTACCTAACCTCATACTTCATGTTAGCGTATGGTCAAAGCATAGCATCCACCCTGCTTGGGTTACTTGCTGCTGAGCAGGGTTCATGAGGCACAGAGGAGTGAGAGACTCAGCAAATGTTCTCTGCCTCAGGACTGATCCCCCTGCATGTCAAAACTGAAAAGGAAGAACAGATCATTCCCTACTTGGAAGAGAACCATCAATTTGAGTGAATACCCACCGTTTGCTGGACAAGGGAAGAAAGTGCCTGCTGTTTCCTGTGCACCCAGGTGGGTATGAAGGATAAGGGAGATCCCAGTTCTCTTTTAAGAAAATATTTCCATTCTTTATTGGCAACAAAGTCACCACTTTACAAAGAAATCCAAAAGTGCAAGTAGGAAGCCGGTAGCCAGCACCTCAGCTAGTCAGGGACAAAGCCAGATTCAGAAACATTTCTTCTAATTCCAAGGCTGAAACTCCCCGAGGCCAGCTGCGCCTCTCCTGCTAACAGCTTCAGACAGCCTTTGGCTAGCAACTCCACTGAAAGCTGGGCTGGTGGGGGCGGGAAGGAGAGTGATTAAATTGATCACTTTCACCTCTTATGTGGGTTCTGAACACTAGTTTGGACAGATAAACCTTTTGAGTTCATGTGTGTAAAACTATATTGCCTGTGGACACTGCCTTTCATTAATAAAATGCCAAATGCTTTCAAGCACACTTGTTCAATCCTCATGCAATCCTATGAAGAGGTAAGGCTGGCTTTGTTAAAACCATTTATTTAAAATGACGCTGGTAAGGCTAAGCAGCTTGCCAAAGATGTTATGGTTTCTAGTGGAGGTGGGGCTGAGATGAGAAGTCACAGTTCTATTGGCAGCCGTTTTTCCCTGAGTTGTTGTGTGTGTGTGTGTGTGTGTGTGTGTATGTGTATGAGTGAGTGTGTGTGCATGTGTGTGCACACGTGTGTGTGTGTGTGCATGCATGCGCACATGTGTGAGTGTGTGTATGTATGTGTATGTGCCTGTGTGTGAGTGTGTGTGCACACGTGTGTGTGTGTGTGTACCAGAGTGCATGTGGAGAACAGCTGATATGGGAAAACTTCCTCAACTGCTCCTCCACCCTAGTCTTTTAAAAACAATTTTTCTCATTCAAACCTTGAACTCGCTAATACAGCTAGTCTGGACAGCCAGCTTTCTTCAAGTCTCCCATATCTGCCTTTCCAGGCTGGACTTGCAGCTGTACTGCCATGCACACATGGGTTGTAGGGATCTGAACTCTGGTTCTCTGACACGTATAGCAAGCATTTTAACCACTGAGCCATATTCCCAGATGCGCTGGTTAAATTCTCGGTTGCTGGGATAATGCACTAACCAAATATACCTTGCAGGGCAAAGGTTTCATTTCATCTTAAAACTCTCAGGTCATAATCCATCACAGAGGAAAGCCAAGACAGGAGCTTAAGCAAGCCCTGATGATTGCTTGCCATGGGGTGCTCAGCACGCTTTCTTATACATTCCAATGTCACATACCACATTATGTTCAAAGTACTCTGAGCCCTCCCACATCAGTCAATCAAGAAATTGCTCCCGCTGACTTGTCTACAGGCCGATCTGAGGAAGGAGACCTCAGGTGGAGGTCTCTCTTCCCTGTGACTCTAAGTTGTGTCAAGTTGACAAAACTAACCAGAACAGCAACCCAATATATTTTTTAATTTTTGAGACCGGATCTCACTATGTAGCCCAGGCTGCCCTCGAACATGTGGCCTCTTGCCTCCGACTCATGAATGCTGGGGTTCCTGCTCAGTTTTATTAATTCTTTTACATGTGAAAACACTTATATTATTAACTACCCAGATCGAGATCGCAAGCGTTGTCCTGGATTCTACTCTCTGATGAACAGGGATCATCACCAGTGCATGATAGAGCAGACAGACACTCTGAAGCTGTGCCCTGACAGCCCTTTGCCAACCCCCTTTCCCTCAGTCTGTACTTCTGTTCATCATCCCCTTGCTTTTCATGATGTTTTAGTACATATCTTTATTTCTCTAAAAATATGCAGCTTAGCTTCGTCCATTCTGTGTTTTGCTTGCATGGCGCGTCTGTCCTTCACTTTTCCCTGAAGTGTGGGATTCTGATTTCCCATGATTTCCCTGCAACTCCTCCTCCTACTGAATATGGGCTTTGATTCTTGTTTAGGACTATCAGAAGCACTGTAACCATGGGCTTTTCCACCAGCACACAAGTTCTCTAAACAACAACTCTGAGACTGAATTACTCATGAATAAATGTCTAAGTCAAAAGTTTTGGCTTGTTCCCATTAGTTCTTAACTCAATTATCTGGTTTATTCTGAGTCTTGCCATGTAGCTAGTTACCTCTCCTCAGGTTCATGTGACCCTCTCCATCAGTATTCAGGTTAACCCCTTCCCCAACCTGACTCTACCCAGAATCCTCTCTCCCAGCCAGAACTCCCACCTCCTATTTCCTGCCTAAGCTAATAGGTCAAAGCTTTTTTATTGACAGGTGATGCTTCCATACTGTACACAGAGATTACAAACACAGGTCTACAAACAGCATCTGTGGATATTCTTGGACATATCTCCTGAGCTTCAGGTGCAAACTTCCCCCAGGTCTGAGGAAAGCAATGTAACTACTAGGTGAAAAGATTTACAAATTTTCAATATGGCTGCATGATTTTGGGTTTTCCAGGTAATGTGCCAACTTGTCCTTTAAACACCAGTGTGTTTCTGCTTGATTGGTACCTCGCCATAGGAGTCATAAAATCTCATTGTCGCTCTTTGTGTTTTATTAATCGCTGGTAGGTATGTGTGTGTATGTGTGTGTATTGTTGTTGTTATTGTTGTTGTTGTTGCTGCTGCTGTTGTCTCTGGTCATGGCATTAGCCCAAATTTCTGTTTGGTTGTTTGAGTTTTTCTTCCCAATGTTTTAAAATAATTTGTACTTATTTATCATTGACATACCTGACATTTGTTCCTTCCAAATTGGAGGATGGTTGTGATTACCAGACTGGAGTTTTGAGTGAGTTTATTAAGTAGCAAGTAAAGGGGGAGAGAGAGAGAGAGAGAGAGAGAGAGAGAGAGAGAGAGAGAGAGAAGAGCAGAGGAGAGGCAAGCAAAATACCATCATCAAGTCAGGAGTTTACAGTACTGAGCACAGATGACAAGGAGCCCCTTCTTCTATTTAAATCCTAAAATCCAGTTCAGGCTTTTGTCAGAACAGTGTTGGGTTTCTATACCCATGTGAACACTCAGATACATCTTATTAGGATGAAAAGAAATAGTGAAGTCTATGGGAGACAGTTTTAAGTACTTGGTTTTCATGCTAATTAAAGCTTTTTCAATCTAAGTCTTTAGTAGAGAAGAGTTAAGGACCGTACTGGCTGGTTTTGTGTCAACTTGACACAAGCTGGAGTTATCACAGAGAAAGGAGCTTCAGTTGAGAAAATGCCTCCATGTAAGACATTTTGTCAATTAGTGATCCAGGGTGAGAGGGCTCATTGTGAGTGGTGCCATATCTGGGCTGGTAGTCATGGGTTCTATAGGAAAACAAGCTGAGCAAGCCAGGGGAAGCAAGCCAGTAAGCAGCACCCCTCTATTGTCAGACCTGTGTGATTTCCTGTCCTGATTGCCTTTGGTGATGAACAGCAGCATGGAAGAGTAAACTGAATAAACCCTTTCTTCCCCAACTTGCTTCTTGGTCATGATGTTTGTGCAGGAATAGAAACCCTACCTGAGATAAAGACATAGACGGTCATAAAGAAAACTAGTATTTATAATTGCCCAAAAACTATCACAACTACTTACTCTATGTAAAAACATAGACATACATGACATCTACATATATTTCCATATGCACAAAGCACCACATATACCACATATACCACAATACACTGTGAATTTTTATCTAAGGTAACATAGGTCTACACAAGTTTTAATGAATGAGTAGTACTCCATGCAATAAATGAATTAAAATTTACCTTGACATCACTTTTATTGTCCTGTATGTTTAAGTCATTTCCTGGTTTTAGTGTCACAACTCTTTAATGCACTGCTTGACATTTATGGCTTTGTTTGTTCCTGGGTAAACATCTCTAGATGTGGTTTTGCTGCCTCTGTTTTATAATTTGCAAAATATAGTCTTTGGAATCATCCGAATCGTTTAGTTTTCCTGAAAAAAAAAAAAAAACAGAATAGATCAAATTCTTTTGACACAGCCACCCCCACCCTGCTGGTCAATAAATTCAAGTACTCCCAAAGCTATAAGTTCCAAAGAATATTTAGCCAGGTGTGGACAGAGAAAGAACTCTCTAGAATCCTTTGGGATGTGTACATAGCAGTCTTCTCCCACAAGGAAAACAAAATAAAGACACAGTAAAAATTCAAAGAAAACTAAGCAAGACTATTAAACCTGCTATTTTTTGGATTCAACATGCCACGCTGATTATTATGTCATTTGTAAATGATGGTTCAAGCCATTCTGCTCAGATTACACATATTTCTCCTTGACTTATATGTCTTCCCACGTGACTTTCTTTAAAGTGCTGTCTCTGGAGACAGGAAAACAATTAAACAGGAGGCTGGTTTCTGGCAGGACAGTGTAGCCCACACTGGCCACCACTAAGTGCACCCTGCCTTTTCCTTCACCCCCAGTGTATAACTCTTAGGGAGGAAAAAAACAACTAAGAGAATTATTCTCCTTCATCTTTTATAGTTTAATTTGGAAGCATTCCTAGCTCAATATGGCAAAATAATTCAGGGCAAGTGAAAACCATGATGTTGACCTTGCCCAAGATTCACGTAGCTACTCATGGCTGGCTATGACTAAAGACAGCACCTGGTAATGGGGACAACTAAGGAAGAAAGGCTTCTTCACCCCTAACTCCATCATGTGGCCAGAGCTGGACAGTTAGGCGGGTCAGGGCTTTGAGCTCTTATCCTATAAAGGACACTAAATGGGACTGTAATGGCTTTGGCTTGTGGAAGAAGACCCATCAGTTCTGTTGGTCAACTTGGAAGAGCCCATTTTCCCCCAGAAGCATGGTGCTCATTGTCCTGGGATTTGGGGTCAAACAAAGGAAAAAGAACATTTCCTCAAACTCAAGCAGCTCAGGGACTAAAACTGTGTCAACACAAACTACAGCTCTCACCTCAAGGGGATGAGAATCTATTCTGGGGGCTGGGAAGATGGTTTAGTGAGTAAAATACCTGCTGTGTACAAGCATAAGGACCTGAGTTTGAATCTCCAGAACCCACATAAAAGGCCAAACATATAGTATAAGCATCTCTAATCCCAGGACTCCTGCAGACAAATGGATGTAGAGAGAAGAGCATCCCTGGGAACTCACAAACCAGCCAGGCTTGCATGCAATAAAGGAAAGAACAAAGAGACCCAATACCCAAGATTGTCGTCTGCCCTGTCCTCTGTCCACATGCACTATGAAATGTGTGTACCCCCATTCATACACAGCAGTGTTCCAACTGTTTCCATAAATAACTGCAAGGGTAAAGCTCTGGGCACTCAAAACAAGTATTACGTGGACCTGGAGAGATGGCTCAGTGGTTAAGAGCACACTCTTGCAGAGACCCTGAGTTTTACCCCCAGGGCACACGTCAGACTCATGACCCTGTAACTCCAGCTCCAAAGGACCCAATTATGGCTTCTGCAAGCACTCATACACATATATACATAGACACACATACACATATACACTTAATTAAAAAGAAAAGGAAACTTTTATAAACATGTCAGTCACAAGGAGGAATGTTTGCAATGGTAGACATTCTTCTATATTTGTCAACGATAAAGAACATAGCAGGTTTTACCAGCCCTTTACTTATGTTATTTATGTCTACATTTTTAGGTAGAATAGAGAAACAATGGGAAAATCTGAAGTACCCCTCTCTCTAGGCTGAACTTTTTCAGCCTAGAGAGAAGAAGAGGAACATCAAGACAAAGGGAACGACAGAATAGTAGAAAGCAATGATCAGTTAGAAGAAAGCCCATCAACCATGCAAGGTGTGTGGAAATCAGCTGTGCATTCCATAGTACTGAATGTTTTCTATCTAAAAGGCCTTCTTGTAAGTCTATATTCATTGTTCTTATTCCAAAACTCCAGAATCCTGCCTATATTATTTCTTTAATCCACTTATAAGACATAAACATGTTCACCTGCTTTATGAGACACTTTACACACTACATGTATACCTAGCAAGTCATTTACACACACACACACACACACACACACACAATCTGATATGCAACCCAGGCTAACCTTGAATTGATAATCCTCCTGCCTCTATCTCTTGAATATTGGGATTACAGACATGGACCACGTGGTGTGGGGTGTGTATGTGTGTGTGAGTGCATACATGAATGTGTACCTGCCTGCCTGCTTCCCTGCCTGTCTGTGTTTAAGTTATGTAATTTCTTAATATTTAAAGTATATATTAGTATTTAAAGTATGTATTAATATTAAAGTATATTTTTGTATGGTTAAATAGTAATAATATAAAGTGTTTAGAAACACAGAATGTACATTAAATACACATAACCTGCAACCCGCATGAAAATGTTGTGTTACAAACATGCAAACATGCAGGTTATATGCATGATTGAGTTAACAAAAGATATACAGTATTTGCTGTGAATTTTTCACTTAACAATGAACATGGAACGTCCTGAAGGAGTGCACCAATCTCTCTGTGCAGTCTCATCCACAATTCTAAATTCCAGTCTACAAACTTTGTAAATTTGTAAAGGATATGCAGAAGTAATTTTCTGTTCTGATATCTTAGAACGTTTGTGTTACTTCAGTATAAAATAAGTAAATTAGCCTGAAAAGTTCTTATCTTTACATAAAAGAATCCCTATAAATCTTAGACCTTTGTTTCTGTTCTTCCTTAAAAGGACATCAGGCAAGTCCCATATCCCTGCCCTAATTTCCGATATCAGCACAACACAAAAATGTAAGTGACTTGGATGGCTTTACTAAGTGGCAAAAGCAATCCAAAGATTGATGGCTTCGTAGAATTAAAAGGTCCTCCGCCCAGCAAAATACTTTTGAATTTATAGCCAGCAATTTTAGAACATTGATTTTCCTGTTACAGGAAGTGTATATATACTTCTTAGAATTGTAACATAAGTAATATGTTTGAAATATCAGTAACAGTGTAATAACTCAAGAGACCAAAGCGGACACAGATGACGAGGTCTAAATGTCTCGCCAGGCTGGGAATGCCTGGGTCACACACAGGAGGCTGGCTGGGTCCACAATCTGGAATGTAGCTGATGTCAACATAAAGCCAGCAGGCATGTTTCAGTGTTCAGAGTTCCCGAGACACAGTCACCAAACATCAGTTTGTCCACCCCACCTCCCACCCCCCAGAACCCACTCCCTCAAAGAAAAAAACTGAATTTATGCACCTCCTACTTTTGGCTTGTGAGGTTTTGGTTTTGCTTTGAGATGGAGACTTGTTCTGTTGACCAGGCCAACCTCAAACTTACGTGCTTTAAGCACTCAAATCATCCTCCTGCCTCAGCCTAATGGGACAGCAGATTCCCAACATGTTCTACTGACCATTCAAAGACACATTCTTTGGACCTTGTTTGGAATGCTAGCAAGTTGACCTTCATTTATGTCTAAGGTAGTTCATCCTTAATCCTATCACGCGGTGCTGATCCATAGAGTAACTCAGCCAAGTGAGGAACGTAGTGGATGCCTGGGAGATGATCTGTAAACAGATACCCCATATGCAAAAGATCCCATACGTATGAGACCCAAGAGCTGTAAATGTTTCATAGTACTTAACGCTCATCTGTTAGCCTGGGATGGCCCATCAAATAAAACTGAAGGATTCACTTCTGCTGTTCTCTAGTTCCTTGTCTGAAAGAACTGTCCTGCCTTTCTCTTCCGCCTCTCTGTGGTCTCCACCTTCTCCACCAGCCAGACTGCCATTCCTCAGGACAGCACTCACCTGAAAGGGAGCAAATGAGTTGTCCCCATTCTCACAAATGAAAGCACTCAGCTGACAGACGGAACCCCAATCCCCAAAGGACAGTTTCTTGAGTTACACAGTGTGTCTTGAAATGTATCTGACTTCCGTTAGATTTCCACGTAATGTGAAAAATGAGTTCCCGAAGGCTGGGAAGGGTTATGTTAATATCATAGCTATCCAACTTGGAAACAATGTACATAAAAGCAACAATTCAGGGATAAAAATGTGAAGAAAACCTTGATTTCCTCAGCTTTGTTAAGCCATGTCATTTTATGTTTTTGAGAAGAGCAGTGAATGCCCTCTAGTGTTTGTTGGAATACATGTTTGAAGAACAGAAAGATATATTGTCTGCTTAAGATCTCAAAAGTACTTAAAACTTGCCAGACATGGTGGCTCACACCTATAATACCAGTGAATGGGAGGCTAGCCTGGGCTAATGAGTGGTAGGAGGGCAAAGACTATGAAGTGAGATTGTCTCAAAAACAAACAAATAAATAAAAAACTCATAAATAATAAAATCTGAATAAGTAAAGTGTTTTACATATTATAATCTATTGCTTAAATAACAGACATCACAGTATTTTATGCAAGGATCAGAGCAGCTCCTGAGAATTTTTTGGATACACATAGCACACCCGTTTTGCCTCCTTTCTAGCTATCACCATCCTAAAGCAGTTGCAAGAGTCATTCTCAAAGACACAACATACAGATTGTCTCAAGAGCCACCCCTGTGTATTAGAACTTATAGGTTGTCTCTATATAGTAAGGGAATTTGTTAATGACTTACAGTCTGTGGTCAAATTCCCCAACAACGGTCAGCAGCAGCTGTGAATAAAAACCTGAGGATCTAGCAGTCACTCAGTCCCACAAGACTCACAGGGGAAGAAGATTGAACCTTCCTCCTTCCAATGTCCTTATGTAGATCTCCAGCAGCAGGTGTGGCCCAGATCAGAGGTGTGCGTACCACCACACCTTGAAACTTGAGTCTTCCAGACTCAAGATCTAGATCACAGGTGAGCCCTCTAATCCTGGATTGTAACTCACTCCAGATATAGTCAAGTTGTCAACCAGGAATAGCCCCTACAGCCTACAAAGAGCTTCTATTTCTACAATATAAACTCCATTTGCACATGCATCTAGTGTCCCTGAGGAGTGAGTGCCCTTGTTGGTAATGGCCATGGCAGAGAAAGAAAACAGGAAATGGATGTGCCTGGAAAGATGCCGACCTGCAGTACTCCAGTGAGTCTTGCCTCATCTCTCTACATACCTGAAATCATTCAAAGAAGTCACAGAAAGAATAAAATCGCCAGCCCTGCAGGGTTTGATAGCCAGAGCCTGGTCCGCCTTATGTGGCATACCCATAAGGGATGAAAGAAGCAGCTGAAGCTGGAGATGTTACCCTGACTAAATCCCTTCATAGCATCTCTGGGAATATGGAAGATAACTGTCACACACAACAGGAGCATTGACAGGTAAGGACTAAGTCAGGGATCTGGTACTTGTTAGTGTTCTTGCTGGCATCACTTGGCCTCTTTTGAAGGGCTGCTTATCTTCTGTAGAACTGATACTTCACAATCTGAAGCCCAAGGGATGGGCACAGAAGACAACCTTGGCCAGAGTTTAACCCAGGAATATAAAGCTTGGACTAATCAAAAGGAGGGAAAGGGTGTTGCTCAAATGACCTGAGCTGACTCCCTGTTCCCCCCAAGACTTGTATATCCCTGAGCATCTCAGATTGTCAGTCTCTCCCTACTAGATTAATCAGGGTACAATATCAAGTACTTCATAATAATGTCATATGTTTCAGTATTACATAAGACATAAGGAAGAGTTGAATGCTATCATTTTATGTTTTAATAATTTGTGGAGATAAATTATTAACAGGTGTTTTAAAAAAAAAAACTATAAAAGAACACCAAAAAATTTATTAGAGAAAAAATGTTATTCATTGCTTGTCTGCTCTCATCCCCTGCTTCAGGGGTCGTGCAGTATGAAATGATCTCCCTCCACCCTTGTTTTTCTGTTTCCTACAGGTCAGGCCCTCAAGTTAACCCATACTTATTCCACATTAACCTTTCAAGTGTAATTAAATGACATGATTTTTATTAATAAATAATCCACATATATTACAGAGCAGAAGGAAAGTAAGGTCAATATTTCTATTTAAGTAATTGATCCAGAATATTTCAAAGAAATGTCTGAGTCAGGCTCATACCTGTAAGCCCAACACCTAGGGTGTGGAAACTGAAGGAATAAAAGCAACAGTAAGTTCAAAGCCAGTGATGCCTGCAGAGGCGGGGAATGGGGGAGGGATGAAGAGAGGCAGTGGGGTGCAAAGAATTCCTAATAAAAGATTAAGGTGCCTGTTTATTTTCTTTAGCAGATAACTTCATAAAAATATCTTAGTAGACAAATGTGCTTCAGTTTAAATGTTCTCAAGTGGGGTTTTTTGTTGTTGTTTTGGTTTGGTTTGGTTATTTGGGGGGGAGTTCTGTTTTGTTTTGTTTTGCCTTAAATCTGAGATGGATATTTGCTTCTCTGCCAGATACAGAAAGAGCTAAAGAGGCCATGTGAGTCACCCACGTTTGAGGTCACCCAAGCAGCAAAACAAAGACTCTGAACTCTTGACCCCATGTTGCTTGTTTCCTTTGCGCCTCTACCCCTCAACCTGAAGCCTTATTTTCCTAGGATCCTGTCGCCATGTGGTACCAGGAGACAAGCAAGAGCACGGTGTGATGCTAGACCCCTCTGCAGTTTCTAAAACCTGTAACTTACCGTGGCTTTTCTAAAAAGAACCATAAACCTCTGCCCCTCCACAGCATGGACAGTCCTCAGTGACAATACAGTGGCGTGCATTCCATTTCAGTGATAAAAGTTCAACGAATCTGACTCCCCAGAGGAACTGGCCCTTATGCTTAAGCGTAACACTCAACAATGATGCGTTGTGCGTTTACAGAGGTAACACCCATGGCTCTCCACAGAAGTGTGTTTCTAGAAGGGGATTTGTCTTGACGTATCCTCGGGGCTATCCAAAAACCAACCTGGCCGCAGTGAACAGTGAGGCTGAAGGCTATGTCAGTAGTACCGCCTGTGACCTTGGAGCCTCTGAGCCCACAGGCATCCCAGGACACTCGCCCTTTCAGCACTAGGCACTGATTTATCAAGGCAGTCCAAATCCTAGAATCTAAGTCTCCTGTCTCCACATCCTCATTTTCCATGTGACTTTCATAATGGGATCTCAACATAGTCTTGGGCCTTAGAGAAGCCGGCACCAAAGCAGAATATACAAGGGTTCTGTAAAAGGAAATGTTTGCATGAAAAGAAGGAACTAAAAATCCAGGTCAGCTGTCCTAACTGGGGAGACAGAGTCCAACTTTCCCCCAAGGTTCGGTCTATCCCTGACCTCCTGTGCTAGGTCCTTGGGGACAGCAGTTTGACTGGAGGCGTGGCTAACCAGGAGCCAAAGAAAGTAGGGATTTCAGAGCCTGTAATGGGGGGGGGGGGGGGGGGGAGGGTACACACGGTGTGCAGGGAAGGTGTGAGAGAAAAGTTTCTAGAACCTTCCACTAGAACCTTCCAATATTAAAACAAGACAATTTTCCCCAATAAATAGATAATTCGTAAGATGGTCTAATTCCATATGATTCAGGATCTGCATCAACAGCTTTGCTAAAGGAAGTTATAGAGGATTCCAATTCAGCAAATAGAAATTGGGCATTACTTCTGTTAACCACCAGGTGGAGCTCTTTTGCTTTTTTTATTTAAAAAATGATTTTTTTTTTTTTCCTCTTAATTTAACATGGGTTTGTTTGAAAGCTCTTAAATCATCTTTTTAAATCGCCTGAATGGTTTCACATTGTATTTACAAACTATTTGTGAACCTGATTTTCTCCCAATTATCACAGACGGGTCAAATTGCAATGTTATATAGAAAAAAAAAAAAGCCATCAAGACAAAACAAACAATTAAATCACTAAAATAAAGTCATAGATAATAATGCTTTTTAAATTAATTTTTCAGGTTGGCATAAAAAATTATGGGTTTCATCATGACATTTCCATACGTGAATGTCATTGTCCCTTGTCTCTTGCCCCTCCTTACTCTCTGTGCCTAGGTCTCCTACCTTCCCCTTAACACACACACACACACACACACACACACACACACACACACGGCACTGCTGTGTGGGCCGGGCTGTGGCCCTGAGCTCAGATCTTCATGCTTTTGAGGAAAGCTCTTTTTCAGTTGACTTGTCTCCCCAACACAAGCACAATATTTTTTTTTTAATCTCATACATCACATGTTTAATGTTACTTGTTTTCAGTAGACTTTGAAAACCTTACTAGTTGACTAGTTGAGTTTGTCACACTCAACTAGAAATAATTTGACAACTCCTGACTAAATTCAGAGAAAATAAATATTAGTCTTTTAAAATATACCGGACTTACCTCCCTAATGTGAACATAAAATTCAAATACCTCCAATTTGCTCCCTTGAAAATATGTTAGCTTCACTCTGAGTAAAGAGCACCATTCCTTTGCATTTCCCAAGGCCATTACACTGAGACTCATCAAATACTTATAACACTTGCTGAGGTTACCCCTTAAATATTTCTAGTTCTGCAGTGACTATTTCTATAAAGAATGAAGTGTGGGATTTTTTTTCAGGACATTTAAGTTTTTTACCAGTTAAGCCACATATGTAGAAAATAAAAGAATTCAAAGCATTAGCAACAAATAAAATTGTACCTGTGGGCTTTGGTAAAATTCTATAAAATTGTAATCATTTCAATTATAATCACTGTTTAAGAACGCTTTAGAAAACAATCCCTTGAGTCCTCTCTATCCTTCTGAATGTGTCACTTACCTAAACTGTGCCATATTTGTGTTTTTTAAACATATATTATTATTATACTGCCTGCAATTTTTAGACAAGCACAATATTTTCAACAACCTCTGTGTGCCCACTCCCCAAAGAAGGCAGCACACAAAACACACACTGCAGACAATGACCTGGACCGGGAGATGGGATGTGGTAGCAAGGGTGTGATTTGTGCCGTGCCTGTGCTTCGGGGTGCTCTCATTGTCATCCCAGGAAACTTCTTAAAAAGGATGTTGCAGTAAAAATGCCTAGATACAATAATAAAAATCAGTAACACCGTTGACAGACCACTAAGGGCAGAGTTAGAGATCCAGGTTTTACTATCCTTTGAGCTGATATTTAATGATTGCACATACCAGGGGCACAGTGTGAGGTGATACACGTGTGTCCTCATCTGCTTCCTGTCGCTGAGACAGAGTACTGACCATATGCAACTTGGGGAGGAAGGGTCTCAGGAGCCCCAGCAAGGGATGTAGTCTAGGAGATAGAAAAGACCAGCCATGAAGTGACACTCCACGTGACCAGAGGAGTCACAGAAGAAGAGTATGGAACAAAAATAAAATAAAATTAAAGTTAAAGTTTAAAAACAGGATTAAGGGGGGAATTTGCTTTTACAGAGAATGGCAGGTGAGAGAGGAAGTCAAATTCTAAAAGATGAGTTTTCAGCCTAGCTAAAACCGCACTCTAGGGGAAAGTTGAATAGCACAGTTTGCTTTCTGCTACTGTAATGAACACCACGAACAGAAGCAACTTGGAAAGGGTTTATTTGGCTTACAGGTTACAGTCTGTCATCCAGGTAAGCCGAGGCAGGAACTCGGGACAGCAACCTGGAGGCAGGAACTGAAGTAGAAACCACAGACACACCGCTTACTGACCTACTTCCCTGCTCTCTCATACTACCCAGGCCCACTACCCAGGGATGACATCACCCACAGTGGGGTGGAGGGCGCTCCCGGTGGGCCCTCCCACATCAATCAGTAACCAAGAAAATGCCCTACCGACATGCTTACAGGCCAATCTGATGGAGGCTATTTCTCAATGGAGGTTCCTCTTCCAAGGTGACTCTGGGTAGTATCAAGTTGACAAAACTAATCAAGACAGTGAACGTAAAAGATTGGAGGAGTTTGTGAGAACCAGATTGCCGAGTGTCTTCCAACAAAAATAAGAAGTCTTCATTTCCTCCAAGAACCATGGAAAAACTCCATGGTGTGAGTCAAACAGATGTAATAACCCGCCTATGAGTGCTCGATATCCAAAGGAGCAACGTGTTGAAAACTCAGGAATATCTGAGCAATATAAACGGACTTGACAGGATCCATTTGATTTTTCTTATCCATTAAAATAACAGTATCCAGTGGGTGGAGAGATGGCCCAGTATTTAAGAGCAATTGTCTGCTCTACATGGTGGCTCACAAGCATCTTGAACATCAGGCAACCTGATGCCCTCTTCTGGTCTCTTCAGGTACTACATGCACATGGTGCACAGTCTCAACACAAAGGCAAAATGCCCGAACGTACAAAATTAAAACAACAGTAATAATCTTGAGATACAGGATCCATATTCAGTGCATCTGACTCTTTATCTCAATGAGTTTTTCACAGTATCTCCTTTTGAAAAGTATGTGCCTCTCTCCTCTTGGTGTAATACTCTATTACCCCCACGCCCTTAAGTGAATTACTATATTAAAAGAAAGTGAGATTTCAATATTTCAATTTCTGAAAAAGCCAATGACTAATTTACCCTATATTTCTAGTCAGGAGATTTCAAAAGGAATAAGTCCAACTTCTGCTTCAAGACCCCTGTGCTCTGTAGGTGCAGGAGATCTGTGCTTCGTAGTTGATGGCACACTGGTAGGACTTGAGAGCGCCATGCCATCACCTTGTATTTCGACCTGGAGGTCTTCTCAATTTATTGTAACGTTCACTTTTAAGTGTAGTATGGATGTGAACAATCACAACTTCCTTAAAATTGAACACCACCACATACAACTCAGAAAGAAAATAACGTTTGAAAGAATGCTTTCCTGACACCCAGAAACCGCTGTCCAAGCACCTTGTCTCTGGAGATTATGATTAATCATTGTGTTACATCATCATGTGAACAAATCTTAGCCATTTACTTTCCAGCTGTTGTTTATTGCTAACATTGACGATGTTCAATCGATTTGTTTTACGCTGTGAAGAAAAGGTTTGGTTTTCATCTGTTGAAATGCTGAAGGGCTTTTTGTTTGTTTGTTTGTTTGTTTGTTTGAACTGGCACAGTTTTTAAAATTTATGGCATGATTTTAATTTAACCATATAGACACCTGCTTCCTGTGCAGCCACCACCTTGTGGCAGTTTGAATCTCCTCTTATTTCTTTAATTCTTAGTTACGTGAATACATCACCCTGGCTACCTAGGCAATTAAGATCTAGACTTACTAATATATCGTCCTTGCAGCAGAAGGTCACAATTGCATCCGACCGACATGTAGAGAGAAGCCAGTGATTAAGACGCTCCGTGCTTTGATTTTCCTTTATTGTGCTATGGCTAGAACCCAGGGTTAGGCATGGGCTCGGCAAGTACTACACCACCGAGCTGTTAGCCATCCACTGTCCTAGGTTGCATGTTATTCCTAAGGCACAGAAGATGGTCACTGCAGTAATGCTGCATAAATGAGCCAGTGGTGGTTTGGACTTCAGAAGCAGCCAGCGATGCTGGAGAAGGGTCTTAGAAGTCGTAAAGCACCCAGACTCCATCTGCTGTTGATGCTTTGGTTCCGCATTGGGCCCCACAGTGCAACATCCAGATGTTGCAATGATGTCTATTGACAAACCATCTGGTAAAGAAGCCGTGTCACACAAGCAAGCCTAGCCCCCTCCTTCACCACCCCCTCTTACTGCTTGCCTCCTTCTCTCTTTCCTCTATATCCCCTTCTGTAGTTTAAGACAAATTGTCTCTCTCTACCCCAGCCTGCCCTCAAATGATCTGCCTGCATCCATCTCCAATGAGGGGAAGACAGGCTGGTAAGGACCACCTCATGCAGGTGAGTGAGCTTCTTTTTATTCTGTAGATGCTGTGAAGCCTGTCTTTAACACACCCCTCCTTTTGCCCTTTCATTCAGAAACCATCCATTCCTCATCCTGCTGAGGGCACTGACAGCTGAGATTCTCTGCTGAGTCCCTAGTAACAGCCTTCGCTGGAAAAGAATCACCTAAGCAAACGTCTTTACTGGATGCGAGGACCCTCCACTTGCTTCAGTGCTGGACAAAGCTGCCAGACCATCCCGTGGTAAAGACACAAAATTGGCTGAAGACTCGTTGAGACTGTATTGTAGTTTAAGTGTTCCTCCTGCCCATGTGACTCCTTCATTCCCCTCCTCCATACCCTGCATCCCCCCAATAAACTTCATATGTGGAAATCTCTGTCTCAGCAGCTTCTCAAAGGGTCTGACTGCCTTTGCTTATTAATAGTAAGTGTGCTGATTGTAACCTCGGGAGATAGGTCGATTTGTGGAATCTATTCTACGTGAGAGCCTTTCAGAACTTTGTAGGAAGTTGCTGTGTGTTTGGGAGGAAGAGTCCCAACTTTTATGGCTGGTGGGGGTGGGGGGAGAGGACCAGAAAAACAAAAAAGCAAGAAACTCATGAGAGCTGGAGGTAGAGAGGCCTGCTCCTGCACCAGCTGCCAAGCAGCTAGTCCTGCTCACAGACCCAACTGGGTGGGGTCTGCTCCATGGGCAGCTTGCCATCTGCATCCCTGGAAACACCCTCTGTCTGTTTTCTCTTGGTCCATAGAAAAGGCACAAACCCGATGACTGGTTCTGAAGTCTAGTGAAATCAGGGGCTCTCTGCTTAGGGTCTCCCAGAACAAAGTCAAGGCTTCCCTGGGTTTAAAGCCCTTAATGGTTATGGGTGGGTTAAGGGGAAATCTTCTTCCAAGCTTACACGCATTGGCAAAGTGTAGCTGTTTTGTGGTTGTGAAACTTACGTTCCTGTTTGCAGGCTGGCGCTCACTCAGTTCTCTCATCCCCTGCTGCTAAAGCTGCTCACAGGCTCTCCATGCAGCCCCTCTCCCTCCAGGCTGTCAGTGCTCCACAGAATTCTACTCAGTGGGATCTCTCCAACTGTGCTGGCTAACCAGCAGGAACCAGGGATCCACTTACCTCTGCCTCCCCAGGGCTACATCTGCAAACCAGGCTACTGACAATACCTGCCTATTTCGACAGTTTCTGACTATCGAATGCCCAACCCTGTACAGGCAAGGCAAGCATTTTCAACAATTAGACATCTATGGGCCCTCTCAGCTTTCCCTGGCCATCACAGAGCTCTCTGCTTTTCAGGACTCATGCAACTAAGTCTCTCTCATAGACTAGTCTCCATATTGCATCCCCTACTGCACCATGAGGATTAGCATAACACCAGTGTGATAGATAACCTGTCATGTGGATTACAGTGTGGAATCTTCGGGAAGAAGTTGAGAAAGCCTGCTTTTCACAACTCTCAAGAAGCTTAGCAAGCTCTTTCCATTAGAGAGGATAGTCCCTTCTCTTCCTCTGGCCCACATAGTTCAACTCTTCTGTGAAAACTTTCCTCAGACCTCTGCCTCAGCCTCCTGCCACTGCCAGCAGAGGACCTTGTCTCTCACTTCACATGCGGAAGAAGCTAGCTGTACTAGCTAGCTCCCTGGGTTTAGACCAAATAGCTGCACACTGGATGCTTAAAACACCAGAAATGTGTCTTTCCATCCTTCTGAGACTAGAAGCCTCAAATGAAGGTGTGTGAAGGACCATGTTCCCCTAGGGGAGTTCTAGAGGACACTTGACTCCACTCCTGGCTTCTGATGCTTAGGTACTGCTAGCTGCTTCTGGGTGGTCACTGACTGTCCCAAGAGGCTCATGTGTTTCAGGCTTGGCTCCCAAGGTGGCGCTATTGGGGAATTTTGAGCACATGAGACCCTAAGTCATTGGGGGCTCTTTTAAGGGACTCTGGGACCTGGGTCTCTTCCTCTTTCTCTTCTACTCCCTGGAGATGAAATGAGTCATTTGCTTTTCCAAGTGTCTGTTGCTACTGCCGTCTGACATCCCTAGCAATGGGTCTGCCTGCTCATCAGCTGGGACCATGAGCCAAAATAAACTTCCTTGCTTTATAAGTCAGTTCTCACAAGTACTCCATGCTAGTGATGGAAACGGACACACGTACAGATCCACACTCCATAACGGCTACCCAACAGTGTTCCCTCTCTGTGTAGTGACATGCCCTTCCATGTCTTTCTTTTTCCTGATCTTTGGTCTTTTACATTTATGTATATTTTATTTGTATGTGTGTTTTTGCCTGCGTGTGTATCTATGCACAAGTGTTTTGCCTGCTGGTATGTCTGTGCACCACATGTGTGCCTCGTGCCAGCAGAGGGCAGAAGAAGGCATCAGATCCCCTAGAACTGGAGTTACTGCTGGCTGTTAATCACCGTGTGGGTGCTGGGAACCAAACCCAGGCCCTCTACAAGAACAGCAAGTACTCTTAACGGATGAGCCATTTCCCCAGACTTTTTCCTTTCTTCTTATAAAGTCTCCCCCGACTGATTAAGGAATGCCCCAATTCAAGATAATCTCATTTTGTTACATGTCAAAGACTATTTCCAAATTAGGAACCATTTGGAAAGGAGGAGTTAAGAACCCCACATACACTTAGAGAGACACAGATCAACTTATAATAGCACCAGAAGACCTTCTCTTCCATGGTTAGTAAAAGACTGTGTGTTGTATAATCTGCACTGAAAACTTGACTACGTTTAGAATCACTGTGAAAACACAACTCTGGGTATGCCTAAGGAGTGTTTCCTGGAAGGCTTAACTGAGAAGGGGAGACCCACCCTGAAAGGGAGATGCCAGAGCTAATAAAAAGGAGAAAGTGAGCTGAGCACCGTGGCTCACTGCTTCCTGCCTGGGAGTGCAGTGGGAGCAGCTGCCTCCTGCTCATACTGCCACGCCTTGCTCCCCAGGAAGCATCTCAGCCTCCAACCACGACCTAGAACAAAGCCTTCCTTTTAAAATTGCTCTTGTCAGTATTTTTGTCACAGCAAGGAGACTCATAGCTAATACAAATTGAATATATAAGCTTGCATCTTGGATATGTACATAAACTTGAGTCATAATTATTTTATTGCCATCAAACAATGATCGATTCTGTATATTTATTTTTAATGTTTAGTGTTTGTTATGTTTATTAATTATTAATCCTTATCTTTCACACTTTTGCTATGATAAATTATACATTTCCTTGGATCAGTTTCTGAATCAAACGACAAACACTTCAGTTTCCTGGAACTCAGCTGAAGAACACCAGATGAGTGTGTAGAACAGCCAAGAAAGCCCGGAAGGCAGGAGAGGTGAGTAAAGGTTTATATACAGTGTGATAAAACCTCTCTCTCCCACCCACTTAGCATCCAGAACCAGAAAACTCATCCAGGGTAATAGACTTACACGGGATGTCTTGGCTACAATACAGGTCAAGCCCCACCTACTTGGTGGATGAAAATTAACCTATGATCAAGTATTAGTCTGTATCTCCGACATCAGTGATCACATTTGAAAATACCTTCCAACTTCTCAGTTTTTTCTCCCTACCATTCTGTCTGATTCTGACTCACTTGTGGGTCATCCTTGCCCCCTTTCCCTTCTTTGTCTTCTGACCACAGGGTACAAGGGTACGTGTTGCTTTGGAACAACATGTTTGCACAACTGAGGTCAAGTATATTTCAACCCCATCACCCAAGAAGGAATAAAAGACTCATGTCAATTGGGCTGGGACTCTTCACATCTTACTCACGTACATGATTACTTGTTTTGATTTTTGATTGTTTGAGGACGGTGCCTTGTTATGTAACCCTGACAAGCCTGGTACTCCTCACACAGAGCAGGCTGGTCTCCCACTGGTAGCTATCCAGTTGAGTGGAGGAAAGGAGAGCGCTACCAGCGCAGCATGCAAAAGGTTAAAGTGTTTAAATTCCCACCCACAGGGGCGTCAGGATTCTCAAATCTTTCTCTCAGTCTGCAGCACAGCCCCAGATCAGACGCTTCTGTCCCGCAAGCACCTCCTCCTCTCCCGGCTCCTTGGTGGCCTCAAGTGTCCTTCCCTGGGGCGGAGCCTGGACACCGGTGTCCTAGGCTGGGGCTGCCTAAGGTAGGCAAACTCAGGGAGAGGCGCGGAGCGCGCGCTAGGCGGCGAGAGAGTGCCCCTGAAGCACGATTCCCAGAGCGGTCTCGGGGACGCCTGGCACAGAGAGGAGCCGCGCGTCACCCTGACCCTGGGGACCTGGGCAGAGCTCCCAGAGCGCCCACCTGCCAGGACCCAGCGATCGCTCCCGCGGGCGATCCCAGGACATACGGACCCAAGGTGACACACGGACATTCGTGTCCTCCATCAGATCCGCAGCAGAGCTGGGGACCCGCTGACACCCGCCGCCGCCCCGAGGCTTGCCCTGGAGGCGGCTCCCTACGGGAATGTTTCAGGGGAGCGGCAGGACCAGCATCCCCAAGCCTGCGCCCCGCAACCTGGAGGACCTGGATTCGGTGCAGCGCGTCCTGCTACACAGGTCAGTGTGGCTCCCGGGATGCAACCAGGCTGGGCGCAGAGGCGGGGTTCGGCTAGGTGCTGGGCTCCTCTCGCGGAGTGGGTTCTGGGGAGTCGCAGAGATTCTAGCCCAGTGCCAATCGGCTCTGAAGGGAACCGGCTATAAGAAGCTAAGCTGTCTGTCAAACTGCTCTGCATTTTCTGCAGGGATTTTGGGGGAAGCTGCGAGCTTTGCCTGAACTTTGTAAGTGGAATTAGAATTTCTTTTTTAATAAATCTAATTTTGCCCTCACCCTCTTAGCACCACGGAACATTAACCGCACAGCACAGGAGTTCTCCTAAGGAAGAGAACCCCAACTTTCCATTAGCTTATCCAACCCTATCTTTTATGCAAAATAGACGAACAAAGATTAAAGTCCATACCTAGGGCGGGCGATGAGTTTATTGGTGAGAAAGGAATCCAGGAGAACACATTTGACTTGCAGAGTGAATGGACGAAACACATGGCAGTTAAACGTTGTTAACTCGAAAGGCCTGGCCTTTAATGAGATATGATAGGAGGGGTACTCACTTAGAAGTTAAATGAGTTTCTCTTGAACACGTTTGTGGCAGGGGAGAGGAGGTTTACGTGAGTTCTGTCATCTGTAAGCGTTTCAAGTGACCCTTTTAAGTCTTTATACAAAACCATATGAGCTGTAGGAAGCGTGAGGAAGGAGACAGCATTATGCAAGGGTAAATTAGATTTCTTCGACTTGAGAGCTGTCCTCTGAAATTTGGAGTTTTTTGGACCCCACTCTCCATCCCGCAAGACAGCTGTTGCCATGTAAAATAAAAGATTGTCAAACAAGGAGCTAAATTCCCAAGGACGATTCCCCCTTGAGTTTGATAACATTGCAGTTCAGGAGCGACCCTGAGTAGTTCTCACTGTAAATGCACTCACGCCATGAGCTTGGCCACACTGGGAGGGAAATCGGTTTTAAGCACCAGACTCCACTGCAACAGAATTTCTTCGTATTTTTCTTGTTTGAAATGTCAATTAGGAAAAAAATTCCAAACTTATTAACACCGTTGGACTTCAAATCGCAAGCACAAGCCTGCCTGAATGAAAGGGAGGGGGAGGAGTTTCAACTGTAGTCCTCAAACTGAGGTGGTCATTTCGGAATGAGTATTTCTGGAATACACCTGCTCAGCCTTAGAATGAAAAGCCACTCCATCTGAATCACAAATAACGGCTCCCGTCTGCTGGGGCATAGGATCTGAAGCTCAGCTTGTCAGTACCATAGGGAACAGTGAAAATCTTTTTAGCTTTGCACTGCATTGATTGTCTATTATTTTGTATCTTATTGTCAGTTTGTGTTGTCAAAGCACCTGTTTTAAAACTTGCCACATGTCAGGTTCTCTCTCCCTTGACAAAGGCATATTTTCCAATGCATTCATACTTTTTCAAATATCTTTTGCTTACACATATAAAGGTTTGGACGGTTATAACAGAAAAACCTGTAAATCATATCCATCCATCTATGCACATTCTCATGAACTAGGTCAGGGCATCATCTGTGTTTTAAAGTTGTTTTGGCAACGTCTTTTATGTTTTCCTTTTAGAAACATCTCTGGCTTGTGCAGGCCACCCAGTGGATTGCACACACAGTCATAGACTTGAAAGTAGGGTGGGTAACTCTACTTAAAAGTAGAGAAAACGGCAAGCGGATTTCTGAGTTCGAGGCCAGCCTGGTCTACATAGTGAGTTCCAGGACAGCCAGGGCTACACAGAGAAACCCTGTTTCAAAAAACAAACAAACAAAACAACAACAACAACAAACAAGTAGAGAAAAGGGGTCTTAGCAGGGAAGGGGCGAGACAAGACAATAGGGAATGAAACAAACTAAAATTCATTACATGCATATGACACTGTTGCAGAATAAAAAGAAATAAATGCCCTGTAAGTCATTCACAAAGTTTTGACAATTGCCTTAAAGAGACCACAGGAAAGCCAGATTGTAGAAAAGGGTACAGTACTTGCTTTTGTTTTTACATTTAAATGTAAAAGCTAGGCCTCCCAGGTGTTTGTTAATGACTTGTGTATTTTCCATTGAAAATATGGTTCTCAAAACCCACAGCACTGGATTGCTTTACTGTTGAGAAAGATACTGGAAGGAACATGCCAGTACTGAAGTGATGGTCCCTCAGCAGTGAGTGGGGACTTCAGCTAGTCTGTTCTGGAGGAGAGGACTGTCCAGAGAAAGGCTTCAGAATGGTATTTGCCAATTATTTTTACTTAAGCAAGCTAACGTTTTTATGTCATCTTGATTATCCATATTACTCATTAATATTTTCCAAACATTTTTGAACAACTTCTGCACATGGCTCGTGTATTTAACCTTCTTCTAAGAGTGGTATTTCTGGTGTAGAGACATGTAACTTGGCAGGCTAGTAACTTCTTCCATAACATGGGTGACGCCCACATCAGAATGGTACTGTGAATTTCTGAACACAGTAATGCTCTGTGGACATAAAGTCCTTTCAAACATAAGGCTTTTTTTTTTTTTTTTTTTTTTTGGTTTTTCGAGACAGGGTTTCTCTGTGTAGCCCTGGCTATCCTGGAACTCTCTGTAGACCAGGCTGGCCTTGAACCGAACTCAGAAATCCGCCTACCTCTGCCTCCTGATGCTGGGATTAAAGGTGTGCACGAACCACTGCCCGGCCCTTTCAAACATAAGGGATGGTGTTGGTCACTGTCCCCTGAGCTGTAAAACAAAGCACAGGTGGATGGCTATTCTTAGAGACTCCCAGAAACTCAGCAAAGTCAGTTTGTCTCGTGGTTAATAATAATACAGACATTGAGCAAGGGTTCTGTGGATACCTAAGCCAGCAGACAGATGAAAAGACTGGATGAGCTAAAGTTCATACACTTGTCAACAGCAATATACAAACAGCAATATTCAAAATGTATCAAGTACCTAAAACTTTATAAGGTAAAGGTATACCCTATTGACTGACAGTTGTAACATAGTATAACTTTTTAACTATGGAATAATAAATAATACCGAAAGCTTAGGAAAATACAATGTAAACATGTACTGGTTTATTTTTTAAGCTCTAAGGCATTTAAATTTTAACGCCACCATGTGGTGGGTATATTACTAGTGCTGTCTTCACATGAGAAACCTCACTTTGTCCACATTCAATTTGTCCTTAGTTCTAGACTCAGAGGACACAGATCTCTGACCAAGGAAAACATGGTGCTTCTGCTCTGTCCAGCACTTGATCACCACTGCAGGTGACTGCGGGTGACTACAGGGCTCACACCACTATTAAATGGTGCTAGTGATGCGTTTGCGCGCTCCTGTCCGCTGTTGTCTTTCCTAACTCTCCTGTCTGCTCTTTGTTTCTTCCTTTTCTCTTCACCAGTAGGCTGTGGGCCATCAGTAATTCTCCAGGCTGCACATTCCTATGGTAGAGGCCTCCTTTCCTTCTGGCTGGCAAAACGGTTCACCAAAAGATTTATAATTTGTGAGGAGAGATAGAGAATGAAGACAAGAAATAGATGAATCAGGCTTGGTGCTTGAATGGTGTGTCATCTGCTCTAGTCACTAGGTGCCCTACACCCAATCAGAATAATAGAATCCCTTTGTTGGCTTTTACAGAAGTGGGGATCGAGACTATGGTCTTGTGCGTATTAAACAAGCACTTTTCCCTGAGCTACCTCAGTCTGGGCCTGCTTCTGGAGCCTCTTGTATGTTCTTTTCTCATTTAAATGATCTTGCAACAGTTAAGTCCTGTACAGAAATGGATTCCATTTTCATATGAGAAAATTAAAATTTCAGACTGTAAATTCATTACATAAATTTGGCATTGCAGAAGTGTCTTTTGGATATTACAATTCTATCTTAAGTTTAATTTGAAATTTTAAAAAATCATGATGTTTTAAATGATATTTATTGATCTAACATCATTTTAGAAAATAGTTGCCTTAAAATGATTTTTAAAAAAATTATTGTGCTTAGTTCATAATGTATTATTCTTTTATTCACATTTAAGGCAATATTGATTAGTTTCTTACAAAACCCTATTACATACATTTTTGTCCTGTGGTTTAAATGAATATCATCTCTGTGGCCCTGTTTACACGTATCCCTCGCTGCTACCTTCTTCTGCTACTAAATTAAGAGCCTTCAGCCTGCTACTGTGGTAAATATTTAATTATGTTCTTATCTGCCGTATTTTATGTCTGAAATGTATTGTTTGCCTAATTGAGATGGTAATCAGTGGAAATAAGGGCTGTGAATCCCCTATGTATTCAACTAAACATCTTTGGGCTTCTTTTTTTATGCAGTCAAAAATAGAAAATGAGAATTATACCCCCAGTCTAAATCTTTAAAGTTTTCTTGTGATCTCCATGTACTAAGCCCTTACAGTAGCAGAGCACCTTCGCAGAGCCCTGAAGATGCCGCCTTAATTTCCCTTCTCCACCCTCTCCCAGCACACAAGGACATTAAATATTAACAAAGTTAGAAATACGATTTGCTGACACTACACCCCAAATTAAATTAATAATTAAAAATCATTGTGGTTACGATGTATGCGGATGTGTACATAAGATCAAGCAAGCAGGGTAGTCTCTCTCTCTCTCTCTCCCTTTCCCCCTTTCTTTCCAATAAGCTATCAGGTGGAACTTACTTAGCCAAGGAAGCAGGTACACTGAGTAGCTAGTGCAAGGAGTCTGTCTTAGACAATATGCTTTTATAAGGCTCTTTTTTCCTTTTTTTCTGTGATTCAAGTTTGTGAAAGGAGAGGAGTTTAAAGAAGAAAGAGCCAGTCATATGCATATATGCATATATGCATATACATACACACACACATACACACACATATACACAAATATATGTGAGAGACAGATATTCTCTAGTGAGAATTTCCTGGGATATTTGATTGAAGAAGGATAGAAGATATAGATAGGAGGTAGAGATATGTCTGGAAGGCTTTGTAAAGACAGCTATTGTGTCTTGAAGAGAAAAGTTGTATTTGAACAAATGCATTATATAGAGGCATCGAGAGAATTCTGTAGGTCTACAAGAGTGACTCAGTCTAAGATGATGCTTGCACCAGTGTTTTACACACATTAATGCAAATTCCAGACTCCAAACAGTCCTGTGACGTAGGGTGTGAAGCATGTAGAGACTGGTGTCCTGGAGGTGATACAGATGTGGATTCTGTGAGAGATTCAGAGACAGGTCAACCAGGCTCAAATTCACCAACTGGGCATGATGGCAGAGTGCTCAAAAGTGCCAGCCTTCCTGTCCCAAAGAAGCACGTGTTTGGGCAAAGCTTAGGGCATCATTTCCCAAGACTGAAGAAGTTTTTGGGGCCCTCATTTAAAAAGAGAGATTTAGGGGCTGGAGAGAGGGCTTGAGAGTTAGGGTATTTGTTCTCGTGGAGGACCCAGTTTGATTCCCAGCACCCACATAGTGGCTCACCACCATCTGTAACTCCAGTTCTAGGGGATTTAACACTCTTCTGACCTCCTCAAGTATCAGGCATGCACATGGTGCATACACATACATGCAAGCAACACATCTATGTACATAAGGAAAAATAAATTTTATAAACAAACAAACAGACCCAGAGATTTCTAAGTTTCCCTGTGGATTCTGAGCCTGTTGATGTGGGGCAAGGTCTCAAATCTGGGTGATTCTGTTTGATCAAACAAGTTGGACACATTTGCTTAATTTGATTACTATATAATAGGAATTAAAGTATCTAAGTCCTGGCTGATCCTCTGTTTTTTGATTTGGGGAAAAACATTTTTGAGGCTGGATCTCATAAATCCCAGGCTGGCCTCCACCTCTCTGTAGTCAAGGATGCCTCCCTAGGGCTGGGGTTGAAGACATGTACTACCATGGCTGATTTATGTAATGCTGGAGTGGAAGTCAGAGCTTCCTGTATGCAACATAAACACTCTACCAAGTGAGCTGCATCTCCATTGTGAACTCCGAGAAACATTGTAAGATTAAATAGAACATGGGCTCTATTTTCTAGTGAAGTAACATTGGCGGTTGATGATGAACACAGTGTAAAATAAATCGATGTGCATAGAAATAAATTATAGACTATTGCTTGTGGGAAGAAAACTGGACATTTTGCCATTGAAAATGTCTTTTATGGAGCTGGAGAGATGGTAGTTGAGAGCATTGGCTGCTCTTCTAGAGGACCTGGATTAGATCAATTCTCAGAACCTACATGGCAGCTCACAATTGTCTGGAACTCACATTCTAGGGGGGCTGCAGCCCTCTTCTGGCCTCTGAGGCCACCAGGCATTCACATAGTACACAGATATACTTGCAGGCAAAACACTCATACACATAAGACAAAATATTTTAAAATGACTTTTATTTTTTTAAGCTTCTAATTGGTTGCTTTTAAAGTGAAGAAATGCAACCAAACACAGTAGTGGACTTCTTTACTTCCAAGCACTTGGGAAGCAGAAACAGGACAACCTCTGTGAATATAAAGCCAGCAGCGGGGTGGGGGTGGAGGGGGCTGGAGAGATGGCTCAGCGGCTGAGAGTCACTCTTCCAAAGGTCCTTTGTTAAATTCCCAGCACCCACATGGTGGCTCACAACCATCTGTAATGGAATCTGATTCTTTCTTCTGATGTGTATAAAAACAGAACAATATTATACATAAAATAAATAAATAAATCTTAAGAAAAGAAAGAAAGAAAGAAAAAGAAAGAAAGCAAACTACCCTGTTCTACATAGTGAGTTCCAGGTTAGCCAGGGCTACACAATGAGACCTTGTCCCAAATAAATAAGTAAACAAACAAATAGCTAATATATCAAACAGGTGCCTAAAGCACTTTTGCAATAAAATATTGGATAAATTCTATTGTTTGGGATTGCAGGGGTGAAAGGTATACACATTTCATCAAAATTTAATATAACTTTATAAAAAGTACCTTCTTACAATGACCTCTCCCTATCTGACAGTAAGCCATGAGACACTTGTCATCCCAGAGGGGTCCTGTCTCATCCCCTGGAGAAAGAAATGCAAAAGAATAGATACACACAGGCAGTACTGAGTCTTCCCACTCAGCTTGTCAGCAGTCTGGCCTGTTTGACTCTGTTTCTAGAAGGTTTAGAGAGTTTCCAGATTGATGGGCATGTGGAGGGTCTTGGAGAGAGAACACTGAGGAAAGCCACTGAAACACCATCATGACTTCCATCTTAAAGCACAGGGCAGTAAAGAGGTAACATTCTTGGGGAGTGATCCTCAACATGTAGGGTCTGAGTTTCAAAATTAAAGAATTAGATGTCCACTGGATTTCATAGACACTGCTGATGTTCACTGGATCAGATGGATGCTGTTGATGTCCACTGCTTGGCTGCTTGTGGGAAGAAGTCTCCATACCTTTTGAGGTCACAGGCATCTTTTTTGGTGATTTTTTTTCTAGACACAGAGTGATATTAGGTGAATAATTTAAGCATTGTAACCTACTGTTGATCATTCTACTTAAATGCAATCACTGTGGTACTGACACTTTGGTGGCTTGTCTTCTAACCAGTCAGCTAGTATAAACGACTAACATGTGTGCTGCATATACAATGTGCATACACTGGACAAAAGGTTTACTACCAAGTGGGATGGAGCAAGACTGTGTGAGATTCCCCCACATAACCCAGAGTGATGTACAATCTAGAACCAGTTGTTCAATTCTGGAATTTATCACCTAATACTTTCCCACCTTGGCTGATCTTGGAAACAGAAACCACAGATAAGGGGTCCTGGAGAAGTGATTCCTGAGGAGAAAATGTAGTGTACTGTAGTGCATAATGTCCATTCTTGGTTGACTTTGTTGCCTGCTAGCTGTATACCCATTCTTAATTCACTAAAACCCAGTTTTTAATTTAGAGAACTATTTACTTCGTCGAATGCAGATATTTAGAATGGCATATGAATAGAGATAGAATGTAATTGAGTCAGCAATGGATGACTCAATGATGGCTGTTATGTACCTTAAACATACTTGATGTAACTGTCCACAAATCACAAATAAATTTAAAAACAAAAGAATCGAGGTATTTGCATTAGTACCTAGAGGTGCATGAATGCAGAGGGTCTTTACCTCTAAGGCACTGCGTGTCAAAATAAAACAAACAAAACCCACAAAAACTAGCCAAATGGAACCTATCCTTTTGGATCACAATTTTAAGACATAATAGGAAAAAGAAAACAAAACAATGTACAAACTGTCAATACGGAAAGAAAAAAAAGAAAAGGGGATAAAGAATCTCTGCCTGGCTCTCCACATGGAAGAGCGTGGGGAAATGCCAAGTGCTCAGCCTGTGAAAAGAGCAACTCTTTGGCTCCCTAAAAATTCTTGCGTCTGTACCGGGAAGCTTCCCCATCTCCCGGGCAACCGGCGCCCCAGCCAATCGCAGCTGGGTACCGGGGTCACGTGGCCCGGCCTGACAAAATGGCGGCGCTGCTGTAGGCGCGGCAGGCGGGCTCTGGAGTCTGAGCTGCTCCCCCGGAATTCTCGCGACAGAGAGGATGGCGGACCCTGCGAGGGGAGACTCGCGTGGGTGCCCACCCGAGCTTCCTGGACACCTGTCCTCAGAGGAAGAGGAGGAAGGCGACTCCGATGCCGGGGCCAGCAGCTTGGGCTCCTACTCCTCAGCCAGCAGCTACACGTAAGGCTCCAGGAGACTGAGGGGCACTGGCCTGAGCACGCACGCAGGGGGAGCGGGGCGCTGGCCTGCTTGCTGCGGTTTCCAGATAAGGGTGTCCCTGCCTCCTAGTGGGTTCTGTGCCTGTGAGGATCTCTGTGGTGCTCCTGAACCTTACCTGTAGCACCACCTTCTTAACTCCCTTGTGTCTTAGACTCCAGAGCATTCTTTAAATATTATTATTATTATTATTTTATTATATGTAGCTGCGTGTCTTTGTGTGGGTATCTGCATATGAGTGCAGGTGCCCACAGAAGCCAGCAGAGGGCACTGGATCCCTGGAACTAGAGTTTGCTGGGTTGTGAGCTACGGTGTTGGTGCTTGGAACTGAACTCCAGTCTTCTTCAAGAGCAGCAAATGCAACTAACCTATGAAGCCCCTCAGCACTCTCAGACTCCTCAGTATTTACTGGGGAGAGACACCGTACACACACTTTATAAAGCAACTATTTTATATTGGGGAGATTTTTTTATTTCTCTTCTGGAAATGATAGGAGAAAGAGGAGCCTCACTATCAAGACATCTTCTCTGGCTTCAAGATATTCATACTGTATTTTTCTATTCAACCCCAGGGTTTTTTACTTCAAGCCAGAATTTTTGGTAATACCATGAACGAGTTACTTTGAGTCACAGTATTTCAATTCTTAAGGAACTATCCCTGTTGCTATGGATTAAGGATTTCTTGGAAAAGCCACTGGTAACTAACTTACAGTGAACGTCAGTGAAAGGGTTCAGGCCACTGTGCACCCAAGGGCCACCCATAATTTTAGGAGAACATTTTATGTGCAGTTAGAACTAGCAGTTACAAACAACTGTGACCATCTCCAACCAACAGTATGTAACACATTCTTTTTGTCACTAAAAGTAAGGGAAAACCCTGTTTAAATCCACTCTAGAAGTTTAAGACTGTATTCTTAAAACTTTGAACAAATGTAAGAATATCAACTTTGTAAGCTGTCGTTGTCATCTTAAAAAATGATTTCAAATTTTGTGGTTTATTCTAGATTCATATCCTTTGCTGTGATAAGAAATTATAACCAAAGGCATCTTAGATCCCAGGGCAAAGTCCATTATGAGTGAAGGACTTCAAGGCGGGACCTTGAAGCAGGCCTGCTTTACCATTCTACATAGCAATACTTCCGACCTGAGAACTCACTTCACAGCCAAAGCTGCAAGGCAGAAAGCATGGAGGGTGATGCTGGCTGGCCGGAAGGCAAGCTTATGCCCAGCTAGCTTTCGTAGGTAGTTTCAGGACCACAGTGGCCTGGGACCTACATCAATTATCAATCAAGACAATCCCTTACCTGCCCACAGATCCGTCTGATTTAGGGCACTTTCTCAGTTGAGATTTCTTCCTGGATAATTCTAGGTTGTACCAAGTTGACAGTTAATACTAACCAGGACATGCTCATTTCATGAGCATCCTAGAAGTAAACGGATATCACAGAACCTTTTTGTGCTATGGAAGCCTTAGACTGAGGTTCTCATGCTTGATTTCCCCACATCTTAGTCACACTTTTATCCTAGAAATAATTTGTACTGTTACCATGGACACAGGAACATAGCCCTAACTCCTGATAGGACATCCAGCATCCCGTGGGAATTTTTTTGAGAGCCTTGTAGGAAAGCCTGTATTTCATGGCCTAGAATATGTGTGTCTTTGTCTTTATCAGTCATTTACCTGACTGGAGTGATTCAGTGGAATCACTCCAAATATTCCAGTGTACTGATAATATACCCCTATTACAGAGCGTTCGGCTGGTTGTTTCCTCAGATTTTTTTTTGGGGGGGGGAGGGGAAAGGGGCGTCTGTCTTTTATTGGTATGTGTAACATGAAATTGCTGATCTGTCTTGGGAAGGTTTTGTTCAAATATTTTGTTATAATATTAGGTATTTACTGTCATAAGCTACAGTTACAGTGCAAGCTGGGTCTTCCTGCTTTGGGAAGAACCACTGTGATGAAAGGCTTAGGGCCATGAATCTGAACCATTCAAATCAGAGAGACTTGCCTGTTACCCCTGCGGTCTCCATGAAGCATCGAGAGAAAGGCATATTCCATATCCTGGACTTTCAAGATACCCGTTAGTGACTGACTCTTCTTTTTGCAAGCTGTTATTTCACGATGTTAGCAATCAAAATGCAGCTTGACCTACATAGGATCATGTTAGTAAGTTTATCATTTGTGAGATGAAATTGCCTTAGGATAACATTCTGGTAGGGTTTTAAAAATATTTAATGTATGCCTATGTGTGCCTGTGTGTGTAAGTGCCTGTATTTGTGTGTATCAGTGTGTGTGTGTGCACGTGTGTGTGTGCTTGCTCACAGTTGCCGTGGTCAGAAGACAACTTGGAAGAGTCGGTTCTCTCCTCCCAACCATGTGGGTTCAGGGCATCACACGTAGGTCATCCGATGGCAAGAGCCCTTACTTGCTGAGGCTTTTCTCCAGCCCCAGGTTGTTCATTCTTTTAGTGGATTTATGGTAGATGGAAGATGCCATTAGGTCTAACCCTGGCACTTGGGCATGACCTCAGGGCTTCAGAGACAGAACTAGAGAGAGAATTGGGTTAAGGGGTCCACTGATTGCTTTAGGACTAAGATAATAAACTGGGCATCTCCTTAGCAGCAAAGCCAGGCTTCTTTGCTTTGCTGTGCAATTACCAGTTCATTGAAGCAGCATTGATTAGTTCATGTTGGCCAGAAGCTGTCAATTTTATGATATCAATTTTTAATTTTTTAAAGTGTGGGGGTTTTTTTTTGTTTTGTTTTTGTTGTTGTTGTTGGTTTTTTGTTGTTGTTGTTTTTGGTCATTGTTAGTTTTATAACTAAGACTGAGAGGCAAGAAGAGGGGTGACTGTAAAGTAGATTTTAGCTGAGAAACTTCTGCCTAAAATAAGTAAAGTTGGCTAGAGAAGGAAGCAAATACTTCCTTTGCATTTTGCCTGAGGTTTCCAGTCACTTTATCCAGGCACTCCCATTTGTCAGCATAGCACATTATATCTCACCCGACGTTTCTCCACGACTCTGAGACCATGTGTGCCCTCTCTCCCTGTGACCAGTCGATTTCTGCCACTGCAGATGGATTTGTATTTTCCAGAGTTTTGGAAAAAATGCAGTGTTTATTCTCTGTTTTATCTTCTTTTTTATTTTGTTACTATAGTGGTTCATACTCCCCCTTTCTGAGTAGGATTCCATTGCCCGTCTAGACAAGCATTTACCTTTCTCTTGGGGTTTGACATGGACGGGAATGACTTATGGGATCATATTCAGGGTGCCATATTATTATATTCTGTTCGAGGTTGTAGTTCCCCCCCTTCTTCCTGTTCTGAACCCTGACTTTTCTTTTAATGATTTCTTTTATAAACTCACATAGTTTAATAAGATAAGGAACGTGGAAGTCAACAATGAGAAAGGCAATTCTCAAGCCACTGGTATTTCAGGGTGTGAAAGGGAATTCGCTCCCTTGCCTTTCCTTTATCCTCTCGCCACCATCTTGGTTTACATCTTTAGACTTGATTGTTGTGCTCACATCACACCCTGGGCTGCACCCCAGCCCTCACTCCTTCCCCTCTCTACACTGCCTTACTGCAGGGGCTTGCTTCTCCCCTCTCACACACTCCATGGGCATCACCTCCAACAGATCTGGAGGTCTGCTCTATTTCCAGTCATTCCCCATCCGGCTTCAAGAACTCACTTCCTCAAACACAGCTGGATGGCTCACAACCATGTGTAACTCTACCTCCAGGTACATCTAATGCCTCTGGCCTCAGCAGGTGTACAGGAACACACACACACACACACACACACACACACACACACATACACACACACACACTTACTTCTCCTCCCCATCAATGATCTTTCTGGTTTTCTGGGTTCTGCGGTCACTCCAAATTAAACACACAGATTTAAGATTTGTCACTAAGATCCGTAAGATCAAGCAAGTTAACATTCCAGTCTAGAGGGGAAGAGGTTCATGAATTCCTACTCCTAACTGAGGTACTGTGGATGGTTGATGGTTTCTGAGAAAGGGTGTGGTCCCTAAAAAGAGTACTACGCTCCAATGTATGGCCCCATATCCAGGAATGTGTATTAGCACTACTGGTCTTGATGAATTCTTTAAATAATAAGAAGACAGAGTTGTGGGGATGCAGGTGAGGGTGGATCTGGGAATCATTAGCAGGAGCAGTTGGGGTGAATATGATCAAAATACAGTGAAATCATCAAAGAATTAATTAAAGTATTTAAAATAAATCTTTAAAAGACAACACAGTTCTAAACCGTGTTTCCTGCTCTTCTCAAAAACTCAGTAGCTCCCATCCTTAGATTCCCTAGGATAACTTTGAAAGTTCTTTCCTGGCTTAGCTCATTTTTGTTATTTGTGTAGTAGATATATATAGGTGTATGTGTCCATGTACTCATTGAGACCAGTGGTGGACATTGGGTATCCTCACCTATCAGAAAGGGCCTCTCACTGAACCTGGAGGTAGGCTGGCAATCAACAAATCCCAGTAATTCTCCCGTTCATTCCTTACAGTGCTGGGGTTCTGTGGTGGTTTGAATAGGAATAGCCCACAAGAACTAGTGTGTTGGAATGCTTGGCCCATAGAGAGTGGCACTATTAGGAGGTGTGGCTTTGTTGGAGGAAGTGTGTCACTATGGGGTGGGCTTTGAGTTTTCCTATGGTAAAGCTAAACCCAGTGTGGCACAGTTTCCTTCTGCTGCCTACAGATCCAGATGTAGAACTCTCAGCTCCTCCTCCAGCACCATGTCTGCCTGCACACTGCCATGCTTCCTGCCATGGTGATAATAGACTGAACCTCTGAAACTGTAAGCCATCCCCAATTAAATGTTTTTCTTTATAAGAATTGCCATTGACATGGGTGTTTCTTCACAGCAATAAAATCTAAACTAAGACAGAAGTTGATACCAGGGACTGGGGTATTGCTGTGATAGGCCATGCTGCAAAAGAGGACTGTAGAGTGGGGGACTTTGGATTAGGAAAGCAGTGGAATGGTTTAAGTGGGCTTTAATGGGCCATGCTAGTAGGGACATGGAAGACAGTGGTGCTGAGGGTGACTTGAACTGTGGGGGCCTGACTCAAGAGGTTTCAGAAGGGAGAAGAAATTTAGTATGTTGCCTAGAGATCATTCTTGTGATATTTTGATGAAGAATATGACTGTGTTTTGCCCTTGTTCAAAAATGTGCCTGAGGCTAAGTTGAAGAATTTTGGATTAATTGCATTTGCAGAGATTTCAAAACAGCCTAGTACTGACTATGTCTTGTGGTTATTAGTAGCCATTCCTATAAAGATCTATAATGAAAAAGAGCAAGCCAAGCAGGAGAGCTACAAAACATACAACTTAAGAAGAAAGGGGTACCAGGAAGAATGCAGCTAAATCCTATGTTCAAGAAGACAAACAGATTAAAGAAAAGCCGGATGTTAAATGGAATAAAGGGATTGGTGACCTTAGGAGAAGACTCCACCCAGCTAAGCGTCCAACTTTTGAAAAGGAATTTTAAAAAAGCTTAGATCCAGGGTGGCGGTACACACCTTTAATCCCAGCACTTCAGAAGACAGGCATGCAGATTTCTGAGTTCAATGGCAGCCTGGTTTACAAGGCAAGTTCCAGGACAGCCAAGCTTAAGTGGTGGAGGAAACCATCAAAACCAGAAAGCTGGTGAAGATATAATTGAACAGGGAGGCCGTGTTCCAGTCCCAGCAGGCAGCAGACTTGGCAGCTTCGGCCACATGGTTTTGGCTTTAGAGTCAGGGATAGAAGAAAGAGATTATGGAATCTCCCTTCATGACTAAGGGGAGTCGCTGAGACCAGGTGTGCGGCAGGGGTGTCCCTTCCTGGAGGCCCAGAGAGAACACTGTATGAAGCTCTGAAGGTGAAGCCTGGATTGCCTTTGTAGACACAAAGACATTAAAGATGCCTGAGATGTGGAATACCCGCCAACAAAAGCTCCTAACAGGTAGTGGAACCAGCCCAATAGAAAGAAGTGTGCTGCAGTCAACCAAGCTGAAAGAGCTGGAGCTCTGAAGCCTGCTTTGACCTCAGACACGGAGATGCAGAGTTTGGAGTTTGCCCAGCTGGTTTTTGGTCTTGCTTTGGTTGACTATTTCTTCACTATGCTTCCCTTTAGAACAGTAATATGTATTCTGTGCCACTGTATGTTGGAAGTTTATGATCTGCTTTTTGATTTTGAGTTTACAGTTACGAGATTACATGAATCTCAGAAGAGACTTTGAACTTTGGACTTTTAAACATTGTTGAGACTGGGATGGACTATGGGAGGTTTTGAAGTTGGACTAAATGCATTTTGCATTATGTTATGGCTACAAGCCTGTGGGGGCCAGGGAGTGGAATGTGGTGGTTTGAGTAGGTATGGTCCCATAGACTCATGTGTTCGAAGGCTTTGCCCATAGGGAGCAGCGCTGTTAGGAGATGTGGCCTTGTTGGAGGAAGTGCGTTAGTGCAGGGGTGGTCTTTGAGTTCTCCTATGGTCAAGCTATGTCCATTGTGTCATGCTGCCTGTGCCCTGGACTACTCACTGCCTGACCCTATCTGCCCTTGGGGGTTGGAGGTGAGGTGGTGCAGAGTCAATGACACAGACTCTGGAAGCAGGTGAGAAACACTGCAGCAAGATCATCTGAGCGCTGCTGCAAGCTCCTTTAGTACCCTCCACCTGCGCCCCATTGGTCCCAAGAAAGCATCTCTTCTAAACAGCATTTCCTGATTGGCTGGCATTGTCCACATCAGCAATCCTTGGTCTCTCCAACAGTCCTCAGTTAGGTCCTCCTGCAGGAGATGCTTTTATGACTGTGCAGCCCTCAGTGTTTACATAGAGGTGGCCCTGCTCTTCCTGCTACAGTAGCACAGTCCCCTTCTGCTGCCTACAGATCCAGAGCTAGAACTCTCAGCTCCTTCTCCAGCACCATGGCTGCCTGCACTCTGAAGTGCTTCCCACCATGATGATAATGGATTCCCCACCCCCACCCCCAATCCCTGTGGATTTAAATTCAGGTCCTCACTGAACCACCTTTCTCCCCAGTACCCAGCTTCACCAGCTTCATTTTCTAAGCTTCTTGTGTTCCTACTGCACTGAAATGTCTACGTGCTCTTTCATACCTCCAGCTTTATATACTTTGTTCCTCGGGTTTGAAACCTCTTTTCTCTCTCTACTTGTCAAAATCACTGAAGAGTCTCCCTCAAAATGCTACCTTTTCCCAGATCCTCAATGGCTTCTTCTGAATTTCTCTACCTTGTACCCTCTAGTAGTAGTAGAAATAATAGTAGAGGTAGCAGCAGCAGCAGCAGCAGTTGTTGTTTTGTGTGTTTGGGTATTTGTGTGCGTGTGTGTAGTGTAGTGTATTTGTGTTTCAGCTATTTGATTAGCTCTCTGTTCCAGTTGATATCTTCAAAAGTGCAGTGTCCCATTGCCTGCAATCCTGACAACTCTGGAGGCTGAGGCAGGAGAATTGCAATTCTAAGCCTAGCTTGGGCCACCTAGCAAGATTTCATCCCAAAATGAATAAAATAAAAGTACAATAAAGCTTAGCATAGCATATGTGGGTGGATGATCTCTGATTTTTATTCTGGCCATTATAATCTGAATTAACAATATAAAGGTGTCCCTGTCAGCTTCAGGGTGAGAGGTGAGAATGGGGTCCTTAGGAGCATAGCTGCAGTTCTGGTACAGAAATTAGACTGCATGCCGTGAGTACTTAGTCATGGGCTCAGCTGCTCCCTCTGTTTTCTCTGACATGCTTTCTGTTGTTCCCATGGTGACTGAGGCTAGTAGAGCATCAACCTACCTAGGTTTGCCACATTTAAGCTGCTACAGCATCTAGGATGATGGTTTTCCTTTGGAAGACTTGAGAAGTGAAAATCCAGATGTTATCAGAAGACAGAGGATCAAGAAGACAGAAAAGGTTAGGCAGACTGGTGCCCACTGAACATGTGCCAGATGGTCTTCATACTAACTTCATGATGTAGTAGTTACTTGTCTCACTACTGCAACCTTATACCTGATAACTTAAAGAAGGAAAGGTGTGTTTGGGTTATAGTTTGAAGGTACAGTCCTTCATGAACAGGACGTCACAGTAGCATGCACTTGGGGCAGCTGGTCTCATTGCACACAGGGCCAAGGATCAGTGATCAATGAATGCTCAGCTAACTTCCTCCTCTTTGTTCAGTCCAAGACCCCAGATCATGGAATGGTGCCACCCACATTTACAGTAGATTTTTTTGTATCAATTAACCTAATGTAGACAATCATAGGCATGCCCAAAGGCTAGCTAGTATAAATAATTAGAGGCATTCTCAGAGGCTAGTCCAATATAGTCAGTCACAGCTATGACAGAAACTTGTCCTTTAGGTGACTCTAGCTCCTGTTGTGTTTTGAATATGAAATGTCCCCTCCATGCTCATGTCTTTAAACACTTGGTCCCCGCTGGTGATGCTATCTGGGGTGGTTATAGAACCTTTAGGAGCTGGAGCCTTGCTGGAGGAAGTACAGCACTGGGGGTGGGGTCCTGGGGGTTTATGGCATGGCCATGTTTGCTGTTCTGCTTCCTGTGTGCAAATGAAGTATGATCAACCAGCTCCCTGATCGGGCCTCCAAGCCTTCCTTCCTTCCTGTTGCCATGTCGTCCCAGTCTGATGGACTCTGTCCCTCTGGAACTGTGACCTCTCTCCCTTAAGTTGCTTTTTGTCAGGGTGCTTTATCACAGCAACAGACTGAATCTAGGACTGGCCCAAGTCAAGCTGACAACAGAGATTAGCCATTATTCCATCTCTCCCCATCACTTTATTTTCTACTCTGTGTAGTTTTTCTGTGCCTAAAATTCTGCTGTTATCCCTGTTAGTGTCACATAACTATGTGGTGACTACTTTGGTAAAATGCCTTGTACTTTCAAGAGGAGGAGGAGGAGGAAGATGTAATTGTTTGGAATGTGCAAATGTCTGTTTTCCTTAAATAAGGAAATATGAGGGTCAGGCCCTGCACTGCGTGGCTCTTCTTGCAGTGGTGAAGGAAGTTGCCATGCTGTTTGAAATGATACAAAAAATAATCCTGACATTAATGCAAATGAAGACCTAAGGGAGTCAGATAACTTTCAGAAAGGGAAAATAAAAGGTTTCCTATAAACCTAAGGATTCTGGAGTATATTAAGAGATGAAAGCTACTAACATTATCTTAAGTCCATTTCCTTTGACTTACTATGGTACAGCCGTAAGTAAATGTGCTGGTTTTCACATTGGCAAATCTTCCTCTGGGCAGGATGCTGCTCCTGTATACATTATCACTGAGGGTCTTGGAAACCAATTAAAGCACTCCAGACCTGTAATCAGCTTGTAAACCTAAGGTCGTTAATGCTTAGAAAAAAAGTAAAATAAACACCAGTGCCTTTCATGGAAAACATTACACAGTGAGAACTTCCTGGCTTGTACTGTGGAACCTCAGAGGTGTTAGAAAATACACTACCGCTGACTCTTGAGATCCATGTGCTACAAAAATGTGAATTGAAACAGCTAGACTTCATTCCTTTTCTAAAAGATGTTTTTTAATTTAAGTTTTGACTTACAGAAAGTTGCAAAGGTGCTCCTGGGCTCTCTGACGTTAACATCGTACACAACTTACTTGCTCGTCAGGAAGAAGTTAACATTGGTCTGAGCTGACTCCAGGGTTGGTTTGGATGGTGCTCTCTATTACCATTCTGTTTTAGTTCCAAGATTCCACACGGCTTATCGTGTTGCCACCGTCATCAGTTGGTCTTAATCCCCTGTGGTTTGGGACAGTCTCTCAACCCATGCCTGGTCTCCTAGCATCCGTCTCTGGGTTAAGGCGATGTCTGCCCTGTACCCTGTTCTGTTAAGTCCTCCTTTTCTTTTGCTCCCTAACTGTCTCCTCCCATTTACCCTTTATGCCTCTGTCTTTTACCTACCATATGCATCATCCTGGGTTCTTTCTCAGCTTCTTTTACTCACGAAGCAAAGTTATTTATTTTTTAACTTTGATTTTGTTTTGTTTAGCATTATTGTGTGTATTTTGCAAGTGTGTGTGTGTGTGTACAACTACATATGTGCCATGTAGCATACATGGAGAACAATGAACAACTCTGTGGAGTCTGTTCTCTCCTTCCACGGTGTGGGTGCCAGGAATCAAACTCATGTTGTCCGGCTTGGCATAAAGCACTTTTATCTGCTGGGCCATTTCGATGTCACAGCAGACATGTTTTCATTTACCACAGTGGCTGGTCCTGTGTATTTGCTACATTCTGCCCACATGGATCGTTAAAGCATAACCAAAAGGTGAATTCATACTCAGGTTTTAACGATTCAAATGAACCAGTCTTATATTTAGCAAATGAAAAAGTGCTCTTGAATCCAACATGAGGAACATGGCAAACTGCAAGGGTAAGTAAGATGTTAAAACAGACAAGCTACACATTGTTGAAGTTGATACGTATATCCGTTATTAGGGATCAGTCACTTTTCAGCACTGTGACAAGTTAGTTACAGGAGGAAGGGTTTATTTTGGCTCCCAATTTCAAAGACATTGTTTCTTGGCTCTGTTTCTGGGCCTGTGGTGGAAACAGTGCATGATGGCAGAGGAAGCTGCTCACCTCATGGCAGCCATGAGGGGAGGGGACAGAACATAGTTTGAGAGTATGCTCCTAGCAGCCCCTTCCTCCTCAAAGCCATGTCATCTGAGTTCATTAGTGGATGGTACCCTCTCGGTCTCTCTTCTCTCTCTAGCCCAGTGCCTGGCTACAAGCATTAGCACATCAGTGTTTTGGGAACACTTTGTAGGTAAACCACAGTGGAATCTGATCCTACTGTCCACAGTGTGCCAGTGAGGATCCTACTGTCCACAGTGTGCCAGTGAGGATCCT